>CM057455.1:461777500-462350000 GCA_016271365.2 Neoceratodus forsteri | reverse complement strand
TGTGAATTAATTTTCTAAATGAACACAGCACAAATGAAATCCATCTACCACAGCAGCTTATTAAATCAAATTGTGATTGGTTCATTGTCAACTAATTGTTGTCAAAGATGTTTATTATAAATCATTAGCACTGATTCAGCCAATCAGCACTAAGCTTTGTCCTGTATGCAGTGGCCTCTCTTAACGATAATAGGTTCTCAGCAAAATGATTTTAGTAAGTGTAATAGTCCACTGACTGAAGTATGAGGGTCATATTTTGCATAAATGGTATCTTTATAGAGCCTTTTATTTGTAATGTAAATAAAATTGAAAACATATTGATAATAATGTATTTATACATGAGGGATGCAGATTCTTATGATTCAAGGAGCGTTACATCCTGTATGATGCTTTAAGGGTGCCACAGCGATTCAGTATTACTTTGTGGTTTGCACACTCCAAAAATGAATGAAGAAACACTGTCATCTTGATAAAATTATCCAGAACAACATAAAGTATACAGTACAAAAAGGACTATGGGGCTACAAATAAAACAAAAACAGACAGAAAACTACTTCAAATAATAATTGGGATATTTTCATATGTGCTGTTCATTTTAGGGGTTTAGCAGTACATAATGCATTTATTTACAGTACTAAAAATTGGTAACCAGGAAAGGCATACTGAACCAAGGCTTGTTCACAGATATGATTATTAGTCATATTTACTGTTCAGGTTAGTAAATGGGAACAAACCATTGCTTAAAGAAAATTGGGGCCAATATTAAGAAATGGGCAAAGTGGAGTGCAAAGTTTTGCACTGCAGATTGCACATGCCCAGGAGTCAGAGGTTGCTCTATTCAATTCGATAATGCACCGGTACTATCCAACTGAATGTAGGGCCATATCAGTGCAACTCTAAGTCAAGTAGCACTGCTCTGACATGGATTTATATTGTGCAAGGAATAGTACCACAAGAGTGGATAGTGCCGGATAGTTAGCAATGATTTTCTATGAGAGACCCATGCAAATGAGCATATTGGGCATGCAAAGCGTTATGGTGTAATGTGCATGCCCATCATGGGCTCATTTGCATGGGTTGCAGTGGCAGGTTTGTACAGCACCACCCTGATGGCCCAGTCCCATAGATATAAGGAAGTCCTTGGTGCTCAGTGGTCTCCCCTGCTTGCCTATCACCATTCTGCCCATAGTAAATAGGGTATCCCACGATATGAGTGAACCAATCTGAGGGACTCAATTTGAGTGACTCAAATTGGGTGACTGTGAAAATGACAACATGCACTTAAGAAGGACTGCAAGAACTGCAACTGTGTGTGGATGCAATAATGGTGACTGAGTGCAGGGATGGCAAAGCGTTCCATCTACTATAGCTCACTATATGAAATATTGTGTGGTCTTGGAGGTAGTAATTTAAAGATGGGGTGTATGTGGGGGTAAAGCCCCCCACATGAAAAGGGAGGTAGGATGTTACATGGGTAAATGGTGCTTGGAGATGTTGTGCAGAATCTAACATGTATTCTGACCTGCAGCAGACATGGTGTTGCAGTGGTGTTGGGGTCTAGTGTGGTTGTTATGTAGGCATGTAGCTACTTAGTGAGGTTTGATTCTGTAGGGTTTGATTCTGGATGCCAGCATATGTGTATGTGTAGTGTTGTGCAAGCTTTTGATATTTTTAATATATTGCAGCTTTCCCAGGTGTGTCTAATTAGGATTCACATGTGTTTTATGTCAGGAGGTCATTGTCAGTATAAGAAGGGTGTGAGATGCAGCTATGGTGCTGTGGGACAACATCTGACAAAGAAGTATAAAGATCTCACTAAGAGAACGTGTTCTGTGGCTTCTGAGTATGACTTCTGGTCCCACTATGATTATTTCCATGACATTGTCTACAGTTTTCAGTTTCAGTTGTGAATGGGTAGTGGAGTGGTGTGCATAGTAGGTGCGGTTCGCTTGTGTGAGGTTTTTTTTTGGGGTTGTGGGTTTGCCGTTTTGATGTTCACTGTATATTGCATGGGTTGTTTGTGGTATCAGTGTTACATATTCACCCATATTCCAGTCACTTATATTTTTTCACTGTGATCACATGGAATCACAAATAAAACCCATGGTGCCCAGTTGTTTCCTTCCTTCTGAATGCCATTCTGCCTATTGAAAATAGTATCCCAGGATCCCAGTGGTTCCCCTGACCACTCATCTGACCATAGAAAGTAGTATCACTGATGCACTAAGGTCCCCTAACTTCTGCTCACCAGTCCACCAATAGAAAATAGTATCACTGATGCCCTGAGGTCTGCCACCTTCAGATAACCAGTCCACCAATAGTAAATAGTTTCCATGGTGCCCAGTGGCCCTCCCCCACAGCCACCAGCCCAACATGCATCACATACTTCTTTGGTGTCCTGTGGTCCTCCCACATTCAATGCACCATCCTGTTAATGGAAAAGACACCCCTGGAAACTAGTGGACCCTCCTGGTTACAGAGCCAGTGCCACAGAGCGTAAAACAAACTCCCTGGCATTCAGTGACTAGACCCCTGAAAATAGTCCTGAATAGAGTCTAGAAAATAGACTCCACCCACACACTGGACCCAAAACCCAGTCTGCATGAGCAAACACGTTTATGCACTGCAAACTTTTGAATATTGGGCCTCTGCTCTCTTAAAATTTATTGTGATTGATAAACTTAATTAGTAACAAATTTCTGTAAGTGCAAACAGATCACATGTTAGTATCTATTTATGATTAATATGTTTGGTGGTTTACTTAGCTGAACATTTAAAACCTTTTGAAAAAGGGATTCCTCTAAATGTTATGTACATTAATCTTAAATCAATGGAAACCAACATGCTGTAAGCATGGATTTTTGACATTGCAGATATACAGTCTGAATGCTCAGTGAGTGGTGTTTAAATAAAATTAATTATAATCTAATATTTTTTCAAACATATTCTATCTTCTCTGCATAAGCAACAGAAAATAAAATAACAGCAAAAGAAAACATAATTACTGCTTTCATCAGTTTATACCATATTAATGTAATATAATTATCTCTGAGGCAGACTGGAGCTTATGAATATTCAGCAAAACAATGTAGTATTCCACTGATGATTATCCCACAATTAACACTAGAAGCAGGTATGTTTTTTCTTTCTGACTATGCATATTCATTTTGCAATAATGTGTAATGAAATTCTTATTATTTTAGTATTAGAAGCCTTTTGAGAAGTGAATCAAGTCAAGGATTGTTGTAGCTATAATTGGGCCAAAGGTCAAAATTTACAAATAGGGAAGGAGGAGTATAAGGTAATACCGAAAAGGACAATACTGACAGATTTTATTAAACATTTTGTTTATTGAGTTATAAGCACAGACTTACAGAATCTAAACACAACAAAATCACATATCTGGCAACATAAATCAGACTACAGTTCAACTAGGACAAGACAGTAGGTTTATTAGTTTGTTACAGCAAGAGAACATAATATAGCACTAGCAAATAGCACAAATAAAATAATTATGAAAACATAAGCTATAGAATGACCATAATGCTATGGACCAACTCCCAACATAATATTATATAATTATAATTAGTGTTTGCAATGTTTAGCTCCCTGCAAACCAAGCATCAGATTCACAAAACATCGTGGGACTAAGTCCCACTCTACAACTTCAGTGGCAGACCTAAATCTCTGCAGCTGCAGAGAGCTGTATTCACAGTCCACCGCAACTGGGAGAATGCTACGACTGGTCCCACTGGGTCTAACATGTTCCTCAGTTGCAGGAAAAAACACCCACAAGCTACCATAAATCATGGAGCCGGTCATAAAATGAGTCCACCTTTGTGAATACCACAGCTGTGGGAAAAACTGTGGCTCCACAAGTGGCAAGCCACTTGTGTCTGTTTTTTCCCACAGCTGCAGGATTTTCAGAGGCTTTATAAGTCCAGCTCCACATCTGTAAAAAGCTGTGATAACTGACTTATGTGATATCAACCGGTTATCTGGTTATTACAGAGCTCTGTAAAAACTGGTTAACTAGTTGATATGGCCAGAACGCATCATCATTTATAATAAGACATACAACCTTAAAATATTGCCTGAAATGCTATTTATTCATCAATACCATCATGTTCTACACTTGAAACATCTTAGCTGACTCCGTCTACTTCTTCTGAGTAGACAAAAGCTTCCCCTTGCACTCAAGACAGCGCAACAGTTTGCTTCACTTCTGTATTCACAAGACTGCAGCTGCTCGCACATTTCCAGCCACTCATTTAGTCAGCCTCATTGTTCATTCTTGATCCATAAAAAGCAAAAAAAAAAGTGCTTTTAGTACCACTGAGTCCACCAGCAAGACATCTATCAGTGGCATAAATACAGGTAACATTTAACTTCACTCTAAGCTGGAGATGTGTGAGCGGCTGCAGACTTGAGAGTAAAATGAAATCTTATAGTATTGATAAACACTGCATGTAGAGCCCCCACAATACTTTTCCCATGTTACTTTTCAAAACAGAGCAGAGGATAATCTAGATGTCCTGGCCAACTGTCCTCCTCTCCATGAGACAGGCTCTACAAGTATCAATGGCCATGTATGCATCCTTTGAGCAGTTAATGTTGGCGGTGTTTGCCTACATACAGTACTGTCATTAGATTGACTGTAGGGAGTTTATTGATTTAAAAAGTACTTTGTGATACATTGTTCATAAATGGTACTATATCAATCAAAATTATGTTCTAGCCTGCACATATGATTTTTGCACTGTGTTTTTTTTTTCTGTTGTACTATATTATAGTGGTGCTATGTGTTAAGTAGGTCCTTTTGCGTCAAACCCCTATTTTTGGTCACTTATAAAGCAACCATTTTTAGACCTACACTAGTGACCCGAGAATTAGTGTGCTTAACCTTTGTGCCAGGATCTCTAACTCCTGACACATTTTATAAAAGTCTTTTCTGAAGTTATGAATACTGAAAAACATGTTTTCTAAGTCTTTTTGCTTTCTCATCAATAACAAAAAAAATGGCTTAGGTTTGAATCCTGAAACTTTCAGGTTTGTACATCCTGTCCCACATCTATGCCTTTTGGATTTTGGAAACACAATAGTTTAAATGACAGAGTAATGTTTATTTAAAATTATGATGTATGCACAACACAAATGTGTTTTTCCAGACTTTAGCAATGTCAGTTCATATGCTAGCAATAGAAAACATAGTTTTGAGAAAGAAACCATAGTTGTGAGGGATGAAGACATTGCATATGATACTCAAAACAGTATTAGTAAGAAAACCGCTTGTCTCTCATGACTACTGTTACAGCCTGACTTGTGGAATCCACTGCAGCTGCCACCAGGAGCCTGGCAATAATGGTTGCCCCTCCCCTTTTGAATGTAAAGAACTGCAATAATATCTGTTTAAAAAAAATGCCACTAGGAGTCAGCCCATCCCTGGTGGCAAAATCCTTGGTAGAAATGTAATCACCAGAATGGGTGGTTGCTACCTACAATCAGGTGAGTGCAGAAATCACAATGGTGGCCCCCTCCAACAAACTGGAGGAGTAAGAAAGAATGTTGGTAAAAATGTGACTTCAATTCATACTGTAGTGTGGCACTGAGAATCCCAGCACTTTGATTCTCAGCAGTTAGGCTTAGCAAGGGGCTGTGAGACTGTGTGAACATAACATAACATAACATAACATAACATAACATAACATAACATAACATAACATAACATAACATAACATAACATAACATAACATAACATAACATAACATAACACAATAAAATGGATATATAATGCAGGTGTTATAGCATCCCTATAGTTAGGGTTGAGTTGGGTGTTTAATGTAATCCCCCAACTTTACACCTTAATAACTTTCTCCCATTCAGTGGAATTGCATGAAATGTTGCATGTGAGGTCTGTGGGTGCAAGGTCTCTTGATTTTACAAGCTTTGTGATAGTCAGATGTCCAGATTCTGAGATCTGTATAGTGCAAAAAGTGGAACAGATCGGGGTGGGGGTGGTAATTTCATGTATGTCTGATCCAAAAGAAGAATCCCAGGCTCATGAAAGAAGCTCTTCTTTTGTGAGCTAAAACTATTCTTTTGTATGGCTGCCATGTTATTTTTGTTTAAAAAAAGTAAAAAGCCATAAAAATGATGCCCTGGAGAAAAATGAGCATCGGAATCTAGCTAAATGGGACTAGTTTAGTTTGATTCTGGAGTTTGTTTTTTGAAAAATAGCCCTGAAACACGTTTTTGTACTTCCATAAAATTCTAAAGTGTAAGGCTTAGCAAGAGATCATAAGAAAGAACTATTGGTCTTTCATGAGATCATAAAAAATAACTTAGAGTTCTTTCTGTAGTTCATATGAAAGAAAGGCTGTTTCATGGGATTGTATGAAAGAACCTTAGTTGTTTTGTGAAGTTCTATCAAAAAAATGGTGTTCATTCATGAGATGTCATGAAAGAGTAACAGTTCTTTCATATGATCTCACAAAAGAACCCTATTTTTATATGACCTCACAAAACAACTAGTGTTCTTTTGTATTTTTCACAAAAGAACAATGGTTATTTCATATAATCTCACAAGAAAACTCTAGAGGCATGATTCAGAAAGGTATGGGGAGATCGGCAAAAGATGCAACAAATAACAGCTTGCACCAATCAGCAGTGAGCCAGGAACCCTGCACCCAGTTCACTAACTGGAGGGGTCCCAATGCCAAATTCCCAAAGCATGTGGCACATGTTGCCATGCACCAATGGTAAGGTGTATAGAAGAGGTTTGCCACAAGTTGCTGCATGGCAACATAACCACCTATTGCTGGACAACCGCCATGAGGCTGGGGGTTCAGTCAGGCAGCACCAGGGGCAGAGGAGGACAGTTGGGGACAGATGGTAGGGGGTGGAAGCAGCTCCTTGACAGGAACACTGTATTGCCACTGCTGTGACTGTGGTTTCCTGGGGGGGCACTACATACCGGACACCAGAGTTGGCCCTGTGGGCACCACTTCCTCAATGTTCCTTAGTGTTATATGGGCACAGGATATTGTGGGCGGGTGGTGGCACAGGGTCCATCCCACACAGAAAAGGCTTTGGGGGTGGTAGAATGGCTGTTAGACCACATTGGGCTGGTCTAACTGTCCTGCCCCATCCACCTGTCGAAGGTGGGTACTGAAACCCTCTGAAAGGGATACTGCAGCTTGTGTCTGGCACAAGCACCATAGCACCATGCTGCACCTCCAGATACAGCACAGGGCTGATACAGGCCCTGTTTGCTGCATCATGCCTTGCTGAATTGTGGCCTTCGCAATTTATGCCACAAGGTTCCACTTGCATCAAATCCAATTCACACAAGCACTTTGCATCAGGATTTTGGCTTTCTGAATCAAGCCCTAGGTCTTTCATGAGATGTCATAAAAGAACTACAATTCTTTTGCATGATCTCATTAAAGAACCTTATATTTTTTATAGAACCTCACAACACATGTATGGTTCTTTCATAGGATTTCATGAAAAAATTATTATTCTTCCATAGGATCTCAAGAAAGCATCCTAGTTGTTTTGCATGAGCTCATGAAAGAAGAAAATCGACTCACAAAAGAAGAATTTTGTATATGTAAAGAAAACCAACTTCAGTTCATAACCTGGCTGTTCTAAAATAGTTGAAACAAAACTTTTCAACGTGGGCTTTTCATAAACGCACCTCATGAACCATGCAGGTGACATTTTTCAAACCAGGCCTTTACGGTGATTTTCTGGTTGTTCTGCAAAATCACCTTTCAAGTTTGATTTTAAAAATTTATCTTGATTGATTCATGAGCTGTAGTTATAAAAAGATTATTGGCCAGATTCTAGAAGGGTGGCACAAGTTGTCACTGAATGCAACTTGCACCACCCACAACTGTGACATTGACCCTGCGCCCAGTTCTAGAAGGGACAGGGTCATCGCAGTTAAGTCCTGTGACTTGTGACATGTGGCCAGGTATGCTGAACTGCAGGCATACCTGGTGAGCATGTTGCAAGCCGCAACAGCAGGGCAGCGTGGTCAACCTCCCCATCCATGCCCAACCCAGAGTCGACAGCCGCATATGCGGCATATACCCCGGTAGTCTAGTGCCCTCCCGAATAATGTACAAATAAGACATCCTCCACTTCCCTGGTAGTCTAGTGCCCCTCAAACTGTATAATATGAATTTCTATCCCCGTATCCCTGGTAGTCTAGTGCCCCCCCCAAAACTGTATAATATTAAATTCAATCCCCATATCCCTGGTAGTCCAGTTCCCCCAAACTGTATAATATTAAATTTGATCCCCTTATACCTGTTAGTCTAGTGGCCCCCCACCCAGCTGTGCTAGCCCACCCAGCACCCCTGCATCTGTCCCCAGCCGGTGACTGGCAAAACCCACCTCTCACCACCACGGCTGGCTACCGACTGAGTACAGAATCAGTGCATACTGAAAAAGACACACTCAGATATTAATATATGCGCGTGTCTTTTCAGTACGTGCTGATACTGGACTCAGTCGGTGGCTGGCCATGGTGGTGAGAGAGGTGGGCTGTGCCAGTCACCAGCTGGGGATGGATGGGGTGCTGGGGTGGCAAAAACTGGAGGGAACACTACCAGGGATATGGGGATCAAATTAATATTGTACTTTCAGGGGCACTAGACTACCAGGGATACAGAGGTTCTTATTTATTTGTATACAGTTCAGGGGCCACTAGACCACTAGGGCAGGCTATATGCAGCATATGCGGCTGATGACTCACGATTCGAGGCATGGGTGGGGGGATGGCAGAATGATGGCATGTCTGCAGGTGGGTCTACAGGACCCCCGTGAGGGGCAGCTGTAGGTTACACCAGCTAAATGCTGGTGTAACTTACATTGCTGGATCTCCTCTGGGGGTTATGTAGAATCCTGATGCGGGCACTTTGTGGCTGCTCTTCTAGAATGGAGCTTAACTGCTGCAGTAAACCCCCTAGCACCATGTCGCAGGGGGTTTATGTGGTGTAACTGCTATTCGGCGTAAGTGGCCTGTGACATGTTGCAGGCCACTTTGTAGAATCGCACGTCACAACTGCTGGCATATGGTTCTACATGCGCTGTTCTACTTGGTGCAACGGCAGTTACTCCAGGCGTAACCCTTCTAGAATTTGTCCCCATGTGAGAATTTGAGATGAAAATAGTGAAAAAAAAAATGAAGTTATGAAGGAAGGGCCTTGTGTGTCTGTATCTGTGTGAACATTTTTGCATGCAGATGGACCTGTCAAATTGCACAGGGCCTGGAGGTACCTGCATGTCTGCATTTGTAGCCAGATGGATCCTTTCACTTAATGCAGGGCCTGGAGGTCACTGCATCTCTGCATCTATACCCATGGAAGAGCAGGTCCCAGAGAGTCTGAAGGATCCTGTCCATCTGCGTCTTTAGCTAGCTGGATCCCAGCACATGGCACAGGGCCTGAAGGGTGTTGCTTATCTGCATCTGTACCCACAGATGCACAGGGCCCATAGGATCCTGTCACTTTGTGCAGGACCCAGGGAGCCCTGCATGGTTACATCTGTAGCTAGACTTACTTGGTGCAGGGCATGAAAGGTGCTGTGTGTCTGCCTCTATAACCCCTTGAAATGCAGAACCAGACCCTTCCACTTCTGCAGCCATATGGACCCCATCTCTTGGTACAGGGCCCAAAGGATGCAGTGCATCTGCATCTGTATCCACAGAAGCACAAAGCCCTGGTCTGTTCACAGCCATAGAGATCCACCACTTATCATTTAATATATTTTAGGAATAAAAGCACTGAAATAGAAAAGTAAAAAAATAAATATTTTACATTAATAAACTTCTAATGTGTTACAGTAATATATAAATCAAAATATTCAAAATAAATAATTTTACATTTTATATTAAAAAACCTTGATAAAATGTGTTTTTAAAACAAACAAAAAAAAAAGAAGAAAAATGAATTGTCCTTTCAGGTCTAATTGTCCATTCCACTGATGAGGAGGCACTTGCCCTGGTCCATGTTTAGTACTGAGGGGGACCGTATGTGAGCAGTTTCCTGTGGGGGCTGTCAAAAGTGGAAACTGCTGCTCTGGTAATGCCCAGTGGTGGATGAACCAGTGGATTCAGAGCTCCTCTGCTTCATCCTCTAGAGCCAGGAGTGCTTCCACTTGAACAGGCTGTGGAAGGGCCCAGGCTTTGTGCTTCTGTTTGTGTGGGCCCTGCACCAGGGGTTCCACTGCAAAAAGCAAGATTCACAGGATGTTGAAGTTTGGTACAACATTACAGTATTTATATGCTTATGTGTGTCGCATGAGATGATGCATGCATCACTGGTAACTGTATCCTTCCCACAACATTTCAGCTCTTTCCCTATTGCGTCCTCATTCTGTTAGCAGTACACAAGCTGTAGTAATTAATTTATTCTTGTCATATCCACTAATAACCATTACATGTTCTGCTCCATCATGCTGCTGCTTGTTGCTGTAGTTGGAATATTACTTTGTGTGTGTAGAATAGTGTGTTATTTGAATAATATTGAATGCCATCAAATCTTTGCCACTGATAATTTACAGTGTGTTGAACTATGGTACCACAATACAGTATTTATATGCTTATGTGTTCCACAACATGTGGCACAAACACAGTTGGTGGTTGTATCCTTCCCACACCCTTCCAACTTTTCACATATTATATCCTAGCTTTATTAGCAATATGCAAGCTGTAGTATTTATTTCATTTGTGGCATGCCCTGTAATGGTATACACTGCTGACAGTGACATTTTGACAGCGACTGTCACTACGGCTTGACCCTCCCAAATGGGAGTTGTGATGATCGGCAGGGGATTTATTTATTTATTTATTGAAAATGTTTCACCAGGAGAGGCACATGAGCAAAACAATTCTCGTCTCACGGTACGACCTTGAGGGGGGTACATGGGAGGAGTATACATAATACAAACAATGTGATGCAGTTAGAGTCAAGCAAGTTCAACACAGTGGTTACATGGGTTACATATGAGGAGTATACATAAAACAGACAAGGGGTTGAAATTTAGAGTCAAACAAATCAAAACAGTGGTTACATGGATGAGTGTAGCTAGGCAGGCTTAAGCAAGTGGAAGTACTACATATCTGTGCCACATGGGTGGTGGCATACATGTCTGATTACATAGAAACATAGAAACATAGAATTTGACGGCAGATAAGGACCACTTGGCCCACCCAGTCTGTCCATTTCCCTGCCTACTGGATAAGCTGCAGATCCTAGTTAACCAGCAGCCTACTTCTTCCTACCCCCAACCCCTAGAATTGCCTTATGACTGTCCCATGCATGCTTGAATTCCACCACTGTTTTTGACTCCACGACCTCCTCCGGAAGGCCGTTCCATGCATCCACAATCCTCTCTGTGAAAAATACTTCCTTAAATTACCTCTGAGCCGCCCCCTCTATCTTCAATTTGTGCCCCCTTGTTCTTGCACCTCTTTTTGAAAGATGCTACCCTCTTGGACTTTGTTGATTCCCTTGAGGTACTTGAAAGTTTCTATCATGTCCCCCTCTCCCTCCTTTCCTCGAGGCTATACATATTAAGCTCCTTAAGTCTCTCTTCATATGTCTTCCAGTGCAGACCCTGCACCATTTTAGTTGCCCTCCTCTGGACAGCTTCCATCCTGTCTATGTCTTTGTGAAGACTGGGTCTCCAGAACTGCACACAGTACTCCAGATGGGGTCTGACCAGCTGTCTGTACAGAAGATAATAACTTCCTGTTTTCTACTGGTGATGCCTCTCCCTATGCATCCCAGTATCCCCCAGCCCTCCTTGCTGCCCTCTCACATTGCTTGCCCACCTTTAGGTCATCTGATATGACTACCCCCAGGTCCCTTTCCATTTTTGTTGTTGTTAGTATCTCACCCCCATTGTGTACTCTTCCCCTGGGTTTTTGTTTCCCAGGTGCATTACCTTGCACTTCTTAGCATTGAATCTAAGCTGCCATACATTTGACCATTCCTCTAACCTTGCCAAGTCCCTTTTCATCCTTTCAACCCCACCTTGTGCATCAACTCTGTTGCAGGTCTTTATGTCATCTGCAAAGAGACATACTTTTCCTTCCAGTCCCTCTGCAATGCCGCTTATAAAGACATTGAAGAGGACCGGTCCTAATACTGAACCCTGCGGTACCCCACTAGTAACCCCCCTTTCTTCAGAGTGGACTCCATTTACTATTACTCTCTGTGTCCTATTCTCCAGCCAATTCTTTACCCAGGCTGTCATCTTGTGACCCACTCCCAGGCTAGCTAACCTGTATATTAATCTTTTGTGTGGGACTGTGTCAAATGCCTTGCTAAAGTCTAGGTAGGCCATGTCCACAGCCCCTCCCTGATCTACTAGTTTGGTCACCCAGTCAAAGAAATCTATCAGATTTGTCTGGCATGACCTTCCTGCTGTGAATCCATGCTGCCTTGGGTCCTGTGCCCCTCTGGCCTCTAGATACTCTACAATTCTTTCCTCCAGAAGTGATTCCATCATTTTCCCTACCACTGAGGTTAAACTAACAGGTCTGTAGTTTCCTGCTTCTGTCTTGCTCCCACTTTTGTGAAGGGAATCACATCTGCCCTCCTCCAGTCCTCAGGTACCACCCATCCTCCCATGATTTGTTAAACAGGTAGTCAGTGGTGTCACTAATTCTACCCTTAGTTCTTTTAGAATTCTGGGATGAATCCCATCAGACCCCATTGCTTTGTCCACCTTCAGTTTAAGAGTTCTTTCAGAACCCTTTCTTCTGTAAATGGGCTGGTATCAACTTCTGTATCCAGAGTGTTTCTACTGTTTGTTTAGGTACCTCCCTCTTCCTTTGTAAATACTGAGCAAAATTATTTGATTAGTATCTCTGCCTTTCACAGTCACCCTCTGCCCACCCTCCCCTTTATTAAGCCTCACTATCCCTCCCTTGGTCTTCCTTCACTCCCTGATGTACCTATAAAGGTTTTATCCCCTTCTTAACTGAGTTGGCTATCTTTTCCTCGGTTTGGACCTTTGCTGTTCTGACTGCCTTTCCAGCTTCCTTTGCTTTAACTGTACAGTTCTCTGTCCTGCTCCTTCTGTGATTCCTTGTACTTCCTGAAAGCTTTCTTTTCTCTTGAACCTTCACTGCCACTTCCTTTGAGAACCATAGTGGTTTCTTACATAGTTTAGTTTTGTTTATTTGCTTTACACAAAGGCTTGTTACCTCTGTGATGGCAGTTTTTATTATTCCCCATTGTTCTTCCACCCCTCCTTCCTGCCCATTTGCTAGTGCATTCCTTAGGCACTCACCCATTTTGGCAAAGTCAGCCCTCCTAAAGTCCAGTACCTTTGCCTTTGTATGGGTTGACTCTATTGCTGTGTTTATTGTGAACCATACTGTTCGATGGTTGCTAGTTCCCAGATGGCTACCCACTTCTACATCTGTGATCCTCTCTTCATCTCCATTTGAGAGAACCAGATCAAGATTGCTCCCTCTCAGTGGGCTCCAATACTAGTTGTCTAAGGCATGGCCCCTGTGGGACATCTAGAATAACCCACTCTTGAGTGGCTGCTGCAACTGCACTCCAGTTAACATCTGGCATATTCAGATGCCATCAGCAAATCTCCCCTTTTTCTGCCATACTAAGTATACTTTCTATCATTTCCTTGTCCATTTCCTTCCCCTGAGAAGGGGGTCTGTATACAACCCCTGTGTGGATTGTGTTACCATTGCCGGTCTCCAAATTTACCCACAGTGCTTCTTCTCCTCCCTGTTTTCCCTTTTGTTCTGTTGCTTTGATTCCTTCCCTTATGTAAAGAGCTACTCCTCCTCCACTTTTACCCTCTCTGTCCCTCTTGTAGATTGTGTATCCTGGTATGTTTACATCCCAGTCATGGTTTTGTGTGAACCATGTTTCTGTGACTGCCACGATATCCAGATGTTCCTCCTCCATCAAGGCCACTAATTCAGAAAACTTGTTACTCAGACTACAGGCATTGGTACTCATTGCTTTCCATTTTTTGATGGCTTTACCTTCTGTTGCAGCATCCCCCACTGACCTTTCTACCTCGGTCCTTTTCTCATTTAGTACCCTGTTTTGTAGGGAGAGGCTGGGATTTTCCTGCTACTTAACAGTGCCTCCCCTCTTGACTAGTTTAAAAGCTTGCCAATGAAGCATTTAAACCGATTGCTCAAAAGACTTGTTCCCTTCCTGGACAGATGCAGACCATCCTGCCAGTATAGGCTGATGTCCCTCCAGGTGGAACCCCAGTCCCCAATGAAGCCAAACCCCTGTGCTCCACACCATTTTTTCAACCATTCATTAAACTGCATGGTGCAAAGTACCCTTGCCTCACTCATGCCATTGACAGGCTTAACATAGAACCACCCATGGATTACATAAGTGCTGAAATCTAGAGAATAAGAGAAAGAGAAAAAAATGCATCGGGCTGGCAGTATGAACTGGGAGCATGAGCCTGGGGAGGTAAGAGCAGGGAATGTTGGGGCGATGTCGGACACCCAGTTTGTGTGGTCTGACTTCAGCCTTCCCACAATCAATAACATTGTTATGGTTATCCAATCATTGCGTCTGAGTTTGGACCTTGGCCCCACACATCTCCTAGTAGGCTATTTGGATAAAATATGCCCGGTCCTTGCTGAGATAGTCTGGAGGTCTTTGGAGAGGGGAAATTTTCCAAATCCTGTGAAGGAGGCTGTGGTTCAGCCCCTTCTTAAGAAGCCCTCCTTGGACCCGGATTGTCTGGCTAATTACAGGCCTGTCTCTAATCTGCCCTTTGTGGGTAAGGTTATTGAGAAGGTGGTCACTTCACAGCTGGATGATCATTTGACCAGCCATAATGTCTATGATTCTCTCCAGTCTGGATTTAGGAAGAGACGTAGTACCAAGACAGCTCTTGTCCGGGTACTAAATGACCTCCTAATAGCGAGAGATAGAAGGACTTGTTCCATCTTGGTCCTTCTTGATCTCTCTGCAGTATTTGACACCGTGGACCATGGTGTGCTACTGGAGCACCTGCGGTTTATCTGTGGGCTGTCTGGTATAGTCCTCAGTTGGTTTCAATCTTTCTGTGATTTTTTCCTAGGCATCATTTCCCCTATCCTGTGAGGTGCCACAGGGCTCCATTTTGGCACCATGTTGTTTGCGGTGTACATGCTACCATTGGGAGAGATCATTAGGTGGTAAGGTTTGAGTTTTCACTGCTATGCAGGTGATACTCAACTGTACATGTCCTTTGTGCCCTGCCAAGATGCTGCCTTTTCGGTCTTTAACAACAGTCTTGACAAAATCCAGGACTGGATGAATGTGAGCTGGCTGCGGTTGAATCCAGAAAAAACTGAGGTGCTGGTTGTGGACCAAGGTCACTGGGAGGTGGGTTTGTTGGAAGGATCTCCCTTGGGTTTATGGCTTGGGGGTGTTCAGCTAACTATCTCAGACTGGGTGCAGAACCTGGGCATCATGTTTGATGACTGTTTGACACTTAAATCCCAGGTGTCAGCAGTTGTCAAAGCCTCTTTTTACCATCTGAGGTCACTTTGCTGACCTATAAGGCCCTACACGATCAGGGACCTGGCTACCTGAAAGATCTCCTTTGTCCCTACTGTCTCTCCCGCTGTCTCTCCAATTCACTGATGAGGGATTGCTAGAGATTCCCAGGGTTCATTTGAAGACCTCTGGGGCCAAATCTTTTAGCTTTATGGCCCCAACCCTGTGGAATTCTCTACCTCGTCAGATACGAGATTGCCTAACTGTCCAAAGCTTTAAGGGGGCATTAAAATGCATCTTTTTAGCCTTGCATATAATGATTTTTAAATGTTGCAGGATTGGATTAATTTTAATATTCTCTTGATTTTATTATGTTATGCACATGTGCCTTGGTTTTGGAAAGGTGCCTTTTATAAATAAAGTTTGATTGATTGATTGATAGACTACAGCGACTACAGTGCCAGGTCACTGTAGTGTTGGTGCTGGACCCTGGCAATGTATTGTGGTGGTCGTGCACCACCTCCCCTAAACAGCTCTGACTAGGAGATGATTATATTTAGTGGGTGGCATAGCCCCCCACAGAAATTATGTTTCTCTGTAAGAAACTGTATGCCAACTGCAAATGCGGATGACATGACGGTTTAGCTGTAGGGTCATTCAACAAAACGTTTGTCAATGATTTGTTGTAAATCCCCCTGTAATAATCACCAAATGTTCTGTGCTATCATACAGTACAACTGGGTATAGCTGTGGTTGAACCATATTTACTGATTTGAGAGTATGGAATGATGTGTTACTTGAATAATATTAATTGTGTCAAATATTTACCACTGAATTTCTTTTTCTGTCTCCATATTTCCACTATTTAGTGAAATGCAATATTACTTTGCTGCCATTGTTTGGTGTTCATTTCTCAGTCCATGTATCTACAACAAAATGGAAATTATAGATATGTACAACCTGAAAACAAATTGTTTCTAATATTTTTTTTCATCTGCAGTACATAAATATATAAAAATAGATGATAGTATCATGTAAGATTCTGTTGTTAAATTATTGACGGTTTGATTATTTTTAAATTATGTTGCATACTATACTATATCTATCCTTAGAACACAAGTACCACAAGCAAGGTATGATATTTCTGTATCTTCATGTCAATTATCAATACTTAGTAAACAGCTGATGTAACAGTAGCAATTACATATTGTGGCAATATAATAATACTGTGCTATAATCACATTTTGCTGTGAGATTTGTTTAAGACAATGATTGTTGAAGACAAGAGTTACATAAGAATCTGCAATAATATCACTGAGAGATCACTTATTTTTCAAGATGTTGAATAGTGTACTATATTTATGTTTAGAACACTAGTACCATAAATAAAGTATGACATTACTACATCTTCATGATAATTAAGCATTGCTTAGTAAATAACTAATATAACAGTAGGGATTAGATCCTCTGGCAACATGATAATACTGTGTTATAATCTTATCATGTTGTGACATTTTTTAAGGTAATTTATTGTTGACAGTTCAGAAACTTGGTGAAGTGGTACCAGTTCTGCTGTTGCTGTTGGCAATTTGGGTTTTGTGGTGATCTTGTGTTCTTTGGGGCAGTTGTGTGTATGTGGGGGGCATAGGTGGAGAAAGTTTATTTTTTTTTCTCTTTGTCTGGGGGATGGGTCAGCAGGAAACATTTGTCACTCAAACACCATCTAGTTGATGATAGCTGGTGATGTGAGCACAGTGATTAAGGGGGTAGTGGATGTACTCTATGGAGAAGATCACTATGTGTAGTATCATGATTAGTGCATCAGTACTTTGAAACCACCACCAACTCTCAAGTGACTCTTTCCTGCAAACCCCAGTTCACTAAAAGGAAACACAGTCTTTGAAGTACCCATGGATGCCTTTCTCTATAAAAGATATTATGTTGTGCATGGAATCCCATGCCTGGAATATACTTACTGTGAAAGCATTATATTGTTACTGTGCTGCAGCAGTGATGTAACTGCTATGACACAACAACTTAGAATGCTGCAACACAGGTATTTTTCTCTATCCAATCAAGCTTGAACCTTTTTTTAGGTTGAACTTACAGTAAAAGTTGCAGGACATTGATTCAGTACTCTGAGCTCACCACTGACCCTCAAGGTTCTCCTCACAACCTCCAGTTTACTGACAGAAAACAGTATTATAAATGGGCATGGATGCCTATTCACTAATGATTATATATGGGCATCCATACACACACACACACACACACACACGTGCGCACATGCACACACAAGTTTGTGTGTTCATCTGGAGTTATCAACAGCAACTAATAAATCTCTCAAGCTTCACTCTAGAGATCTTTGGTTGCCATAAATACCTCTCAATGCAGATACAGAATTGTTGTATGTGGCTGCCCATATAGTATCCTCTATATTTTACACAACTCTTTATTTACATTAATATTAATGCAAAGTTTAAAGAGAATGACACAGTTATGTAGAAAAAAGCATTTCATGTCTGTTTTTTTCTTATGTAACTTACTCGGTCTGTAAGTTCTGGCTTTCCTGCCTCATCCCACAATTTTAGACTGTACCTAAACCAGTCCTTCTAATTATCCTAGACATCACTAGATTTTAGCAGCTTATAATAATACTTCAATGGCAAATACCTGGGCCTCTGATGATCCCTTTCTCCGTAAACTGCTCATTCTTTGACTGGGTGACCAAAATAGTAGATCAGGGAGGGGCTGTGGACATGGCCTACCTAGACTTTAGCAAGGCATTTGACACAGTCCCATATAAAAGATTAATATACAAGTTAGCTAGACTGGGAGTGGGTCCCAAGATGATAGCCTGGGTAAAGAATTGGCTGCAGAATAAGACACAGAGGGTAATAGTAAATAGAGTCCACTCTGAAGAAAGGGGGGTACTAGTGGGGTACCGCAGGGTTCAGTATTAGGACCGGTCCTCTTCAATGTCTTTATAAGCAACATTGCAGAGGGACTAGAAGGAAAAGTATGTCTCTTTGCAGATGACACAAAGATCTGCAATAGAGTTGATGCACAAGGTGGGGTGGAAAGGATGAGAAGGGACTTGGCAAGGTTAGAGGAATGGTCAAATGTATGGCAGCTTAGATTCAATGCTAAGAAGTGCAAGGTAATGCACTTGGAAAACAAAACCCAGGGAAGAGTACACAATGGGGGGTGAGATACTAACAATAACAAAATGGAAGGGACCTGGGGATAGTCATATCAGATGACTTAAAGGTGGGCAAGCAATGTGAGAGGGCAGTAAGGAGGGCTGGGGGAATACTGGGATGCATAGGGAGAGGCATCACCAGTAGAAAACCAGAAGTTATTATCCCTCTGTACAGACAACTGGTGAGACCCCATCTGGAGTACTGTGTGCAGTTCTGGAGACCCAATCTCCACAAGGATGTAGACAGGATGGAAGCTGTCCAGAGGAGGGCAACTAAAATGGTGCAGGGTCTGCACTGGAAGATATACGAAAAGAGACTAAGGGAGCTTAATATGTATAGTCTCGAGGAAAGGCGGGAGGGGGGGACATGATAGAAACTTTCAAGTACCTCAAGGGAATCAACAAAGTCCAAGAGGTAGCATCTTTCAAAAAAAGAGGTGTGCAAGAACAAGGGGGCACAATTTGAAGATAGAGGGGAGCAGCTCAGAGGTAATATAAGGAAGTATTTTTTCACAGAGAGGGTTGTGGATGCATGGAACGGCCTTCTGGAGGAGGTTGTGGCATCAAAAACAGTGGTTGAATTCAAGCATGCATGGGACAGTCATAAGGCAATTCTAGGGGGTGAGGTAGAAAGAAGTAGGCTACTGGTTAACTAGGATCTGCAGCTTATCCACTAGGTAGGGAAATGGGCAGACTGGGTGGGCCAAGCAGTCCTTATCTGCCATCAAATTCTGTGTTTCTATGTTTCTATTCCCTGTCATGTTTTGTTTAAACTAGGTTGGTCTCCCTTATTACAGTCTCTGCCTTCCCATATTTTCAAAGGCCATAGACAAGGTGCATGGTTCCTCATCACTCCAGTTCTTTTGTGCCTTCTGTGAAAACCAAATTAAAAAAAGGAAGAAAATCCAAAATGGATTTAACTCTTCGTATACTGCATTATGATGTGCTGTAATTAAGTTGACATCACATAGACTGTGCACAGCTCATTCATTTATATTAATCATTTGGTGTATCATTTTTTGACCAAGGTAGGTGTGGCTCGGTGGGGCAGCATAAAGTACGGCAAATGTATATGTATTGATTGTTAACTCAAATCACAACACACTTTGGATCCCATTTTGGAGACCTCCCAAGAAAATAATATTTCAGATGTCTGAGAAATGCACACATTCTTATAGAAAGAGAGAATCATTATACTATTTAATCTGGGGCTGAATAATGGTGTGCATACCCAGGTAATTAAAAAGCCAGACATTTGACTGTTCACATTTCTGTATGATCTTTCAGTTCCAGGTGCATACAGCTGGCTTTTTCTGCTCATGTGTTCTGTAATATCTGAATACAGAATCCTACAGTTAGACAACATTCCATGTAGCTAAGCCAATTCTGATTTAGCTGATTCAATTAAATCTCTACTCCTTCTATAGCCCAAATCATTACCTCCAGTATGGAGGAACAGTATGTCTGGATAATGGTGCCTGTTCAAAAGTCTATGTATAGTTGGCATGAGTTGCTCCCATCACATACCTCACTTAACAAACCAATGAACATCACAGTTTTCCAGTTGAAAATCATTCCCAAAATGACCTGTCTTGGCAAACTATGCACTCCTTCACACAAGTGAATTGCTAACAATCCAAACTGTAGTAGTGAAACTTTCTGCTATGTCACATCTGTTTAGAGACACTGCAAATAATAGAAACCCTAAATTTGTGTCATTCACACAGCAGTCTCTGCCACATGTCAGTCTACTTTCAGTTTCACAGCCCTGGGTTGCCAAGCAGACAAAACAAAAGAAATAAGTTTGCCCCTTCCTTTGCATTTGACTGGCAAGCATTCTTAAACTATTTACCAGTCAGTTTACAACTGTAACTCTTAGGCTTAAGTGGTATCTTGATTTTGTTTTATCATTTCTGCAGGTTTGCCTGTAGTAAGATGATGGTACAGGTTAAATGGTAGAAAAATGTAGCATTTTTGGGAGGGGGAAATATACTGTAAATGACGGGACAATATTTGAGTTGAATAAATGTTATGATGTCTAACTGGCCACTGCAAGCACTATATATTCTGGCACTTGCATTTTTCCCTCCTCTTTTGGCTGCCATCATAGGTGGTAAAACTGTCATTTAATTAGTTTTTTAAATGTTAGTGCAGTGGAATGTGTTATTGTGCAATTTAATATTAAATATACAGTAGGTGGCAGAATTACTCTACTGACTGTGTATTACATATGTGTAGTTGTTGCTGCAACAAAAAAAACAGTGATATGCAGTAAAGTTGTAATTCTTTGTACTTAATATGGTTGTATTTCTATAGTCTGGTTGATTTATCATAATTTTTAATGTGTACAATATGATTTAAGTAATTCCTGAAGGCCAGTAAACGTTTTTCAAGATTTTTCTCATTTAAAATAAATTTTTCTTTCTTGACTCAACCTTCTTCTTTCATGAGCCAATTCTTCTTTTATAAGCCACTCACAAAAGTACACCAAATGATGAAAGAAGAAAAAAAAATTAATGCTTTTATGGCCTTGGCATATCTGATATATTGACTTTTATACACAATATATTAATTGCACTGATAAGAGTTATCAATTTCACATCACTGCAACATGCTACATTAGGATGTGGATGGACTCCATTAAAATTATAACTCTAAATTGTTTCAAATGTATAAAATGTGAGAACTATACTTTGTAGGCTGCAATGCTTTCATTCCTGTGTTGTGGCAAGATGGCAGTCTTCCTGCTTTGTGATGATGTCAGCACTGCATTCTGAGCAGAGTAGGGATTCTAGTCCCTGTTTAGAAGTTGTCTTCTTTCATGAGCCAGAAATGTTTCTTTTGTGAGCAGTTTACAACAAAAGAAAACTGACTTAAAAAATATTTTGTTTAATTATTATTTTCAAGGGAAATGATGGCAAATGTTAAAAAAATAATAACAAACTATTTTCTTGATTATTTTTGTCATTTGTGGTTCAGTCTGGGCTGCCAGAATAAGCAAAGATGGCAGCTATGCTGAGCTGACCGTCAGTAGCTGTGAAAGACATACTTTTTCAGAGCATTTTCAGAGCATTTTTAAATATTTTTAACTAAGTTTAAGTTTACTTATTTAGTATCATTTAATTAAATCAGCAGTTCATTTTAGATTGAGTTTGTGTTAGTTGGGGTAGTGATAGTGAGGGACTAGAAGTGAGATAGTGTTAGGAGTTTAGTTTTTTTTATTTTGATGATAGAGTAGTCCCAGTGCATGATTCATCTAAAGAATACATTTGTTACTTACTGCCTGAGTGTTTTCCTAGATGTTGATGTTTGATGGACTGTCTGGAGAGAGAGTTGTGGAGAGGAATCTCTGAAACCCTGGAAAGTTTGCTGTGCCCTGAAAATTTGGTGTGGTGTGGTGTGGTGGAATAGTTGGAATGGCTCACTGGATTGGGAGTGCTGGTTCAGTTCTGTTGGATGGTCAGACAAACTCTGGCTGTCTTCTGTGGCTCATAGATTGTCAGTCAAGTTAGCTGGATAGCAGGCTGTGATGCAGTGATATTGCTCAGATTCTCTTGCTGGGTATTACAGAGGGCCAAGCATGGTATGGAGTGTGAAGTGGCCTGGACTGAAGCCTTCTAAGGGCCTGACTGTGGATTGGAGACTGGTGGTTGGGTTGGCCAGAGAGTGGACTATGCCACAGCAATCTTGCTTGGATTGTCTCACCAGGTATTACCAAGGACCAGGTAAGGACTGAATGGATTATGGAGCATTGAACGACCTGGAGTGGAGCCTTCCAAGGGCCTGACTGTTTTCAGTGAAACTTTCCATATGATCCCTAAATGAGTGGGTGAATAGCTGGATTAGAGTATTATATGAATCACACTACAGATTTGATTAGGGATTCTGTTGATTATGGGGAACAATTCTGGTCTCTGGCTGGTTGTTGAGAAATGACAGGGGCAGTAATATGAATATTCTGTACCCTTGGTCAGTTGTGTGTAAATTGACTACAAGAAGCTGAATTGTGGAATGGATTTGTATGTGCTTTATTCCCCCAGCTTATCAGATGGTTGTACACTTTTGCTGGAGCCTGAATGCAACCACTTAGGTACTAGCCACCTTTGGCAGTGAAACAGCCAAAGAGAGTCAAAAACTTTTCATTTCTATATTTTGGAGGCTGTGAGAGGGCCATGTTATTCTGGACTTGAATTTAAAAATAAACAACTGATACAGACGTTGACTGAGGGAGGTGAGAGCCCTTCAGTTTTCTGATAGTAAACTAACATTTGATGCACCATGGACTTTTTGAACTGCCTAAAGTAGGTGCAAGGCATTTGGGAATTGCATGCAGTTAGAGATTGAAACAGCAGGCTGTTTAAAACTGGGGACTGAAGTGGGGGATGTAGAAGTGGCTGCTGAAAGAGTGGTGATAGAGGTGGTGCAGTCCAGGAGGTACCCTGAGGCCAAATGGATACAGAAGAGGGGTCCTCCCTGTCTTGGGCCAATACCCAAGGGCTCTTCTATTGGTGGGCAGGTGGGAAATGGTCTGGCAGCTCCCACTTATCCGACCTGGGCTGTGATATGAATTGCCAGGTCGATGAGGAACAAGACTGCTATAATGGTGGACTTGATTTCATCATTAGACCTGACTTGCATCACAGGGACTTGGCTGGATGAAAATGCTGGACCTATATTAGAGGCAGTCATTCCAGAAGGGTACTCTGTGATACACAGCCCAAGGAAGGTTAACAGAGGTGGGGGAGTAGCCATTTCTTTTTAATCCAGCATGAACCTCTCAGTGCTTCCAATAAGTCCTACCAGGTCCTTTGAGTATGTAACCATTAGGGAGGGTCCTGGTGCAGGCTTCAGGATTTTTCTTATCTACTTCCCACCTGGTAAGGAGATGAAATTTCTACAGGGATCAGAGACTTTGCTGCTGGACTGATGTTGATGTCCCACATATGGTTGATTCTGGGAGACTTCAATGCTTGGGTTGACAACAGACGTTTGTCATTTGGTTGTGATCTCCAACATGGCATGGAATCATTGGGTCTGTTGCAGGTAATTACCTCAGTGACCCACTAACATGGGCACATATTGGACATGGTGTTTTCACTGGGGCTTGAGATTGTTGATCTCAGGATTGATCCAGTGGTATGGTCTGATCATAGCACCATGAGGTTTATGTTTGGGGTCCCCTGAGAGTCCTTCCTCTGTGGAGATGGTCCAGTACCACTCTTTATGGGGACTGTCCCCATTTGGACTACAAGCAGTGATGGACCTATTGTGTGTGGAAGCTGTGTGCGCTATGGGTGTGGATGGTGTGGTGGCTACCTATAATAAGGCTGTCACCATCACCTTCGATGATATCTTGCCTGTCCATGTATGTCCCTTATCTGCTCACCCGAGACCTCCCTGGTTTGATGGGGAGCTCAGGGAGGTAAAGATTAAGGGCCAGAGGATAGAGCATTGCTGGAGGAGGTCCAGGTTGATGGAGAACAAATTGTCCTTGAGTTCACATTATAGTGACTATCAAGGGGCAATCTCCCAAAAGAAGGCAGATTTTTTGTCTAAGGAGAATAAAACCAGCGCAGCTCTTCTGTACAGTGGACTGACTGTTATACCCAGCCTGTCTCTGTTCTGGAGGAGCTATTTCAAACACTAGGTGTGATAAGTTCACTCTGTTCTTTGCTGACAAAGTGTCCTGTATCAGATCTGATATCTCCTCCAGGGTCACTTAATTGGCTTGCTTGGTCAGGGTGTCAGTGTGGGGGGCACCCCTCCTGTGTGGACTGAGTTGAAAGTGGAGGAGGTGAGGGAGAGAATCTCAAAGCTGCAACCCACCTATTGTGATCTGGACACTGGCCCAAACTGACTTTTAGTCAGATGTATGAACCTAGTTGGTCCTATGGTAGCTGAGATTGTCCAGTGTTCCATGAGGACTGAGATCTTCCCAGTGGCCTTGAAAGAGGCCCTGGTGAGATCCCCCTTTTGAAGAAGTCCTCACTGGATCTGGATTGCCTCACCAATTACAGACCAGTGTAAAATCTCCCATTTTTAGGGAAGGTTTAGAAAAAGTGGTGGCTGTTCAGCTTGTGACCCATCTTACTTCCACGGCCATTTTCAAGTCATTTCAGTCTGGGTTTAGGCCAGGGCACAGCATGGAGACCACCCTGGTAAGGGTGTCTAACGATCTCCTGAGAGCGAGGGATAGAGGAGAATGCTCTATTCTTGTTCTCCTCAATCTCTTTGCAGTATTTGTCACCTGTTTCTGATAAGGTGTTGGACCACCTTCAGAATTGGTGTGGAGTGTTCGGCAATGTCATCAGCTGGTTTAAGTCCTAACTCACAGATAGAATGCAGAGGGTTATGATGGGGTTATCCTCATCTGACCTAATGCCCCTGTGCTGTGGAGTTCTGCAGGGTTCGGTTCTCACACCTCTTTTGTTCACAGTGTATATGATGCCCTTGGGAAACATTATCTGGTGGTATGGTTTGGGTTTTTATTGCTATGCTGATAACACCCAGCTATACCTGTCCTGTGCACCCAGAAACCAGATGGTGGTCTCTATGTTAAACACCTGCCTGGCCAAGATTCAGGACTGGATGACACAAAACTGATCACAACTCAATCCAGACAAGAAGGAGGTATTGATGGTGTAACCAAGCCATCAGCAAGGCAGAGGGGTACAAGGCAGTGACCTCGGTTTAAAACTGGGTGGCTCATCCTTGATTCTTTCTGCTCAGGTCAGGGATTTAGACATTGTTCATGATGACAGCTTGACACTTGATGCTCAGGTGTTGGCCGTCATCCAAAGTGGCTTTTACCATCTGAGAAACCGATCCAAATCCTGATACCACCTGATGGCCTGACCACCCTAATACATGCCTTTGTCACATCGAGGTTAGACTACTGCAATGCCTTATACCTGGGGCTTTCTGGAGGCAACCTCTGCCATCTGCAGTTGGTGCACAACATGGCAGCCAGACTTTTAATGGGTGTTCCTAGATGTGAACATATCACGCCTGTTCTCTGTGAGCTGCACTGGCTGCCAGTATGACGAAGGATTGCCTTCAAGGTCAGTTTTCTTACCTACAAAGCCCTACATCGTCAGGGACCTGGCTACCTACAAGATCTCCTAGTTCCTTATTGTCCATCTCATGCCCTTCATTCCTCTGAGGGTGGCCTCCAGATAGTTCTCAGGACAAGGTTGTGGCTGTCAAGTGACTGGGCATTTTTGGTGGCTGCACCTGTCCTGTGGAATTTGTTACTGCTCCATCTTAGAGGGGGCCCCCTCAGTGGAAACCTTTAAGAGGGGACTCAAGTCACTCCTCTTTGAACAGGCATATAGCCTTGTATACTTTTATATGGTAGGGATAAATAGTTGCTGCTAATAGTATGATTATTTAATTTTAATTAATGATTTGTTGGGGGTGGGGGTTGGAGATATGCTCTGAAAATATGTTTGTGAATAGTGTTTTGTGAGTAGTTTATTGTGTATAACGATTGTATGTGTTATTTTGTACAGCACTTTGAGCCCCCGAGAAGGAGTGCTATATAAATAAAATTATGACTAATATTTTTGATTTATTTTAGTAATATTACTGATTGATGATGTTTGATTGTGAGTATTTCATTTATTTTACATATTTAAGTCTTTCTATAGAACTTGGATACAATAAATCAATTTTGCTTATGTTGTTAATGCTGCTATGTCAATTTTCTAAAGAAGAACCACAGTGTATTGCTTATTTATTGGGGGGTCTTTTTTTTTTACAGGTTTTGCATTTAACTTTTGAGAAGACTTTTGCTATATAGTGATTGGAAAATGCCAATGAAAAAAGGAATTGAAAGACAACAAAAAGGTACATTGATACACATGGCATGCATTACAAATGTGATGGTACAGTAACACATAGGATCACACAAGCAACAACTGATGCCTGTCAGTCACCAACATTAAATAAATCAAAGGAACATGGCAGATATGGCTATAAAGTCAATAATCTGACATACACAAAAGAAGTATAGAAAGACAAAAGATAAAATAAAACCCAACAAAACAATCCAGCCAACTAGGCAGCAAAGAAATCATAAAGATGAAAAAAAAAAAAAGAACAAGCAAACTACTGATATGCAATAGTATTCTAATGAAGATTAGGTAAATTAACCCCTCCTTAGGCTTGGGAAAGATGGAACAATGACAGATGAAGCCTAGGTTTATACGCTCCCCAAATAAAGCAGGAAATTATCTGCTGCCAATCACAAAAATAGTAACTGGTCAGTAAAGGGGAAGCATTTGAAGAAAGAATAAGATTCATGGAAAAACATTAAGATGAATGATGTCAAACCATTGAAGAAATGAAAAGCGGAAGGCAGACCAGAGACTAAGGTTACCAGCTATAACTATTGTCAAAGGTTCAAAGTTTACTAAATCAATATGATCTATGTTCTTAGGTATATACACTCCAAGATATTTCAGTGAATTCTATTTCAGTGAACTGGTAAAAATGCAGTGATATATGGGGGTGGGGAATAATTAAAAGCTATTCATTTGGTTCTACTTTAATTTAAACAAAAACAGCTAACACAAATGTGTCTAAAAGGTGATACACTGCCTCAAGGGATGTAGCAGGACCAGTAAGAGTTAATAGAATGTCATCCTCTAATAATGCAATTTTATAATCTTGGGCACCAAGTAGAATATCTTGAATATGAGTTGAAAGCTGAAAAAGAGCAGATAAGGGTTCAATATAAAAAGGTATAGCTGAAATTTGCAAAAGCGTGTAAGCTATCTAACCTATTTGCACATGCTGTGTTTTGCACTTTATATTGTAGATGCACTTTATACATGAATTTGTGATTGTTATGTGTTGTTTTTAAACTGTGTTAATCTGTGTATAGAGTTGTGGTGTTAAACCATTTGATTAATGCCACTATTTTGAATTGTTGATAATGATGACGAGAACCAATGAAATGTGAATACATCAGTGTGATGTCACACACTGACCAGTATTTAAATGAGTCATGCACCACAGATGTTTAACCTTTGATAAAGGATCTAGTATCCAAAACATTTCAGGTGTTCCTGGTTTTCTGGTGTTTAAAAGAATAAAGAAAAGTTTTTTTTAGTAGCTCTGGAGTTTGTCTATATTTGGGGAATGTGTGCCACAGCTTCTTGCAGTTTTTAAAGCCAAATAAGAGCAGCTAAGTGTTCAATATAAAGAGCAAACAACACTGGGGAGAGGGGACAACCCTGTCTGGTGCCTCTTGCCAAGGAAAATTGAACGGAAAGTAATCTATTAACTTTAACTAAAGCAAGAGGGGAATAGTATAACTACTACAACATACTAATAAAAGTGGAGGGAAAACCTAAGAGCCTGTAAAGTAGACAAGAGGAAAGGCCACAATCCCAATCAAAGCCTTCTCCACATCCAAGCTGGCCAGGGCCATAGGGATTGAGTGCTGACAGGCATAATCCAAAAGAAATAAAGTACAATGGACATTATCATGAGCCAGTCAAATGCACTTGAACCCTGCCTGGTCCTGGGCCAGCAGGTGGGCAGAAGACCCTCCAAATTAAGTGCACCAATGGACATAAACAATGTATAATGAACATTTAAAATAGAGATAGGATTATAAGAACCAGGAAAGGACAACTCCCTGCCCAATTTTGGAAGAGGAGTAATAACTGCATAGTGCCAAGATGGGGTGGGGTGTTTCCGGCCAGAAGAAAATGAAAAAGCTGAAGCAACATAGGAGTCCAAAAGATTCATAAAAGGGGTGGATTTGTAGAATTCAGTTGGAACACCATACAAACTCAGGCATCTTCCCATTTTGGCCAACTGAACGCCTCAACAAAGTTCCTCCATTAAAATGGCAGAAGTTAGGAACTGTACCTGCTCAGAGGATAGGAACGGAAGAGGTGCCTGAGACAAAAATGATTAAATATGCTGTTTAAAGGGCAGCGGGGCATCAGGACTATGTTGAGATGCATAGTAAGATTGAAAGATGGACAGAATCTATGTGCCCATATAAGTAGAAATTCTGGTGCTAGGATGGCGCAGTTTAAGAACAGGAGAAGCAACTCTATGGGCATGAAGACACAGATCCAAATGGCTTGTACCATGGGTACCCCTCATAATACCATTTTCTAAAATAAAATAAGGCATGTTTGGCTTTCTAGTCCAAACGTTTTTGAGGCTTTTGAGATTGAACAGTTTTATGGTCCTGCATCCATGCCATCTGAAGAAAGCATAATGTACTATATAAATCCCACATTTTATTCTCACATTCCTGATACAGAACTGAGGCATGGACTATGATAGTTCGTCTAAGAACAGACTTGAGGGTGTCCCAAAAAATACTAGGAGAGACACTACCATCATAATTATCTTGAAGGAACTGAGGGATATGATTTAATGTCCTGCTGATGTTCATTTTGTCAAAGACTAATCCACCTCTTGCTATTGTTAACCATTACTTCTGGAGAGTTGAATATCAAGCATGTGGTTCTTTTCATATCCAAATTCTACTGTGGATAAAAGATGCACCCCATATGGCGATACTGAAAACAGTGAAATCTTCAAGATTATCATGCAGTACATGTCAACTTCTTGATAACTACAACGGTCCAGCCTTATGGAAACTTGTTAAAAGTTTCAGCAACACATCTCTTACAAATACTGTCATCAAAAGGTGAAAAATTGGGCAGCTGGTACATGAGATGTTGGTTTGGATTTCCTAGACATGTGTCTAAAAATGGCCTTATGAATAAATTGTTCTCTGCCATGCAACACCATCTAAAAGCAAAATCTACAAAGAGAATGTATGAATTGCCTACAAAAGAAAATGAGGCATTCATTAACAACTATAGCCATGTTCTGCTGTTGATGTGGCAGGTAAACATAGATGTTCAGTTTGTTGCTGACAATTCCATGGCCCTGGATCATATGTCACATCATACATTACCAAAAATGAGCAAAACTGCTTGCAGGAGATATGGGAGGATCTTTCCAACAGAAGCAGATCTATCAGTTTATGGCTACATTCTTCAAGGTTGAAAACTCTGTCACTCCATGAATTCAGAGACTATGCAGAGACTATGAAGCAATTGACCATTTGATAGGAATATGTCTCTTTGGCAAAGCCAAAGCAATACAGCTTTTGAAAAGCAATTACAAACAGAACAGATGCTGTGTGTTAAAGTCTCATGACTAGATTAAATATATTGCTGCACATAAGCCATCTTCACCAAACGTAATAAAAAAATGGAATGTGTGCATATTACCCACAGAGACACTGTCAGATGGAGAACATGTGTCTCTTTAAATTTACCCAATGGTATGGCTATAAACCTGGAGTGGAGTCTAACCCAGAAAAGGATATTTACTGTGCAAGGAAGTCTGGTCAAAAGATACAAGCCTTTGCTGATTGACCATTGCAAATTGACTTTGAAATCTCCAAAGAAAATGGAGCATTGCTACTTTGTTCTGCTTTTCTTGTTAAACTAATGGAGGCATGAGGCTCATAGAAATGGGAATATGACACATATGAGGTGCAATTCAGTTTGAGCCACAAGACCTTCAAAATTAACAGTTTTGCTGCATACATAAAATGATTACAATTAGAGAAAGAACAAATAGAAAAGCTAGAGAACAACTGGAAGAAGGTACTCCAGTGAATTCTCAGGACACCTGTGACCCAGAGTAAAGATACAATGTAGTTTTCGTCACTGGAGAATTTCTAGTGAAGTCGTAAAATTTGTCTCGGAGGATCATTTCACAAAGTTCCCCTGTTTTATAGGAAATTCACCACTTTTAAAGTGCAAATTGTACTTAAAAAAACAAAAGCATAGAGAAGTTATAAATGATGACCCACTGCCAATCACCAACCCGATCTTTCCCTGGTGTCTAGTTGTCCCCCTCCACCTGCTGATTGCTGGCCCAACATAGAATAAAATTCCCTGGTGTCTAGTGCCCCCCTGCCAATCACAGGCCTCATGTAATTTCCTATAAAACATGGAAACTTTGTGAAATGATCCACCGAGGCAAATTTTACGACTTCACTAGCACTGCAGTTGGTTTTCACCGGATCTGAAGAATGCCTTACTCAAAAGAGACCAGCTATGGAAAAGGCATGGAAATCACATGCTGATGCAGACTGGTGTCTCTTTAGGACAGCTAGAAACGCCTGCATGAAACTGGTCAGAGAGGCCAATGCCAATTTTTATCAAAATGAATTGCTTTCTGCAACCAATAGCCCAACCAAATTCTGGTCCACCATAAAGGAACTGTCTGGCCTCTCCCCAGGCAGTGTGCTACCTTCCAAAATTACCATTGATAATGTCACCATCAGTGATAAATCTGAGATTCTTCAAGCCTTCAACAACCACTTTTCCACCGCAGGCATGGCATTCAATAATGCACCAGTAAGTAGTCTCCGTCCGCAGTACAACGCCCAACCTCCAGAGCCAAGTAACAAAAATAAGATATTCTCCTTTTCCCCAACCACCATAAAAGAAGTTGAAGACCTCCTGCTATGGCTAGATACTAGAAAAAGTGCAGGAGCTGACTCCTTTGACCCTTACTTTCTGAAAATAGCATACCACTTACTTGCCACACCTATCTCACACCTTTTCAACCTGTTCCTAGCCCAGGGCTCTATCCCCACGAAATGGAAAACTGCTCTTGTCATCCCTCTATTTAAAGCAGGGGATTCATGTGACCTAAATAATTATAGGCCAATCTCACTTCTATCTATACTTTTGAAAATGCTGGAAAAAGTTGTGGATATACAGTTGAGATCGTTCCTAGACAACTCTACATTGCTTAACCCTATGCAGCCCAGCTTTAGAGCAAAACATAGTACTATTATGGCACTGACCAAAGTCACTAATGATTGGCAATGGGACCTCAACAATAAAAAGTTTGTTTACACTGTGTTTTTAGATCTCAGCAAGGCTTTCGATACCATCGACCACTGCCTGCTTCTCTCCACCTTAAAAACTATAGGCATGGACTCAATCTCATTGGATTTGTTCCAGGACTACCTCTCTGGTAGGCAGCAACAAATCAAGGCAGAAGGAGAACTCTCTCCACTCAAGCCAATAAAAAGAGGAGTTCCTCAGGGATCCATATTGGGCCCTCTACTGTTCGCCATCTATATTAACAACTTGGAATTAGGCAACACGGAAGCCAGTATCCACTTGTTTGCTGGTGATACAGTGCTCTATCTAAGCCGTGACTCTCCTGGAGCCACATGCGCTGCACTACAATCTGAATTCAATACGGTGAAGCACCAGCTTCTCAGCAAAAAGCTACTGCTAAACGCAGAAAAAAACAAGGCCATGCTCTTCTCACCATCTAGCACTGAGGTTTACTCTGCTGCTGCTGGTACCTTTCCTCCTATAACCACCCTACTAGGTGAAAATCTTGAGTTTGTGCCTAAATTCAAATATCTGGGTATATGGCTGGACAACAAACTCTCCTTTGTGGAGCACACAGAAGGACTGATGAAAAAGCTTAGACAGAGGCTTGGTCTTTTCTTCAGAATTAAACACCTTCTGACTGCAGATGCAAAAGACAGCTTGTTCAATCTACATTCCTCTCCTTAATTGACTATGCCGACATTATCTATGGCCAATGCCATGTCTCACACCTTGCAAAACTGGACGTTCTGTACCATAGAGCATTAAGATTTATAACTGGCCTCCTGTCCTCTACACATCACTGCTCTCCATACGCAGCAGTAGGGTGGCCATCCCTTCAATACAGATGGTGTAGAAATGCAGCCCTTTGGACACTTCGAGCCCTTACCAACAAACTCCCAGATTACATTATTGTCTGTCTCCCCATGAGTCCAGTCAGTAGCTATCACCTAAGAAGCCACTCATTAGTTTCCCTGAAAATCTCCAGGATCAGTAACCGCTTTGGTAGGGCTGCCATAAGCTATGCTTTGCCCATGTTCTGGAACAGGATACAAAGAGCATTGAGACTCAGCACCCCTGTCAGTATTGCCCTGTTTAGGACCATTTGAGACAAAACATTTGCCGAAATCTGCAAGTGTTTCCATAGTTCCTAGCAGTCCTGCTGCCGGTTCCCTCTCTATCCTTACCACATCCAGCCAGTAACCTAACTCCTTCCTTCCCTATTTAACTAGGTCACTAGTCAGCTGCCATACTGGTCCTCAGCACCCTTGGTACCACATTCTCCCATACTACCCTCCTTCTGCCACTCAAGCAGGAGTTACAGACTTCATTATGGGCCCCTCCATAGCCTAGAATCCTCACCCAAGCTTTTAAACAGTCACTGAGGGCTGAAATGTAAACAATAGTACCTTTCTTAAAACGCTTGAATAAATATGTTACTTAAATTTCTGTATCCATGGAGGATGTTGTAAATACCACAATAATGTTGGGTGATGCATATATGTTCTTCATGAACACTTGGAATGTATACCTTACACCTACCATTTTCCTGTAATCATTGCTTATATCTCTTTGTTCATTTTGTATTCTGTACCATTAGTCTATGTATGTATAACTGTCCTTGACAACAGCAGACCCACCTTGTAAATGAGCTTGCTCAATGGTGATCACCTGGATAAATAAAGATTTGATTTGATTTGATGTAAAATTAAATTCCCTGGTGTCCAATGGTTCCTCCACCAACCACCAGCCCAATGTAAAATTAATTTACCAAGAACTTAATTTTACTTTGGCCATCGATCAGCCATGGGGACCACTAGACACCAGGGAATTTTATTCTATGTGTTCCAGTGATTGGCTGAGGGGGTGGGTGGACCACTGACACTGGAAAAAAATTCACTAATTGAGGAATTTGAACTCTGCCAGAATAGTTGCCAAACTCCAACAGTGGAGTTCAAACTCTGCATTTTGCAGAGTTTTTTTGGGGGGAGGACAAAGTTGGAACATCGCACTGTAGATTAATGCCACAAAATGAGGGAGATCTACAAATTAATCCATGGAATAGTGTTTCCCAATTTTGCACGTCTCTAACCCAGAGGGAGAAGGTGAACTTGGAGCTCCTCTTCCTATGAATGATCCCACTGTACTGCTGTCAGAGGTTGAGACAGCCATGCAACAGGCATGCCAAGCTGATGTCCGCATCTCTGTCACTGAACAGCAGGTAAAGCAACAGCAGCAAGTTTTATATACTGCTGTAACATATGCCATTCACCATGATATTTGGCATCATAAAAAAGAATGCTCTTTTAACAAACACAACCCTGACTGCTCTGACTGGACTTGCAGCATATAACATAGGTGGAGGGATTCTACACTACATTTTATGCTGCCTGTTTTATTTTATGCTGCCTGTTGAACATGGGAAAAAACTAGCAAATACTGCAAGTTGCCTTTTGAAGTTGCAAGTGACCTACAATGCATGTTTGACAAAATAGAGCTCTTGATTATTATTGAGATCAGTGTGGTCTTCAGTGTAATGCTGTATACAGTACATGCTTGTTCACAGCTCAGTTAGTGTCCAGCCATGGAGGAGACAGGAAGGCTGTGCTGGTCACCATCTGGGGATTGGGCTGGAGGGAGGGAGCGGGGTGGTGGATCATTAGCTGACAGGGTCAGGGGTCCACTAGACCACCAGGGTTTTGGTTTTCTCACATTTCACTGGATAGAGATAGGGGATAAGGAGCGACTACCAGGGAACTTTGGGGAAAAAATACCAGGAGGGCAATCAGCAATCAGGGAGGGGTGAGAGACCACTAGACTACCAGGCAATATGTGTTGGAGTAACGGGAGGGCGATCAGACATTGGGGGAGAGGTGAGGGACCACTAGACTACCAGGAAAAATATGTTTCAATATATGAGGGTTATTAGACATCATGTGAAGGGGCGGGACCATTAGATTACCAGGAAATATGTGTTTAAATAATGGCAGGGTTATAGGACATCAGGGGAGGAGAGAGAGACCACTAGACTACCAGGGAACTTGGGTGCATGAAGTTAGTATATGTATACATTTACATTTGCCATACAACACCTGGTTGGTAAATTTAAATTTTGACAGAGTTTGGCCTTGTGTCATAGAAGAAAGGCTTACATACATCTCAGTTAAAAATATTAGTAAAATATAGTTAAATGACAGGCTACTATGTTTAACATGCTAGCATGACTGTTGTTTGAAATTATCAAATAATGTTACCTGACCTGGTAGATAATGGTAGATAATTAATTAAACTGAGATGCATTAAATGTAACTTATGTGTAAGAATTATGGATAATTGGGAGTGCAGGACACAAAGCAAGCAAATAAGGCTATGATTATACTGTCTCAAAAAGTAAGGAAATTCTTTACAAAATAAAAAAATCATTAATGCATCAGTTAGGGTTCCATCAACAAAAGCTTAAAAATGTAGAGTTAGGGTTTTCAACCCTCACACCCTACCCCACCTCCACCCTGCATGCACCAAAAGGAGTCGAGGGTGTGCCTTGGGGTTGTCAGCCCTAACGCTCATGCCATTCTCCTATACTGTAATCATCTCAGCTTATTTTCCTATGGAATGTGGTGAGTATTAGGGATGAAAACCGCAAAGCACGCCCCCCCCATGCCTGTTGATGAGTGCAGGGTGGGGATGGGGATGGAGTATTATGGTTGGAAATCCTAACACCACATTTCCAAACTTTTGTCACTGGACCCCTAACTGATGCATTAATTAAGTGTTTTGCAAAGAATATATATATATTGTGTATGTATATATATCTAGATATATATATATATATATATATATATATCTAGATATATATATATATCTATATATATATATATATATATATATACAGATATATCTATATATATATATATAGATATATCTAGATATATATATATACTGTATATATATCAATCATGCCACTGTAATAAGTCTATATATAGAATAAATAATGGGTAGAATACAGTGATGTATACACAATGAGGAGGCTAATTAGGGCTATAAGGCCATGTGCCTAAAAGGGCGAGTGACTTTATTGCTTAATTAGCTCCTGAGATGGGTACACTTCTAAGTGTTCCACCCTTAGCCATTTTGTTAAATATAATACATTAGGATGGTTATTGTTATGGAGATTGCATTTGTGATCATGTCATGGCATCCGAAGGTCTCTTGCAGCAAAGAGAGAATGGTGTGTAGTGAGTACAGGTAGGATTTTGGGAATGTTCTGTGTTTGGGAGGGTTTTGTGTAAGTGTCTTTTTTCCAGGTTCTTTTGCAGCTTGTTAATTGGCTTGGCTAGCTTTCTAATACTGTGTTTATTGTGTTATTAGTGGTGTCATACAGTGATTAATGTAGTACAGTTGTGTACTTTTGATTAGTGCAGGTATATAGCTGTAATTGATTGATAAGTGCAGGCATATAGCTTTAATTAGTGCAGGTATATTGATGTAATTGATTGATTAGTGCAGGTATATAGCTATGATTACTGGTGACCCCTATGTCAACTCACTTCATTTAGTTTTCAAAAGATGTAATAAGCCAGTTTGACATCACACAGATATAGTATGGCTTTTGCAGGATCACACTCCACTATCTCACTCCCTGTACAAGGCAAATTGCTCACTTAGTGAGGAGCGGCTAGTGTTCACTTCCATTCTTCATTATTTCCGTTATTTTATAATTATCTGGTGGATCCTGCTTTTACAGTGTGTTTGATCCTGGTGTGTTTTGGGCAAAGCAGACAGTGAGTGCAATCCAGGACAGCGCCATGGCTTCCAGCCTACAGTGCTAGCTGTGCACTGTTCAGCAGTTCACATTTAAAAAAGAAAAGGCCATACTGGACAGTGAGAGAGAGAGAATGCATATGTGCATATGTCTGTGTGTGTGTGTGTGTGTGTGTGTGTCTGTAGGAGACAGTGTCTGTGTGTAGTGGGGAGACACTGACCAAGGACAGCAGGGGTCACAACTACTGGAAAATGAGTGTCTTCTTCACTGACTGCCTCGGGAACCAACTCCTTGCACCAGTAATTGTACAAAAATGAAACATAGGTGCCTGAGTGTCTATGAAGGTTTTTTTACACATCCTCAGTGTGAGCTGACATAATAAGTTTTGCTCTCAAGGTTTATGGGTCATCACACACCTCAAGTGTGTAAAAAGACTTCATAACACACAGTGGCCTATGCACTATGCTCTATTTAAATGGTAGATTAATTACAGATATACAGGGAAATAAATGATGGCCTTTTCTATTGGGAAAAGTTCCCATCTGTGTATTATATTCTTTGCAAAAAAAAAACTGCATTAATGCAACAGTTAGGGCTCAGATTAAACTGTCAAAAGTAGAAAAATGTGATGCTAGGGTTCCAAACCCTAACACCCCTGCCCCACATCTGAGGCAAATGAGGGGTGGAATTTTCCTTGGCATTTTTAACCCTAATACTCACCTTATTCTATACACTCATACAACACACACACCTGTCTTCATCACATCCCAGGTTTTCTATCACTGCAGTGGGGTGAGCCTTAGAGTTGACAACACCAAGGAAGACTCCACCCCTCATTTTCCTCAGAGGTGGAGTAGGGGTGTTAGGGTTTAAAACCCTAACATATTTCCCTACTATTGCCAGTTTAATCTGAGCCCTAACTGTTGTATCAACACAGTTTTTTTTTTTTCCAAATAAATTTCTTACTTTTTGAGATAGCAAAATTATATCCTCATACACCTGTGGGAGTGCATAACCCTCTAGGCCATGCATTCCAGTCCCTCCATGGATGTGTACATGTATGTTGCTATGGAACCGCAGTGCCCTTCTGGACTTATGCTTCCAATTATTGCAAAACAGTAATCAAATTGTCAACATATTCTTCTCAGTACTCTACCTCCTGAACCCAGTGCAGAAAAATTTCAAATCCATTGGAAACATTATTCTGCACCACAACAAAGTCAGTTTGGCCAGGATCTGAAAAATGACAGCTGTCACGTTCATGAGGTAGTGTAAAAAAAAATGGTATGTTGAAAATTTGGGGTGAAAATATTTTAAATTACCAAAGGTACAAGTGAGCATAATAAAATGTCAAAGTATGTGCATAAAATTGCCATTTTCACATTTTTTAACCTCAAACTTTCAACATAGCCTTCCTGTGATACCACCTCATGAACAAGAGCAGTGAAAATATTCAAATCCTGCCTGAAAGGTGATTTAGCAAAGCAACCAACCGAGATAAGATACTTGCTGTCTAGGCGTGTGCTCTTTAAAATTAAACTTCTAGACCTGTATTGTGAAATATACCTTGCATTAGACTGTATTTTGTCTGCAAATTGCTTTTGTTGAAAGGATACTGCACTTCCTACCTAGTGACTCAGAACAGCGTGTGGGTTACTGGAGGACTAAGGGATCCTCCCTGCCATCTTCCATACTACATCTGTATCCCACGCTAAACTGAAATTTACAGAGGGGGGAATAGTTTCCAGTTTTACCTCCATCATTGAGAAATTTGCCTTTTTAAAGGCTTTATCTCTTTTTTTTAACGCTTTTAAAGCTCAAATTGTGAACTTTTAGAGCGCCAAACCGAAGTCACGCGTGACGATTTCCAGTTTCGTCTATAAAAGGCTCGCATCAGCGAGCGGGTGAGTGCGGCGCACGCGAGGCATCGCAGCAGAGACACGTGCATCAGCACGGTCTATCGTGTCCATCGAAAGTACTTGGAGTGCGGCCAATAAGTAAACCTTACCTGTGAGATTTGACTTGAGCAACCTAAGGTAAAATATTTAGTTTGCTGTCTTTATCATTGGATACAATTATATCACAATGAAGAGAGCTAATAAATACTGCACCTCATGCCAGATGTATGCCATTGGCAAACAGACTGCTAAATACATCTGTGATAGGTGTCTATTGGTCAAATCACTGCAAGAGGAGGTAGCACGACTACTGAATAAAGTAGAAATGGTTTCTGACACTACTAAACTAGTTATTGACCCTGAAATAGAGGGATTAGAGGACTATATAGATCACATGTCCCTACTACTGGAAGCTAACAATCCAATCCCCCCCCACATTGATGCTCCAAATGCTACAGCACTTTATGGCTTTTCAAAAACAAGCCCTCCAGAAAACGAAGTACAAAACATTGCTTCAACTCCCAATTGTTTATATTCTCCCTCTAAACCTCAACTATTACCAGACGAACCCCCTTGGTCCACCATTGCACCCTCCAAATTTAAACGGAAAGTAGTTCAAAATCTTAATACTTCCGCTTCAGTTGTGTTACACAATCCTTATGAATCACTTGAGCTTTCTCCAGCTGACGATCCCAGCTTCAGTCAGAAACAGGATTCAATCAATATTCAGATTGACCCTCCCTTCCCCTCTTCTAATAACATTCCTAAACAGGTTTTCATACTGAGTGATTCTATGATCAAGTTCATTGATCGAGCTATCTGTAACCCCGATAAAGAAAATAGGACCTGTTCTAGCTACAGGGGGGCCAGAGTCTCTGATATAACATCTATATCTAAAAAAGCCCTATCGGCAGCAGGTAATAATCCATTGGTTATAGTCCATGCAGGGACTAATGACATCACTAAGGTTCCATTGCAACAACTTAAACAAGACATTGTTTCACTGTGTAATATATTAAATGAAAGGGGATGTACTATTGGTATTTCCGAAATCCTCACTGTACCTCGAGCCTCAGATCATACCCTTAACAAAATTAAAACATTGAACGAATGGCTTTGTAAATGGTGCCTTAGACAGGGCATCTCCTGCCTTACACATTGGGAGGAATTCAATGAAAATCCACCCCTCTTCTGCTGGGATGGTTTGCACCTCAGCAGAAGGGGAAGCTCTCTTCTTGGCCGCCAGTTTCTATCATTTATTAATCAACATTTAAACTAACAAAAAAGGGGGAGAACAGGCTAATAATGCCATCTCTTAATACTTCACCACCACAGAAACTGAATGTCCTTTCATTTAATGCAAGATCGCTTAATAAAAGCAAAATGGCAGAACTGGAGCTAAAGATACATGAATTTAACATAGGACTTATTGCCATTACCGAAACATGGGGAAACTCGGATAAACAGTGGACAACGAATATCCCAGGGTTTAAACTTTACTATAAAAATAGAGCTGATAACCAGAAAGGTGGAGGGGTGAGTCTTTACGTTACAAATAGTATACCATCTTTTGAACCCTCCTTATTAACTCAGACTGAAAGCATCTGGGTTTATTTACAACCCAATGGTCACCCCCAGATCCTGGTTGACACTTGTTATTGCCCCCCCTCCTCAGATATGACATATCTTAAACAACTAACTTTGGAAATTACCCAAATAGCAGATAAAGGATCAGTGATTGTTTTGGGCGACTTCAATCTCCCTACTATAAATTGGGATACACTATCAGGTACTAATCAGTATGATTTACAGCTAATCTCAACAATCACCGACCTTGGCCTCACCCAACTAGTTAGAGAACCCACATGTGGGACCAATACATTAGACCTAGTGATAACCAATATGGAGGCCTCCCTGTCCAACTTACAAGTTCTGGATCCATTAAGTAACAGTGATCACATGACAATTCTATTTTTTATTTCTCTGGTTCATAATATCCCTATAAATAAATGTACAATAAAACAATATGAGAAGGCAAATTTCATAAAAATGAATGAGCAACTGGCAGTAATACCATGGGACTCATTACTTTTACCACTTAACATCAATAATGCATGGAACACCTTTAAGGACATTGTGCATGACTTAGAAAAACAATATGTCCCAACAGGAAGGAAATACAATAACAAAGGCAAAATCCCTGCTTGGTATAATAATAAAATAAAAAAACTTAGTAATCGTAGACGTAAATTATTTATATGTTTAAAAAAGTGTCAACCTGAACTACTAGAGGGAAAGTTATCAGAATATAGGAAAGCAGTTAAAGACCTTAAAACATTAATTACTCTATCTAAACAGAATTTAGAATTCAGAATAGCCCACACTAAGGACTCACACAAGAGTTTATACTCATATTTAAACAGTAAAAAGAGAGAAACAAAAAAAAATAGGCCCATTAATCAAAGATAATACTACCATTCTTTCTGATAAGGTTACTGCTACCAAATTTAACAAATACTTCTGTTCAGTTTTCGAACAAGATACCCAACCTATAACATATGCCAAATCTGGTACTTCACCTAGTTATACCATTACTATCTCTGACACCTTTAAGCTTCTAGATACACTAAAATCATCAACAAGCCCAGGTCCTGACAATATAAACCCTAAATTTCTTATGGGAACATACAACTATATTGCTACTCCACTCACTATTATCTTTAATAAATCTCTTAGTGAGTCCAATGTACCCTTAGACTGGAAAACTGCTACCGTCATGCCAATCTTCAAAAAAGGGTTACATCATAAAGCAGAAAATTATAGACCCATTAGCCTTACCTCCATTTCATGTAAACTATTAGAAAAAACAGATTAAACAATTAATCGAAGAGGAGATGTTGGCATTAAACTTAAATGATATGACACAACATGGGTTCAAGACTGGGTACTCATGTACGACTAATCTGTTAGCTTTTTATAATTCAATCAGCATGAACCTTGATTTAAATATTCCAGTAGATGTTATACTGCTTGATTACAGTAAAGCTTTTGATAAGGTTTCACATTCCATATTAATAAATAAACTTATATCATTAGGTTTTTCTAACTGTATTGTGTCCTGGGTCAATAATTGGCTTTATAAAAGAACACAGACCATTAGGGTAAATGGGGAACACTCCAATGAGGGATTGGTGTTGAGTGGTGTCCCCCAGGGCTCAGTGTTGGGTCCCACACTCTTTGAGATATTTATTAATGCCCTCACAATTTCTTCAAACAATACTATATCAAAATTTGCAGACGACACTAAACTGGGTGGACCAGTGGACAGTGACTTAAATAGAAATACTCTTATAAATGATCTTAAGAAAATTGAACTATGGGCAGCAACTAATAGAATGTCATTCAACGTATCTAAATGCTCAGTGTTACACATGGGTAAAAATAATATTAAGCAAACATATTATATTAATAACACAATGGTTAGGAATCTTCCATAGAGAAAGATCTGGGTATTTTTTATTAACAAAAAGTCTTTTTCTAACCACTGTAATAAAGTTGCTAACCAAACTAATGCCCTTTTGCGCAGAATAAATAATACATTTACACTTAAAACCGAGGAGTGTATTATTGCCCTGTACAAAACCCATATTAGACCCCACTTGGACTATGGTTCACCTTTCTGGAGTCCCTATTTGGCTATGGATATCACTAGAATTGAGAAAGTTCAAAGAAGGGCAACAAAAATAATACCACATCTTTCTTCATTGGACTACGCAACTAGACTTCAAAGAACAGGGCTTTACTCACTTGAATTTAGAAGATTAAGGGGTGACTTACTCCAGTTATTTAAGATCTTACATTCAGCTACGTTAATGAGTTTATGTGGACTATCCTTTTCATCTAGAAAGATTGTTGCCAGAATACATAATAAACAAATAGTGATTAACAGAACCAGAACAAACAAAAGACAGCAATTTTTTACTGTTAGAGCTCCAAGAATTTGGAATTCTTTGCCGCAGGACATTGTTGATTGTCAAAATATGAACACCTTCAAAGTCAAACTTGATAAATGGCTCCTGGAAAGAACATAATCCATCAATGATCCACAAGTGTGGAGGACATCCTCGATGGGCTTCGGCCTTCTTTTGTCCATTCTACCAAGTAACCAAGTAACCACAAAACTGCCTTTTGGGTTGAGTTTGCATAATTCCACTGCCATTGTTCATGAGGTGAGGTCCCAAAAAAGGCCATGTTTTAAATTTAGGCTCAAAATATGCAAAAATGGCAAATTTATGCATCAGAGTTGAAAACCCCATTGAAATACACTGCACCACACTTACTTCAGTTTTTTATATTGCAGGTGGCTGTTCCAGCAGCAAGACATGTCTTCGATTAGAGAGTGGATCTTCATCCTCGGACCATTTCAGGTAAATGAGGTTGTATGGTGGGTGGTGTGTGCTCAGTGGGAAGTTGGGGTGGGGGGGGTTGGATTAGTGACAGACTATTTTATTTTTTACAGGTTTAAAAAAAACATTAACGGACTTTTTTTTATTTATTACAGCTTAGTCACAGGGACAGTGATTGGAGGGTGAGGGTGCCACTAGACACCAGGAAAACGTTACAACACCATGTTTAGATATTGTGGGGAAATCTACTACAATTTTGAACCAGCATTTTTTATCTAAGCTTCCTTGCTTCCCTGAAAAAAAAACAGAGCAAAAAAATTAAATAAAGTAAAAATGTTTCACCTGCATTTGGCTGGAATACAATAAGTAATAGTAATCATTAAAAACAGAAGTCATATAATTTATTTGTTTTCTTTATTTATAGTAAGAAAATTAGAAGCAACTGAGTTCTAAAAAAAATTTGATAGGCACTTTAGGTACATCACCTCTTTGAGCTTCTGCAGCTTTGGGTCTCCCCCTGAACAGCACAGAGTAGTATGTGGGCACCGAGAGCAGTACTACAAAGGCTGTGTGTGTCAGATTTTAAAGTTCCAATCTGAAGTCTACAACTTATTTTACTAATTTCAGTGCAACCCCCACATGAAAAGTGGAATTTTAATGTATGAACACTGGCTTTCCTACAGTGACTTCTCTTTATCATCTGGGGCAGGGTTCAGTCTTCACAGTTGTGACATGGGGGCACCATGGCACTGATCAATGGTTTCTCTTCATAAAAGTCATTTCATGCCAGCTCCTCAAGACAGACATGCTTGGCTTCCTAAACAGATGGGCTATTTTTTTCCTTATAAAAGATCGTTCAACACTGCTAAATCTTAATTAAAAAGTTGTAGGTTTCTCCCCAAAAGTTGAAAGGGTAAACTTGAAACAGGGTGCAATTATGTAAAAGAAGCATATGTACTTTTTAGTCCAAAGCTGGTGGAAGTGAGTCTAGGATGCTGCCACTGGAAGTCTTAATTGTTCCTAGAAAAACTGTTTCTCATAGACAGACAAAGGTAGAGGATCTGCTTATCCCAAATGTTTTGGCACACCATGTTGCTAAGGTCCCAGTAATTTTAGCACAATGGCACTGTGATCAAAATGGGTTTGATGTCTTTTTTGCAGGTCTGGAAGGGATGGTTTTGGTATCAGTGTTGATTGGTCAAAATACTTTTAGTTCTGGTTCAGAGAGGTGCAAGAGGATTCTGGTTTATCCAGATGCCGTGGGAGTGGGTACTAGTGTCCAGATAAATTCAGTACTTGTATCCTGTGGCCTTTCACCATACTGCAGTATCATTCATCTGTTGGCTCAGGTGTAACAGGGGAGCATTCTAAGTACTATTGTTAGACATGGAAAATGGTATACTGGGGCCTCTATTAAAAAAACTCTTCTGGGATTGGGTGCAGGGATCCAGTCAAGCCAGGTTCTGGGCTTGGGGTATCAGGATGGCAGATCATGTCCATGAACCTTTGGGTTTTGGAAGAGTGACGTCCAGGGAGAGGAGGTTCTAGTGGCCCAAGCAGAGTGGGCCCTTGTCCTGAGGTTTGAAGGTAACTGGAGTCAGCAGGAGATTGGGCTTGTGAGGAGGGAGGGCCATGAGGAAAGAAGTCATAATTTCTACCTGGTCAAAAAAGTCTTCTTGATAATCTCCATAATAATTGTAAGAAGCAGAGCCCAACATTTCAGATTCATCTAGTCAACCCCCTAGAGGATGCATGCACCTAAGACGCCTAAAGAAGACATGTCTTCTGTTCCCAAGAGCAGTCAGCTGTTTCATCCTTCTCTCCTTAGGTGTTCTGTCCTGAAACCAAACCTGAATCACTCACATGTTGAGCATTGTCTCCTACACCAGCTGCTCTCTGATGTGTCTGGCTGGTTTGGGGGGTAGCTGTGAACGTTGCTTTTAGGGTCTCCAGCTGCTTCACATCAATAGTGATTTTGGGTCCCCTCATCTTGGTTCCTAAGTTCTGATCTTCATTCTCATTATTGTTGGTCTCTTTGTCCAAGGAAGTGGAATTGTTGGTTTCTTTTTTATCATCTTGACAGGGGTCCTGAAGATCTGGAGACAAACTTCTGTCTGTACAAGAGGATACTGGGTTTACATTGGCTTCTTTAAAAGTGGTTGTGTTCAAATAGTTATCTTTACACACAAATTTGTTTTCATCAATGATATCAAGTTCCTCTCCTATGGAGAGCTGTCTGTTGCACACCATGCAGGTGAAACAGTTCAGGTAAAACACGTTATTTCTGACTTTTCTTACAAGGGCACTCGAGGAGATGCCTTGTGAACAGCCTGCGCACTTTGTAGCAAACCACCGAAAATAAAACAAAAACAGGTGTCATTGAAACAAAAATAAATTAACTCCTTCCTTAATGATTTAATTAGGTTATCAGCTAGCAGGAGATTTGTTTACTCACAAAAGAAGGCACAGATAAAATTAATTTCATGGCTTTAAAATAAGAATATGTTTATTTCCAATGAAGACAGTATTCGTAAATCTGCACAAGCTTATTCACCTTGTTAAGAACAAAACATGATTTAAGAAGCCCCTAAAGAGGACAGTGATTAGATGGGGTGGGGTCACCATGCTGCTAAGATCCTGGTAATTTTGGTGCAATGGCACTGTGATCCAAACTGGTTTGGTGTCTTTTCTGCAGGCCTGTAAGAGATGGTTTTGGTATCAGTGTTGATCAGTCAAAATATTTTTGGATCTGGTTCAGAAATGCTTGAGAAGATTCTGATCTTATCCAGATGCAGTGGGTCATCCATCTCTTCTTAGATCTTCTGTTCTGAAACCAAACCTGGATCACTCACATGTTGAGCCCTGTCTCCTGCATCAGATGCTCTCTGATGTGCTGTTTGTTTGGGAATAACCGAGAATGTTGCTTTTAGAGTCTCCAGCTGCTTTGCTTTGGTCATGATTGGAGGTCCTCTCCTCTTGGTTCCCGAGTTCTGCTCTTCATTGTCTTTGTTGCTGGTCTCTTTGTCCAATGAAGTTGAAATGTCTGTTTCTTTTGTTGTATCTTAGCAGTGGGCCTGAATATCTGGTGACAAACTTCTGTCTGTATAAGAGGACACTGAGTTTAAGCTGACTTTCTTAAACTGACTATGAAATACGGTATCTTGTCTGGGGCTCCATTGATGCATCAGGATACAAGAAGTGTTCTAGAGTGTTGTAGAATGGGATACACAAGTACAGGTTTCAAGTGAATAAAGAAATGTAAGATTTCAGTTTTTTGGTTGGATTTTGTTTTTCTCTGTGAGATTTTAGTGCTTGTGAATGGCTCAGCATTTATAGCACTGACAACTGAAGTCCTCTGCCTATCCACATGTCAGATGCAGCATGGGCAAACAAAGTGCAAGCTTCCCACATGGATCACCCACTCCAGGAAAACAGACAAGCTCTGCTTCATTCAAACTATGATTGTAACACCCTTTTTTTCCATTTAGTAAACCCTTAAAAATATACAATAAGAACAAAATGCCAGACTCAATATTTCTGTTTACATCAGACCTGTTGTTATTCAAATGCAATGAAATAAAACACTTTCACTTTGCTATGAAGGAGCGAGTCAGATATGTCCAATCCCTGCTCCACTCCAGCAACTCATATGCTCTGCTCCCCCCCCAGACAAGATTGGCCAGCTTGCTCGTCACTTCTCTCTTTCTCTCTCTCTCTCTGTCTGCTCTGCTCTGTTCTTACTCTCTGAGTATTTAAAAAAAAGGAAAAAAGCTTTTTTTCTACTTCCTTTTCATATTTGTTATATAAAGACATTTTTTGTTTTATTTCTCATTTCAATATATTATGGTCTTTGAATGACTAGCACCTGTTATATAAAGGGACAGCAATGGGAGGGGGTGCCACTAGACACCAGGTAAAGGGTGGCTCACTGCTTTCACCACATCCCACAGCAGGAGCTCCACCTGCGGCTGAAGTCTGGAAAGTCCCACTGCTCTCATGCAAAGAAAGCTAGTGAAAGGCTCCTCATGCTAAGCTGGGCACTCTGGATGTTGAGTGCCCAGAAAATGTATTTCTGCTAACTTTAAACAACAAACAAACACCAGAATCTAGCTAATCGGGTACCATTTAGCTAGGTTCAGGAGTTAGTTTTTTTAAAAGACATAATTTGTATGTAGTTTTTTTTTTTTGTATTATTGTATTTATTGCCCCGGCGAACCTGGCCAGTCTTTCCTTCAGGCCCCCACATGGATTGCTCCCTCCGGCACTCCTGAACCCACCACCCCACATTGCAGCCAGCCCAGGTATCCCCGACATATCCCTTCATTGGGAGGGTCCCTTACCTTCGTAGGGGATAAGCCTTATCAGCCATGAATCCAATGTCCCTGGGTGCTGCTGAGATGGCTGATGGACGTCCAGGAGAGAGGCTCCAGGGAAGCTGTCATCTGATCATCCAGGCACCATTTTCAGTGTTTTTTCTCTGAAGAGAGACGTGCCATGATGTCTAGGTTGGCGCTGATATCTGTCTCTTCCCCTACATCGTGAGTCGAACATCGTACTGAACCCCCAGCCTCTACCAGGGGTCAGCAGATGCCAAGCACATCCCCTCCCTCACCCCGGAGAAGGTGAGCTGTCAGTGGATGCCCTCTCCTTCTCCCCCCGGCTGGACTTCCAGTGATCCAAGTCCGTTCCTGAACCCGGGTCGCCAGCATCTCAGACAGAAATCCAACCACTGCGCCATTGGGACAGCTTCTATATACTTTTAATGTTTGTAAGTTTAACCAGTACACAGAAAATGGAAGCCATATGAAGAAGGGTTTTTTCCTCATGAAAGATTATTAACCAATATAAGAAAAGATCCTTTTTTGTATGACCCAATTCTTGTTTCATTCTCTGCAGCTAACCTGAAAGTGCCTACTGTGCATGCTTAGAACTGAAATTTTAAAAATCAATAATGCTAGAATGGATGTTTTTTTCACCATACTAGCAAAAGGCACATCTGGGGGCCATGCTCTTTCAGCCTTGAAAATTTTAGACCAAATTTCTGAGTGCTAAAGGTGGACAAAGAAAACAACAAAAAATAACTAAAAAAGTGTTTTTTTCCACTATCTGGATCTCAGAAGCCCTGCATCCAATAGGAAGAGATCTACCCCCAAAGGACTATGTATGCAAAATTTTGTGCAATTCCATTGAATGGGGCAAAGCTATTAAGGTGCAAATTTTGGGGGTTAACATTAAGCACCCTACACAACCCTAACTATAGTGTTGCAATCGCACCACTCTAACATACATATATATATATATATATATATATATATATACACCCAGACAGTTTGGAATTTTGATCTGAAATGGTCAGGGTAGAACATGCTTTCCTCAGAATGGTGCCTTTTGTTGGTTTTGTGCAATTCCACTGAATGGGGAAAAAGCTATTAAGGTGCAAATTTTGGCATTTAAAATTAAGCACCCTACACAACCCTAACTACAGTGTTGCAACTGCACCACTATAATGGGTGTTTACTCACCTGGTAAAGATAATTTTGTTGGTTGACATCCATGGCACTCGAGACATTACATCATGGGTTTTAACCCACCTGATAGGCTAGTAATGCACATAACCTTAGGATTAAATTTCTTGGTATATCCAAGTCCCAGAATCCCCTGTTCTCCAGTCTGAATCTTCCATAGCTGAAAAATAAGGTTAGTAATAACCCCAAAAATCTTGAACCAATTATACATCCTGAGATGCCTTTTTGAACATGGATGAATAGCCCTCTTTATTTACCTATTAATACAACCTAATACTCGGCCATCTAGACAGTTAACGACAGAAGTCCTGGATGCCCCTGATGATATCTATGAGGGCCCTTCCTGTATTTCTCTCTATTTACATAAGTATATTCCTTGTCACACTGATTACTCTGCCGGGAGGGCCGTGGAGTGCCAAGAATGTCAACCAACACAGTTACCTTTACCAGGTGAGTAAACACCCATTGTGTTTGGCTGCCATCCATGGTACTCCAGACATTACATCATGGGTAGATAAGCAGCAGTACTGTACCTTGGGAGGGGAGCAGAATGATCTAAGAGTGAGAGGATGAACTGGCTGCCATGAGAACCTGAGTGGCGAAGGTAGAATCAATATACAAATCTTGCCTTAATGTAGAACAACAAGGACTCCTGGAGTGCTAGTAGCCTTATCAGATGCATGATTTGAACTGAAGAACAGGGGCTTCTGGGACCTGGATATACAAAGAAATTTGATCCTAAGGTCATGTACGTCACTAGCCTAACAGGTGGGCTAAAACCCATGATGTAATGTCTGAGGTGCCATGGATGGCAACCAAACACTATATATATATATATATATATATATATATATATATATATATATATATATATATATACTGTATATATATATATATATATATATATATATATATATATATATCCAGATAGTTGGAATTTTGATCTGAAATGTTTAGGGTAGAAAAGGCATGCCTCAGAATGATGCCTTTTGTTGGGTTGATGAAAAATTAATCCAATTCCAAGTTATAAGGATTTGAAATTTTGGTTATGAGCATGCTTGATAGGGTATAAAATATCTATCAAAAAGACCTACCAAGTATGCTCAGAACTGAAATTTCAAATCCTTATAACTTGGAGATGGATTAATATGTTTTCACCAAACCAGTGAAAGGCATCATTCTAGGGCAAGCCCTTTGTACCCTGAAAGTTTCAGACCAAAATTCCAAACATTCTGGGTGCTAGGCAATCACAAAAAAATAAAGAAATCAGCCAAAAAAACAGTGACTGTTTTCTAAAAACACATTATAATGATCTCAGAATCCATGCATCTAACTGAAGCAAAACTTGACAAGTCAAGAGACTGTGCCTCCCTCCTTTTGCATGCAAAATGTTATGCAAATCTGTTGAGTGGGGCAAAGTTATGAAAGTGCAAAGTTAGGTGTTTAACATTAAACAACCTTCTCAACTCTAACTATAGTAGCTCTATTGTGCCACTATAAAGCTCTTTCAAGACACATTGTAGGGCAGGATTTTCAAGAATCAAAAAGTTGATGCAACTCTTAGTTATGTCAGTGGTAGGGAATGCCCTGGTACTGTATGACCAGACCAAGTTGCTTCCTTTGTAGTTATTTTAAAATGGTTGCTATTATCTGTAGCATTGCAAGCTGCTTATTACACAAAAAGTTGCAGACATATAGTTGATGTAAATGATAGACCATGTTACTCTTCATTTGACAGTTGAGTCCAGGCACATTTGTATCTGAACTTTGAAAACTGTATGCAACTAAGTCACTGCTTTGAAAATTGGACTTAACTGTATCCCAACTTTAAAAACTGGACAGAAGTGCAAATTGCTCTGATTTCCACATTTGTACACAATAGAAAATTACATTAAGACGTACAGTAGGCTTTGAAAGTCCCATCGTGTCCCAGCTGCTGATGTAATCATGATGAAAGAAAAAAAGAAAAGGAAACCGAGTGAAATAAAAAAAAAATACTAATATTAAAGGAGACTGAATTCATACTGAAGGACAAAGATAGCTAGAAAGCTATAAAATCAAGAATATTCTAAACCTAAATCATGGGAGAAATAGATGGACAAGTGTCAGAAATGTTCAATGTTGAAATCCACAAATACTCCTTTATTGCCAAGGTCCAAAAGCTATATTAATGAATAGTGAAGTAATTTATGCACATGTGGATATGAACAGCACTGAGACTGGAACATTTACTGTGTAAATAGAGAAAAAGGGGAAAATGTGCTGACAATAATGATGTGTCAAACTGGAAAACTTTGCTTAGTGGATTAATTCATAAATTCACCTCATTTTGTGAAATTTCTGCCATGCAATGTTAATGCAGTGTTGGAACTTCGTGGAAAAGAGATGATTCAATGAAATGCAAAGTCACAACTTCATTGGCTGATTTAGGTAATAGAAGCACAAAAACATAGAAACTTATGACAGAAAAGGGTTACAAGGCCCACCCAGTCTGCTCACGTTCCTTACCTACTGCAAAAACCGCAGACCGTTCTTCATCTCCGGCTTTACCCTCTCTTACCTATTGCTAGGGTTCATCATACCTATCCCATGCATCTTTAAATTCCCCTACCAAATTTGCTCCCACTACCTCTGCTGGGAGGCTATTCTAGGCATCCACCACCCTTTCCATGAAGAAGTACTTCCTCAGATTACCACTTAGTCTGCCCCCTGCTTTTTGGAGTCCAAATTGCTCCCAAATTGCTGTGGAGGGCCTTGTGCTACTAAATTGGTGTTTTTTATTTGTTCATTGTATCTGTGATTATTTACTTTAAAGTAGTGGTTTCTGTTTTTGCAGTCTGCGAAGCAGTGGTGTGGTGGAGGGTAGCAACAAGGTAAAGTAGCAAGACAACCCAAAAAGATCCAGAGCTTTTTTTTGTAAGCAGGAGACTTGTGTTAGATTTTTGTTTTCTCAATCTTTCTGATTATTTTTTATCTTTACAGTAATTTCTCATTTTTATTGCTTTAATTTAAGTTTCATGTGTTTATGTAAGTCATTTTTTCACTGTTTCTGCAGCACTTTTAGTGATTTTCTAGTTACATTTTCCTAAAAGTGACAGTGTTCTGTCACTGTGTGTCATAGTAAATTATTAATTATTATTAATCCCTGTGACACCTGTCATTGTAATCCCTGTGATTATTAAAAAAAATGTTCTGTCACTTGTTATTCTTGCTGCTGTAAGCCACATGCTGTTTTGAAAAAAAAAGTTCTGTTGTCAATGCTGTTACCCCTGTCAGTGTAATCCCTGTGCTGTTTATAAAAAAGGTGTTCTATCACTGTTGTTACCCTTTTCCTGTTGTTGTAATCCCTGTGCTGTTTAAAAAAAGTGTTCTGTCACTGATGTAACCCCTGTCATTGTAATCCCTGTGTTATTTAAAAAATTAATTCTGTCACATTGTTACCTCTGCCATTGTTATTCCTGTGGTGTTTTAAAAAAGTTTTGTTGTCATTATTGTTACCCCGTCAGTGTAATCCCTGTGTTTTGTTAAAAAAGGGGTTCTGTCACTGTTGTTATACCTGTTGTTGTAATCCCTTTGCGGTTTAAAACAAATGTTTCTGTCACATTGCTACCTCTGTCATTGCAATCCCTATGCTCTTTAAAAAAGTGTTCTGTCACTGTTGTTACCCTGCCATCATAATCCCTGTGTTGTTTAAAAAAGAATTATGTCATGTTGTCACTCCTGTGGTGTTAAAAAAGTGCTCTGTCACTGTTGTTACCCCTATCTTTGTAATTTATGTGCTGCTTAAAAAAATGTTTTGTCACACTGCTTCCCCTGTCATGTGGTGTTTATAAAAAAAGTGTTCTATCACTGTTGTTACCTCTGTTGTTGTAATCCTTGTGCTGTATAAAACATATTTTTCTGTCATCTTGTTACATCTGTGATTGGAATCTCTATGCTGTTTAAAAAAAAGTGTTCTGTCACTGTTGTCACCCCTATCCTTGCAATCCCTGTGTTGTTTTTTAAAAAAATTCTGTCACATTGTTACCCCTGCCATTGTTATCCCTGTGCTGTTTAAAAAAATTGTTCTTTTGTCACTGTTGTTATCCCTGTCAGTGTAATCCCTGTTTTTTTAAATAGTGTTCTGTCATTGTTGTTACTCCTATTGTTGTAATCCCTGTGCTGTTTAAGATGAATTGTTTGGCCATGTTGTTACCTCTGTTGTTGTAATCCCTCTGCTGTTTAAAAAAAGCATTCTGGCCGGCCCATCAGAGCAGAGGTGGGATTTCCGCTTGCGACGCCGGCGACCCGGGTTCGGGAACAGACCCGAGTCATCGGAGGGCTGGCCGGGGGGAGATGGATTGAGCGTCCGTTGGACTGCTCTCCTTCTCCAGGGGGAGGGTTCGGGCAGCATCCGGGGCGATGGGGACTCTTAGCGGAGGCTAGGAACACCCACGCTGCTGCGCTCAAAGAGCATTGGAGGCGGGGCAGGACGTCATGCTTCATTGCACGTCCCCACCTTCCCCAGAAAATGGAAAAAGGGACGGTTGCCGGCCACCCTTCATGAAGCCCACCGCGGCTTTGATTAGCCCCCCAGGCCAAGTCCTCCGACCGATTACGGTCTCTGTGGGATGTTCCCTCCTCCATCCTGTGGCCCCACCGTGGGGGGTAAGCCATGAGGTATCGGAGGACTAGAGGCCGATTTGGGGTGGAAGCCGAGTGTCCAGACCGGGTTGAGAGTACCGGGTGGCCGGCAACCAGGTTGGTGGAAAAAATGTAAATAAAAAAAAAAAGCATTCTGTCACTCTTGTTACCCCATCATTGTAATCCCTGTGTTGTTTTAAAAAGAATTATGTCACATTGTTACCCTGTCATTGTTATTTCTGTGGTGTTAAAAAAAAAGTGTTCTGTCACTGTTGTTACCCCTGTCAGTGTAATCCCTGTGTTGTTCAAAAATATTGTTATATCACATTGTTACCCCTGTCATTGTAATCCCTGTGGTATGTAAAAAAAATACTCTGTCACTGTTGTTACCACTGTCATCATAATCCCTGTGCTGTTTGAAAAAAAAAAACATTATTCTGCCACATTGTTACCCCTGTTGTAATCCCTGTGATATCTGAAAAAGTGTTCTGCCACTGTTGTTACTCCTGTTGTTTTAATCCCTGTGCTGTTAAAAAAATGTTCTGTCACTGATTGTTAGTTACACAACTTGCCCCTGTTACCCCTGTCATTGTTCACATTCACTAAAAATACCATCAACAGCTTAATCTGGTTCAATTTCAGTTGCTTACCATCTGTATCCCCCCTCCCCCCCGGTCAACCCTGAAAAAGGGACTTCTAGGCTCAGTGGGCTTACCGGGTCATCAAAATTCAATAAATAAACAAATTGTAATCCCTGTTCTGTTTAAAAAAAATCAAGTTACGTAACAGAGAAAAATGACCAGGAAGAGAAGCTCAAGTAAAGGGAGAGGTGCCAGGGAAGCAGCAAAGAAGAGTGTCAAATCTGTGGGGCAAAATAGTGCTACATATAAAAAAAAACAGTCTATGGACATGGCAGCTGCGTTTTCAATGGGATCCAGGACTGGTAGTGGTGAAGGAATAGTTTTCAGTGGTTGCATTAATGTCACCACATTTTTCTCTGTAACATCTGTGGCAGCCAAGCTGGTGGGGGATGTGGCAGGTGACAAGGGAAGCAACAGCACCAGCAACAAAAGAAATAGTGGTCAAGGAGGAGGTTGTTTGTGTCCCTGTGACTCCTGGTGTTGGTGGTGCTGAGCCTGATAGTGAGGAGCCAGTGGCTGAGGTGGGGGCTCTAGAAAATGTGGATCAGACTTGTCATGATGAGAGGGTCAGAGAGCCTGGAGATGGTGAGGTTGAGGAAGACAGCCTGTTTGAGGAAGTTAGCAGTGGCTGTGCTGATGATGATGTGCTGGATCCCCTAGGGGATCCTGAAAAGAAAAAGCATAAGAGTTGGGGTTCATATGGTGCAGGGGATGTTGTGTGCACTAGTGATACAACTACCAAAGTCCCCCCAAAATATCCTTGAGGTTCTCAAATCATCCCCCCCAAAAAGTACCAATTTCCACCGCTTCCCCTCAGCTGTCTCAGTCATGGTGCCATGTTAAAACAAGAGAAATAAAATCCCAAGATTAGGTTTCGATATACTTGACCAAGCTTTCTGTCAGCTGTGTAAAGCACAAGTCAGTAGGGGTAAAAAGGGCAGCCACCGAGGCTCTTCTAAGCAACACACGCACATGAAAAACAGGCACCTGTTATGCTGATGTCAACATCAGAATGAAGCTTGTGCAGGGGGTCCCTTGTCCTCATCATCATTAGTCAAGACAAGCAGAAGTGATAGGCAATAGACCCAGCAGATGTAGGTGTGAGTGAGAAGAATTATAGAGAGCAGGAAGAGGATTCTTTAGATCTGTCTAGTAGTGGGCATAGCAGCAGTACCACCCCAGTCAGAAAAGCACAGTTATGCCATTGCAGAAACAACCCCAAAGTCACTGATGGTGTCACTCAAGCAGCAGAAAATCCCCCAGGAGTCACAGAGCACCCCACCAATGCCACCACAATGAATCCAGCTCTTTGGAAGCCCAACCCAAGAAAGGTCCAGCCTATGTTGCATAGCATGTTTGAGCAGTAATCCAAAATTCCTCCCTAGTGTGCTACTGCACGTGAGCTAAATGCAGCAGCTGCTGAAATGCTGGGTATTGATCTATTGCCATTCTCTTTTGTAGAGAACATTGGCTTTCAGAGGTTGATGGCCCGTGCCTGTCCTAAATGGCAGATTTCATCAAGAACATAAGTTTAAAAATGTGCCATTCCTGAACTCTGTGGGGCAGTGTCAGCCATGGTAAACCATGCCCTGAAACATTCAGCATCACCATTCCTACAGCTCAGCTTGAAAACGTGAATCAGTGGCCAAACAACTGGTAGCACCTATAGTACTTGTGTATTGCAGCACACTGGGCACAGGTACCTGGGGTATTATTTGACTCTGGGCATGGACAAATTGCACTAAGCCCTACTGTGGTGGTAGCAACATTCTGTATCTTTGCCAGCATGACACACTGACAGTGAAGAGTATACCTGCATAACACACGGGTGAGAAAATGTTGGAAGTGCTCCATACTAAGACTAATGACTGGCTTCACCTCCATTCACTGAAAGTAGGTTTCATTTGTGAGCAAAAATGGTTCTAATGTCATGAAATCAATCAGTGATTGGAGTTTGTCATGGTGCCATGCCTGGCACACTGTCCCAATCTTGACGTGCAGCAGTTTCTTACCCATCTGGATATCAAGGACATTTTGACTGTGTTCTATCACATCTATGTCATCTTTGCTCCTTCCAAAAAGGCTCATGACCAGCTCCATCAGCTAAAGATACAGAACAAACTGCCTCAGCACAGTATGAAGTTGAATGTTTTCACCAGATGGAATTCCATCCTGTACATGATGGAGCAGTTATACAAGCAATATAAAGCAATATCTGAATATCTGATGCTACATACGAGCCATGACAGTACTGGAGTATCCATGTGTCTCACAACAGAGAAGTGGTGCCAAGTGGAAAGCCTGATCATGATTCTCAGGCCATTTGAACATGCAACGTGGGCAGTGAGTGGGGACACTGCCTGTATCTGTCAGGCCACTCCACTACTACGTGTGCTGAGGCAGGCACTGGTGAATGGGCAGCAACAGCTGGAGGCAGGTGGTGATAGTGGAAGTTTTGCCTTAATGGAACACATGCTCCATGTCTTAGACTCCAGTGCACATAGTTCCAGCATTCTGCAGTCTGAAGAGTTTTAGATTGCCACTACGCTTGACTCATGTTAAACATGTGGGCTGGCATCAATTGAAGGCTGGTGTCAGCAGGTCCAAAAGTTGGCCAAACTTCTGAAAAGAAAGGTACATGGGCATAGATGCTAAAGACACATGTCTCTAGGGCACAGCATGAAACTTCACAGAAACTGGATGTTTCTACCCCCTCCTCACATGGGAGGCTGAAGAAATAGACAACTTAAAAGAAACAAACTCTGGACAGAGTCAATAGGGATGCAGCTGAGGAGTTTGGGGTAAAAATATTGAAAATTACTAAAGTTATGAGCCTGCATTTGCAACATTCAATGTAGGCTCATACCTTTGTTGTTTTTTATTATTTTCACACCAACTTTTCAACAGAGCCTTCTTATGGCCCCATCTCATGAACAATGGCAGAGAAATTTTTCAGCTCCTGCTCAAAGGGTGATTTTGTGCAGGGACTGAGAAATCACCTTTCAGGACAGATCTGCCTAATGTCAGTGCAGTTGTTCATGAGGCAGGGTCACAAAAAAGGCATGTTTCAAATTTGGACCAAAAAGATACAAAAATGGCCAAGTTATGCCATTAAGTTCAAAATACCATTGAAATACATTGAATACGGTCCGGCTTTGAAGAGTGAAGATGTGTCTGTGGTCTAGAAAGGATTATGACTTTGGACTCTTGATGGGTAAGTAAGGGTTTGGAGGGGTGCAAGGTGGTGGTTGCTGAGTGAAGGGTTGGGTGGGGAGACAGTAACGGCTGCAAAATACATTGATGGATGGTTTTCTTTTTACATGGTTAAGCAAGAAAAAAAATGGCTGAGGACTCCTGATCATGATACTGGGGAACTGGGCACCCCCAGTGTTACTGTTATATTTCTGGTGGGGGTGGTAGGTGCTGAGAGGGAGGGTCAGGTGAGAGGGAGAAAAAATATATCTAATAAAAACAAAAAGAAGGTTACAGCAGAACACTGCACAGTCCGCTGTGTCCAGGATGGCCACCAAAGTCTACTGTGCATTACCAAGTAGTCGCACATGCACAATACAGTTTGGCAGCCATCTTGGATATGGAAGACTGTGCTGTGTTCTGCCATGACATCCACAAAATAGTGCAGTGTGACTGCTAATGGAGAGAGTAAAGTGCTTCATGGACACGACTATGAGCCAACACTACACTGTTGCTCGGACAGAGAAATTTCCCTTTTTGATCAATCACAGGAGGTCTGCAGAGCCCCGCCACTGCTGCCCTAAAAATTACAAATTCCACTAGGGATGTTTTAAGTCAGGTAGTAGTTACAGACATGGAAGAAAAGATGAGGAGAAGACTGATGATGCAGCAGGTCTGTGAACAACATAACACATGGCAGATGCATATTTGGCAGACTCAAGGCACCTTACCATTACCAACAAACCCCAGCTATACTGGAGCATAAAGGTCACTGATTGGCCAGAACTTACCTCAGTTGCCATGAAATACCTCAGCTGCCCACCTTTGAGTTTCATTGTGGAATGTGTATTCAGTTTGGCTGGTGCCATTGTGCAGGACAGGTGCACCAATCTGTCACCAGAAAAGTTGGCATGCTAACACTGATTAAAATTAATGAGGTTCACATTCTGCACAAGACAATCATGTCACTTTTCCTACCTCGTAACAGTGAAGATGAAGAGGAAGGTGTTGTCGGCAAACTCAGAACTAGCAAATTGCCTTTTACCACCAAGGTGGATGAAGCAGTAATAGAGAGGGAATTCCCATCTTGTGACAACTTCAGTCTGAAAGATGGTGAGGGACGCCTCATAAATAAGGCTGAAGACTAAAGAAAGATGTATTGTATCCCTCCTTGCCCCACAGTATAATCCTTTACTGTATGACTGACAAAAATAATTATTTTATTTGCATCGATTTTAAATTCCCCATCCCCAATTGTTGTGCTGCAGTTTCATTGCACCTAATCAAGTACCTGCTTACACCACCTGAATGTGATGTCAGGAGACAATGACTGCTCCAGCCAGCAAGACACATTACTGCATCCTCCTTCTCAAACCTTCTTGGGTCCTACACAGACACAAACAGCATGGGCCACCACCTCCACACTGATGCAACATAATAATGCCATTTTGCCAGCTAGGCAAAGCATGCCTGCTCCACCAAGCAAGACAGAGCTCTGCATCCTCCTCCTCATCTGGCCTGCCTGGGTCCTACACAGCTAGAAACAGCAAGGGCCACCACCTCCACACTGATGCAATACAATAATGCTATTTTACCAGCTAGGCAAAGTATGCCTGCTCCAGCCAGCAAAACACAAAACCACCTCCTCCTTCTCCTCTGGCTGGCTTGGGTCCTACAATTAACGTGGCCCACTGCCTCCACACTGATGAAAAAATGGTTCTGATTCTAGGAAAACTGTTTGTCTTGATCCTATGGTAGAAGTGACAATTACTCCTTCAGTTAAAAACTCATAGGGATCCCATATTCAGAAGTGTCAGGCGCATCATGCAAGTGACTGTGCCACGCATCTGAAATGTGCCATCACAAAAGAATGGAATATTCAGAAGATGCACCATAAGATGCAATCACGCATATCCTGCTGAATATCCCAAACATGCATGACCACACAAGAGGAAATGTGCAGCGCAGCAGGGCACTTTTGAATATGGGGGAACCGTGCACAACAGACAGGGACTGAGGCACACAAACAGTTGATGGAACATGTGGGATGGGTGGTGGCACAACACAGCAGCATCCCAGGGGACAGAGAAGGCAGAGTGCCTGAAGCAGGGCCACTGAGTGCCCATCACAGTGCACCAGACAGACATTGCCAACCATGGGGAAGGCAATGCGCACTGGCCAGTGCCAGCACACATGACCATGGATAGGGTACCACAGCAATGGCTGTGCCAATGGAAAGGGCAAAAGCAGAGTGACAACACTGCAGATGTGCTTGTGAGAAACATGGCACAGTGCACCACCAGCACACCACCAGAATGGCAGGGGCACACATGGGGTCCCCACACTAACAACGACACATGTCCCTGACATGTAGGACACAGCAACATGGTGAATGACAACACCAGAAGGGCATAGTGCCACCACAGAGAACCAGTGGGACAGGACACAAGGACCTGCCACATGAAACCCCATGCAACCAGTGCTGGGAAAACAGGGATGGACACTGTGTGGGCCACACCCTGGGGACTGGGTGTGGAGGATGAGGTGATGACCTGCACCCACCTGTGAAACAGTGATCATGGGGATGTGGGGCACAACTGCCAAACACCAGGGAACAACAATCATGGAAGAACTATGCACACAACAATGAGAACATATGTACAGGCTGGAAGAAAAACAACAAGGTCCAGAAAACAGGAGTAAAACTATTTGCAATATTGCACTTGTGGAATTGGGGGAAGGGTGAACATGGGAAGCAGGGGTGGAACTATGTTCATTAAATGGAGCCTGGGTGAGAACGTGGGGTGGCCAGGGACATGGGGCACTCAGTGTGCCATATGGGCATGGTGGCATGCCTACCTAGGGTGCGGCATGCCTAAATGTATGCAAATGGCCGTCACCATCCTGCCAACTGCCCGGATTACCCACATTGCAACTCCCAGCCAGTCACATATGCCTCACAGGATCTCCCAGGTGCTTGTTGTCATCCTCTGTATGGCCAGCCATCCCTAGGTCCTTCAGACACCTCCTCCCATCACTGGTGTGCCAACACGTCCAAGGAGAGGAAACAGACAAACAAAACAAACCCTCAGTGCCAACAGTCAATCATATTAGGACAGAAAGCCCCACTCCACAGCAATGACAGCAATGTGCAGATGTGCATATATGATGGACAGTGCACAGGCTCACCACAGTGCCATGTTCAACAGTGACAGGTGATACACCATGGCATGTGTCACATATAGCACATCACATGGAATGTGGGCACCAAAACAGCCAATGGCAGTGCAGGACATGAAGAAGACATGGCACAGGGTAATGTAGATGCATGCCACATAGCCATATGCCAGAGGCACATTGGTCCCTGCAACAGCACACCAGCCACATGCAGATAAATGTGTGCATGATGGCCATGGGTGGGCGACCCCCATCACAGATGTACCAGAGGCAACACTACAGATGTATGAAATTGGCCACCTTGGGCCACACATGCAGGCATGTATGAACAGCATGCAGCATGCACCCAGGTGTTGTCCAAACACAGTTGCCACACCCCTGGGTAACACACACAGACATGTGGGCCTGGGCACAGCCACATGGATGGACTGACAGGTGAAGCCAATGGCAACAGCATGACAGCAGCTCTCATCTGGCTGGCTCATATACATGGGGGGATATCCCTGCAAAGGACCACTAGACATGCAGAGGCCAGGGTGATGCCCTTGTGGCACACCAGCAGGGCCATGACAAAGGGTGTGTCTGTGGGTATGTACCAAAACACTGTCCCCAATGTGTCAAAGAGGCATGCCATAACCACAGACCACCCCCAACTGCACCATCTGCAGCAACACAAGGCAACACACATGCATAGACCATATGGGGTAGAGGGGCCCACAGACAAATACTGCACATGCCCTGGACCCTGCCACAGAGGGATCACCAAGCATTTGACACCTGTCATTGGTCATAACCAGCACATAGGGTCTGCAACAGGCAGACATTCACTGTGGATTGAGGTAGCCACTGCAAGGGACACAAGCAATGCCAGAGGCCATGTCTGCACATTGGTATAACACCCACAGTAGTACTGGTGCACATGGGGAACACATGGATTGGTTGCAAAGGCTCCCACCATGTAACACAATGGCACATGGCACATGGCCCAGGGGGTCTACACACAGAACCATCAGCAACATCATCAGAACACCCTAGCACTGTTCTGTCAGCACACAACAATGTCCAGGGACCCACAGACACACTAGGATGAGCAGTACAGGTATCAAGAAAGCCAACAGTCACAGAGTCAAGAAGATGTCCAGGTGCCCAGTGTAGGAGGTGCACATGGCTATTGCCCATTGACATGAGAGGTTGCTCTGGGCCAAGATCCAGCATGCACTGCTGAGGGGAGAGGGGTGCTGTAAGTCCAACATAAGAGCACAACATGATTGAATCTGATTCCAAAAGTTCCATATTTGGGGGCAGGACCAAAGTATGTGCAGAAGGTCCACCCAGGTGCATTGTACCTCCAGCAATTGTCCTGTGGGAGTAAGCCCAAGTCTTTATGTTGAGCTGGGGTGTGATGCCTGTGATGCAACACTTTGATTTGTATAACTAAGCACCTTCTGTCCAGACATGACAGATCAGCCAGATTCCACGCTCCTGACCACTCCTTTTCTGATATGATAAGACATGCTTTAGTCACTGGAATAGGTATGGCTGCCATGATCAGTCAGTAGTCCCTTCCAACTCATCCCTTGGCTGCACTCCCCCAGGGTAGGGGCTGAGAGTTTTTCCCACATCATGTTAGACAGTAGGCTCCGGATCTTCATATAGCACCAAAAGACATAGCGGGGGAGGTGGTATCTGTCTGGAGATCCTCCAAAGAATCCAAATATGCAGCCATAGATTGCAAGAGGTCACCTACTTGGGAGATACCCTGTAGTTTCCAGGAATGCCACCACAGCATTACCCCCACTATGAATTTTAGGGTTATGCCAGAATTGTGTAAATTCAGTTGGAGTTATCCTCCCCAGCTTAGCCCATGATGGAAGCAGAGATGATTGGGACATTCTTAACCCCTGGAGGAGGAGGGAAGTAAAAAAACACTGTGGGGGGAAATTCCACCAAACAACTCCCATTCTATGGTGAGCCAAAGGGCAGATGCCTTTCGAGGAGGGCATAAGCCAGAGCAATGTCTGAGCACCCCAGAAAGTGATATAATATGCCAGGAACCATGTGAGGCCCCCCATTCCAGGGCACTTTTAGCTTGGCCATACTGTACCTTGGCTGCTTACCTTCCCAGAGAAAGTTGTCCACAAAGGCATCTATTTTCTGAAACCAGTGCAAGGGAATGTCCGCCAATAAATGTGCAAGGCAGTGCAACAGTTTTGGTGCTGTGATCATTCTCAAAGCTGCTGTTTTGCTTGTTAGGGAAAGGTTGAGGGGCTCCCACTGCTCACACTCACTTTTGTTTTTACAGAGTGGGCCCAGGTCTTGTGACAGCATATCTGAGATATCAGAGGTCACCACAAACTCAAGTACTATATACCAGAAGGGGACCATTTAAATCCAAAAGAGGAGACTGCAGTTGGGCTACAAGTCTGATTAATAGACAGGAGTTCAGTCTTGCTGCTATTGACCCTTAATTGTGAAAGCTTGAGAAAGGTGTCCAGTAAATACATGAGGTGCGTTAAACTGTGTTACATCCCTTATTAGGACCAGACAGTCATTCACATATAATTTGGTTGTAAATTCAATGGAACCCACTAGAATGCCACTGATCCTCCAGTGTTCCATTACAGCCAGAGCAAGCAGCTCAATAGCAATTATGAGCAACAATAGAAATAGAGGATGTCCCTGGCAGGTGCCTCTTTGGAGGGAAAGGGAGGGAGAGTAGAGAGTTTGTAATCACCTTGACTATCAGGGTGGTATATAATGATCTGACCCACCCCACCAAAAGTGCTGCCAAACCCCACCTTTCTCATAACTGCATGCACATATCTCCACTCCACAGAGTAAAATGCATTTTGAAATCAGCTGTGGCTGCTGCTGCAGGAGTGGGGATAGTGATGTCTATTTTTGTCAGAGCTGTGAGGGATCCAAGATGGTCAGAACTGAGTCTACTATGAAGGAATCCAATCTCTGAGTTATGTATGAGAGAGAGGATGACTTTTTTCTGCTAGATTGCCAGGGACTTCACTAAGATTTGGGCATCAATGTTTATCAGCAAGACTGGATGGTAGCTGCCAGCTTCAGTAGGATCTTTCTCTTCCTTGGGAAGCACAGTAATGATAACCTCCTGCATCAAGAGGGGGAGCAAGGATAGTTCATCTGCCTCATCATAAACCCAGTGGAATATGAGTGAGATCACATCTCCCAAGAACTAGTAAAAGTCACCCAGAAATCCATGTCCCCAGCAGACATGTGAGGGGGAGACTAGATATAGCAGTAGCAATCTCTTGTTGCATTATTGGGGCCTCCAGAGAGTGCATCTGTTCCTTGGCCAGAGAGGGCATGGGGAGGTCAGCAAAGAAAGCCTTCAATTGGGCAGGATCTGCATGCATTTTAGAAATATAAAGATCCTCATAGAAGATTGCTATTTATTTATTTATTTTTTTTGAATTTTGATAACGCTGTGGGTCCACTGAGACAGCACGTCCATTTTCAGGGGTGACCCAGAATTAGTTACTTTCAAATATACAATCAGTAGGCAATATTGCCCATTACATAAGTAGTAAGAAACAATATCACAGAACAATTATACATAAGTGTTGTAAGCTATTGCAAATGGAGACGTCTATACATAAACTAAGAGATTGAACTAGGATACCCAAAATTTGTTTCATGAAGTACGCATGAAATCATTTGTAGAGCAGTAATAACACACATTAGTTATTGATACTTGGTGTAGACTGTTGCACATAGAAAATACATTGGACAGAAATAAAAAAAAAAAGATTGCACTGATAAAAGTATATTCTTGGTACAAAAAAATAGAAAATACAGTGAGATTAGGCTATCAGGAGGACTGATATTGTACATTGCACAAGAAGTAGGAATCACATTCCACCAGTCATGACAGTGGGTGCTAGGTGGTCCAAAGGATGTAAGCAGGTACATAGGACCTAAGAGGTAACACCTACTATGACTCACAGCAGATGAAATGAGAAAGAAAAAGGGTGCCTCCCACTGGAACTTGAACCCAGAACCTTACCATTCTGTGCTATGCTCTAAATATCTGAGCTATGGGAGACTCAGAGATCAGCAGTGTTCTATGCTTCCATCAGGCACACACATTCCTTTTTGGTGTTGTGTAACCAGCAACGTAGGCATATGTCAGAGACACAAACAACTTTCTTTTCTTAATGCAGTAAGCCACTGCAAGGCAATTAAAAAAAAAAAATCAAGATGGAAATGTGAAAGGAAAAGTGTGCCTCCCACTGGGACTTGAACCCAGAACCTTAGCATTCCGTGCTATGCTCTAACCATCTGAGCTATGGGAGACACAGAGATTAGCAGTGTTGTGTGTTTTCCATGAGGCACACACATTTTTTTCCAGCTCAGCAGAGGAGTAAGCCTTAAGCTTGTATTTAGAAGGTGCTAAAGTGGAATAGCTTATGATATCACTTGGGAGATTGTTCCACAGAGACAGGACCATGAATGAGAAGGCATGTCTCCGTGCAGCTGAAATTGACTGAGAGATTTCCTGTAGTGGGCATTATGGGGAATGATGGAGTCTTAGATGTGTGTTGGTCTTGAGGACACCATCAAGGCAGGGTGCCATAAAGACTTTTGACAGCTTAAAGGCTAGGCAGCAAACTGGGAACTTCATAAGCGATACAAAAGTAGGCAATGCTAGGGCAGGGAGCATGTCACAGTGGTGACTCCTAGGTCAATGTCCTCAGGTTAGTTGTCAGTGCATCTTAATGGTTTTTCATGTCTGGTATGTGCCTATCAGCCTGCTTCGTCTGGAGGTGATAAATCAGCAGCTTGTTAAATTTCTCCCCCAATCCTGGTACCTGTATTTGGTTCAGAGCATGATCAGTTCTGTTTGTCTAATAAGAAGAGAGCTGAACTGCAACCTTAACCCTGTGATTGCATTCAAACAAGGAGTGAGTTGAGATTCAGGGCCTTCTTTGTTTTATAAAGTGTCTTTTTATCTGCAAAAGATTACCTCCAATTCCTTTGCTCTAATTCCCTGTGACGTCTACAGTGGGATGCATACCCATAGCCTGCCTCCTTATGGAGGCCTTAAATGCTTACCAGCTAAAGTCAGGTCAGGCTTCATCATTGTGATTTTGCTCAAAATATGCAATGGCCTTCTCTCTAATCCATTTGAGGAACTGAGATTCTAGTAGGAGTAAAGGATCCAGTCCCCAAGTGATTGCTCTGCATGCTACAGGGCCCAAAACTAAAGATAGAAAGTCCTGAAAATGTTCTGAGAGAAGCAGTTTAGCAATTGTAGAATCTGGTAAGCCAGAAATCAAGTCTAGCAGATGAGGTACATGTGGCCAAGAAGCAGGTATAGACCAAGAAACGGGAGTGAAGGAAATAGCAGAGGTCCATGAGGGAGAACTCAGTTATTATAGCCTTCAATGCCATGTGTGCAATCACATGTGACTCAGTGTAGTTGATCAATCTATCTAAGAGGGGTAACCAGGTCAAATGAAAGTATCCCTTAATCATGACAAGGAGAAATGGGTCCCATTCCATAGTTATAGTGTTACTCAATTTGTGGAACATGGCAAATCTATCCAAATTATTGGCATAAACATTACTAATTAAAAGCAGACCCTCTGAGGTCTCAACCTTTGTAAGGATCTACCACCCATGCAAGTCCTGTAATAGAGTCAACATGGTCCATTCAATGACTTATGTAACAGGATGGACACTCCTGCTTTGGAGGAGGCACTATAGCCATGGGCCTCTCCCCCACCAACTCCCTACAGAGCTTAGTAGCTACAGCATGAAACAGTTTAGTGTCCTGCAGGAGCACTATGTGAACCTTCTGCTGAGACTGAGACAGAGACTGAGAAAGCAGCCACAGCTTCCTTGAATCAAGGAGGTTATTTTCTAGACTACACTGAACTGAATTATTACTTTTTGGACCTGTGTAAGTAACTAGTATTGATTCTGTTTTTGGAGTTAATTTTTTTTAGTTTTAACTTTAATTTGCCTGGGAGGAACTGTAGCTGGGAGATATTTGCAGTCATTTGTGACTATACCTGTTACTTAACCTCTGTGCAATAGGTGTCAGAAAGGAAGGAAGGAAGGCACTCCCCGGGGTGAAGGGTCAGAGTTGTAGTTGATTGTTTCTGGATGGCATAGGTTTGCTCCCTCCACCCTTCCTCACTCCACCAGTCCCAAGCGCATAAACTTCCTTTATAGCAGGGGTTCTGACATCACTTCCCCAAAACTGCTAACAACATATACCTGTTCATATCCTTAAAGGCACAGCACACTGAATAGGGGGTAGAGACGCTCACAAGCTTGCACACACTAAAACATGAATAAAAAACAACAAAAGAAAAACATCTGTAACAGGAAGGGACATAGACATGTGGGGAGTGGTGCAATGCACTGGCTGTGGAGCAGCAGTCTTTCAGGAGGCATTCTGAAGACTGCATTGCTACCCTATTTGCAGGCACCTTTCTGGTCTGAGGGAGAAGGTTGTTCATCTCCATGCTGACTTGGCAAGGATTTGGGAAACATGCTCCCCCACACAGGGACCACCCAGGCCACAGCCACTACCTCATAGGTTGCCAAGAAAGAGGAGTAGTTGGACCACGGTGGGCTTAGGGAGGGTGAGGGTGGTGGAACAGAGGTGCATCCCTCCAGTTGTGCCTCTCCACAATTCATTTGCCACTTTGGCAGAGCATGGCTCCTCTATGGAGGCATCCACAGTGGAGACTAAGGAGGATGCTTGGAACCTCCACAATGGAGACCAACGGAAGGGTGGCACAGTACCCCACAGGGGAAGGAAACAACTCCTGGTGGGGGACTCAGTTGTTAGGGGGGTAGAACTGGGGGAGGGAAGGGAAAGGGAGGTAAGGTGCCTGCATGGTGTCATGGTTTGGAGGGACAGGAAATGAATCCTCAGGATTATGGAAGCAGCTGTAAGGGGGAGGGAGCAGGATGTCATTATCCACCTAGGGATGAATGGCCTGGCTGAAAATGGGATCAGAGCAGTGCAACAGGAGTTTGTGGAGTTGGGGAGGGGTCTTAGACAAGTAGCACACATGGTAACTTTCTTGGAAGTGCTACCTGTCTATGGCATGGATGAGGCTATGGTACTCCACACCATAAAATTCAATAACTCGTTGAAATACTGTTGCAGAGCTCAGGGATTTGGCTTCATTGGGGACTGGGGCTCCACCTGGATGGATGCAGGCCTATACAGGCATGATAGTCTGCATCTGTGCAGGGGGGACCAGGATCCTAGGTGATAAGTTTAAATGCATCATTGGCAAGCACTTACACTAGCCAAGGGGGGCACTGAAAAGGAGAAGGGAAATCCTAGCACCCCCCAAAAATCAGGGTAATTAGTGAGGTAAATACTAAGATAGAGAAGTCAATAGGGAGAAGGGCTGGGGTAAATGGTGAAAAAGACAAAGGCAGTAAGGACAGGGATGGGGCAAAAAGAAATACAGTCCAACCCCGATTATCCGACCCTCCCTTAACCGAACTCCCTATCTAACAAACCCGATTAGTGTCCCCCACTGTTAGATTCTGATCCACGCTGAGCCTTAATTGCGGCCACTTATCACCCAATTAGAGTCATCCACTGTTAGATTCTGATCCACGCTGAGCCTTAATTGCCCGATTAGCTGTTTAAACTGCCTTGCTTGTAACCCTGTGAATGTTAACCACCCAGTTAAACATCAATTCACTACAGGTGTTGCATTCGCCTTAAATGAGTGCAAAGAAATAAACCTGAATCTGTTTACAACACCCGTAGCATGGCTGGCAAATGAAAGCGTGCAGTCCTGACAGTTGCCGACAAAATTCAAATTGTTGAGCGGCTTGAGCATGGGGAGAGAGCTGTCATTCTTGCCGGCGAGTACGGTGTTGGAAAATCAACAATAAGTGACATTAAGGCATCCAAAGAAAAACTCAGGGATTTTGCTCTTACAATGGAAAGTGCTGCTGGGTCCTTGGAATGAAAAAATATGCGGACCTGCAATGATGACCAGAGAGATGCAGTGATTTACATGTGGTTCTGTCAAGAGAGGGAAAAGGGTACCCCAATATCAGGGCCTCTCCTTAAAGAGAAAGCAATCCAGTTCCACCAATGTCTAGGCAGCAGTGAAAACTTTGTAGCCAGTGAGGGTGAATTAAACATTAACGCCGCCACGGTATTCGCCAACTTAAGCTTTGTGGCGAGCGCTTGAGTGCCGCAGATGAGAACATCTCCCCCTTTATTGAGCAGCTCCTTGATATTATTGTTTCAGAAGGATTAGTGCCAGAACAAATTTTTAACTCCGATGAAACTGGCCTTCACGAGGTCCTGTCTGACGCTGCAATTGTGGAACTGGTAACGCAGCCTGAGATTCCAGCAGCGGAGTCCGAGGATGAGGAAGAAGGAGAGACTGTACCCCTGATCACAATCCGAACTCATGGTGAGGCAGTTGACATGTTAGATAAATGCATACTTTACCTTGAAAGCCAGCCTGATTGTGACACAGTGCAGGTAATGTTGCTGAGAAATATGAAGCAACGCGCTGCACGTAAACAAGTCGAGTGCTACAAGCAGAGAACAATGACTGATTTTTTTAAATGATTATTTTTTCATTTAATGTAGCATCAAAATTGATTTTAAGCATATAAAACAGATTTATTTAATACAGTAAAAACTAAACAGTTAATATTCAGACTTGCATTCTTGCATTGCATTGTTTTTTCGATTTGTTGGTAAATGGTACAGCTATCTTCCTCTTATCCGACCTCTCGTTTATCTGAACCTTTTTAGTGTCTCCCAAGCAGTTCAGATAAATGGGGTTGTACTATAAAACCATAAAAAAATTGAGGGTAATGAGTACCAATGCCCGTAGTCTAGGTAAAAAGCTCCCCAAAATGGTGACCTTGATTTTTATTTTATTTATTTTTTTCGGATAATCAGTTTTACAACCTTTGAGTCAGAGTCTCGTTTACAAAGGTACCTCGTCACAGGGAGGGTGGACAAACAATCATGTGAAGTTTAGACAATGGTAACAATACAAGTGAGATACAGGTGTAAATAGACAAACACAAGTTGTTTTAACTATACAAGGCAAAATCATGCTCTGTAATAGAGTACCAGGTCTAAGATTGCAGAGGAAGAGGGATGCCTGCATATCATGGCAGTCACAGACTCATGGTACACTGAGAACCATGACTGGGATGTCAACATACCAGGGTACACAATCTACAGGAGGGACAGGGAGGGAAGAAGAGGAGGAGGAGTAGCTCTCTATGTAAGGGAAGGGATCAAAGCAACAGAACTAAAGGGTAAACAGGGAGGACAGGAGGCACTGTGGTTCACCCTGGAGACTGGAAATGGCTCCACAATCCACAAGGGGGTTATATACAGGCCCCCATCTCAGGGGGAGGAAATGGAAGGAAATGATAGAAGGCATCCTTGGAATGGCAGAGAAAGGGGAGATATTGCTGATGGGGGACATGAATATGCCAGATATTAACTTAAGCACCTTTGCTGCAGCCACATCCAAGAGCAGAGCCATTCTCGATGCCCTACAGGGGGCATGCCTCAGACAGCTAGTTTTGGAACCCACTCAGGATGGAGCAATCTTAGACCTGGTACTCTCAAATGAGGATGGAGAGAGGATCTATGATCTTGAAGGTTGGGTAGCCATCTGGGAACAAGTGACCACAAACAGTGTGGTTCACGATAAACTTAGCTGAAGAGTCAAGCCACACAAAAGTAAAGACACTGGACTTCAGGAGGGCTGATTTTGTCAAAATGGGAAAGTGCCTCAGAAAAGCACTAGCAGACAGGCAAGAAGGTGGGGTGGAGTAACAATGGGGAAACATCAAAACCGCCATCACAGAGGCAACAAACCTTTGTGTGAAGCAGATAAACAAATCAAAATGAAAGAAAAAAAACACTAATGTTCTCAAAAGAAGTGGCAGGGAATGTAAGGGAGAAAAAGACAGCATTCAGGAAGTATAAAGGAACACAGAAGGAGCAGGACAGAGAACTGTACCACTTAAAGCAGAAGGAAGTGGGGAAGACAGTCAGAATGGCAAAGGCCCAAACCGAGGAAAAGATAGCCAACTCGGTTAAGAAGGGGGATAAAACCTTTTATAGGTACATTAGGGAGAAAAGAAAGACGAAGGCAGGGATACTGAGGCTGAATAAAGAGGAAGGTGGTTGAGCAGAGAGTGACAGTGAAAAATCAGGGATACTGAACAACTACTTCTGCTCAGTATTCACAATGGAAAAGTGGGGGAGATATATCTAATCAAGTCAATGGAAGCATTTGGGATAGGGAGGTTGATTTTAGTCATTTCACAGAAGAAAGGGTTCTGAAAGAGCGCTTAAAACTGAAGGGGGATAAAGCAATGGGGCCTGATGAGATTCACCTCAGAATTCTAAAGGAACTAAGGGAAGAACTAGCAACACCACTGACTACCCTTTTTAATAAATCATGGGAGGATGGGGTGGTACTTGAGGACTGGAGGAGGGCGGCTGAGATTCCCCTTCACAAAAGTGGGAGCAAGACAGAGGCAGGAAACTACAGACCCATCAGTTTGACCTCAGTGGTAGGGAAAATGATGGAATCACTTCTGAAGAAAAGAATTGTTGAGTATCTAGAGGCCAGTGGGGCACAGGACCCAAGGCAGCATGGATTCACAGCGGGAAGGTCATGTCAGACAAATCTAATTGATTTCTTTGACTGGGTGACCAAAGTAAAAGCAGTAGACCAGGGAGGGGCTATGGACATGGCCTAACTAGAATTTAGCAAGGCATTTGACACAGTAGAGCACAAAAGATTAATAAAAAAATTAGCCAGCCTGTGAGTGTGTCCCTGGGTAGAAGCCTGGGTAAAACACTGGCTGGACAACAGGACATATCAGGTAATAGTAAATGGAGTCTACAGTGAAGAAAGGAGGTTACTAGTGGGGTACCGCAGGGTTCAGTACTGGGGCTGGTCCTTTTTAATGTCTTTATAAGTGACATTGCAGAGGGACTGGAAGGGAAAGTATTTCTCTTTGCAGATGACACAAAGATCTGTAACAGGGTTGATAAGCAAGGTGGGGTGGAAAGGATGAAAAGGGACTTGGCAAGGTTGGAGGAATGGCCGAATGTGTGGCAGCTTAGATTCAATGCAAAGAAGTGCAAAGTAATGCACCTGGGAAACAAAAACCCAGGGGAAGAGTACACAACGGGGGGGGGTGAGATACTGACAACAAAAATGGAAAGGGACCTGGGGTAGTCATATTAGATGACCTAAAGGTGGTCCAGCAATGTGAGAAGGCAGTAAGAAGGGCTGGGGGGATACTGGGATGCATAGGGAGAGGCATCACCAGTAGAAAATAAGAAGTTGTTGGCCCTCTGTACAGTTGGTAAGACCACATCTGGAGTACTGTATACAGTTCTGGAGACCCTTTCTCCTCAGAGACATAGACAGGGTGGAGGCTGTCCAGAGGAGGGCAACCATAATGGTGCATGGTCTACACCAGAAGACATATGAAAAAAGACTAAAGGAGCTTAAAATGTACAGCCTCAAGGAAAGGAGGGAGAGGGGGGACATGATAGAAACTTTCAAATACCTCAAGGGAATGAACAAAGTCCAAGAGGGTAGCATCTTTCAGAAAAAGAGATTTGCAAGAACAAGGGGGGCACAATTTGAAGATAGAGGGGGGACGGCTCAGAGGTAATGTGAGGAAGTATTTCTTCACAGAAAGGGTTGTGGATGCATGGAACAGTCTTCTTGAGAAGGTCGTAAAGTCAAAAACAGTGGGGGAATTCAAGAATGCATGGGACCGACATAAGGCAATTCTAGTGGGGGGTAGGAGGAAGTAGGATGTTGGTCAACTGGGATTTGCAGCTTATCCGTTAGGTAGGGAAATGTGCAGACTAGGTGGGCCCAGCGGTCCTTATCTGCCATCAAATTCTATGTTTCTATGTTTCATGAATTTAACGTTGCAGTGCTTCCTTTTCCTTTTGGCAGGAATGTTGAACATTCTGACATTCCATGTCACACAGTTAATAGTAGCCATAGTTAAAGTACTGAAGAATCTAGGCATGCTGAGTAGGACCTTTATAGTGGCAACAACTGCAATACGAGAAAGGGGCAATCACGAACCTTAAACTAAGCACATCGATCATATTTTCTGTATAATAAAACTATCTACATAAAAAAAGAAACAGAACTATACAATGAACTTTGAACATGTCATAAGTCAAAACTTCACAGTATACCAGCTAGAAAAAAAAAAAAAGAACAGTAATCTGTGCTATGAAGTGAGGCTGTGGGCAAAAGGAGAAGTGAGTCATGCAAGCACGCCAGAGCTGACAGTAAAACTATTGTCAAGGCCAGCTCCTTGCAAGACCAGTGTATGGGCATAGCCCAAGGGTACTGAAGCTACACATGTAGCCTGAGCCATGAAATCTCTTGTGTAAATTCAGCCTAGGGAGGAATATGGCACCCCTTCCATATCTCAATCCCATGCCAATCACTCCCTGGTGACCAATGGCACACATTCCTCTCCCCATCCAAAGTGCTTTCTGGTGTCCAGTAGCACAGTACTCCCTTTCACAGCTCACCCCAATAGAACCTAAACTCCCAAACTTTTTTTTTTAAACTTAATTTGTATTGCTTTATATATCATGTATGTTACAAGAATGGATGCTTCAAGGGTGCAGTTAATCTAGAAGTAGTAAAATACAAGAGATGCAAAACTGCATGCCGTAAACCTCCAGATCTAAATGTTACAATAAAGTGCCTACATTTTATGAAATTTCACAGGCACAGAATTGTAATTTTGTCAGAATTCCACCAGCAGAAGTTAAATTTCTCACAGCAAGTTTCCCTGTATCTCTTTAAACCACACATATACTGCATACCCTAAAGCTTCAAACTCTGTAACAAATCGTGAGTATGAAAACCCTTGTATGTGGAAAAGGCTGGCAAGGCTTCAGCAAAACAAATGACTTCGCCTTAGAACACAGTTTCCAAAGTTAAAGTAACACCAAGACTACTTCAAGCAAACATTTGATCCCTATGAACACACCCCATAATCAACAATACTTAGGGAAATTTGTAGTCTGTCGCATTTTCCTTCTTTTCTGGTTCTGTGCTGAGACACAAAATGTATCCTTAATGTAACTTTTCGTAATTTACTTTGGACTGATTAGCTAGCTGATTATAAACTCCGCTACTACATAAATTAAAGAGCTCCTGACACGTTTGAGACAGCTTTGAAAGAATGTAAGTCTATTGGGACATGAATGCAGCTTGCATTTCATATATTAGTCTGTAATCTTTGTTTTTTTTCCTTACTACTATGGTATTTGGATGAAAACAGTATCTCTGCCTTTCCGGCCCTGGTCTACACCTGACATCACAGTTCTGTTTGTGACATCACAATCTGTTGCTGTAGTGATAATTATTATGTCATAAAGAGGGAATTGGGATATCACATATAGACAGGCAGCCATAGCAGATATAGTCTCAGGGACAGGAATTTTGTTTTCATGCAACTGTTTTCAAACAATAAAGAAAATGGGGAATTAATTACTGAAAATATATTAAATAATAAAGAAAATGGGACAGAGTTAAATATATATCTTATTTTTTTCAAAATGTTCCTAATGCTGTCAGTGGCTTGTGAAGCAAGCAATAATACCTGATAGCACTTATAACACCTAGAAGGGTGTGTGTAGCCCATACAGTACCACCTACCCGGGAGGATATTATTGCACTTAGACTTTTTTGTTTCAGATGTAAAAAAATAAACTGTTTAATAAACTAAATGAAGCTGTTTAAATCATTAAAAAAAGTTTTGAAGTAAAGTAGTTCTTCTACTGATACATTCCCAGTAGAGGCGCTGTACTGAGTAGAGGGCACTGCTGTGTGAGAGGTCATCTTTTTTTTTTTACAATAAGACTCAAAACCACTTATGTCTTTTACTTTGTATCCCCCAACATCCCCAAGTAGACATGTGGTTTAGTTTATAATTATTTGTTTTTAAATAACACAGCACCAGCATCAGTCAATAGGGCAACATACCTGTGATCAGCCAGACAGCTAAGGTGGATGTGATAGTGACAGTGTTATGTGATAGTGCTATGTTCACTTTTATTTTTTTTCTAATATGTGCATTGTTTTTTGCAGGGGAGAAATTAAGGGGAGGGCAGGTGACCTGAGTAAGGGGCTAGTGGGGGAAGTGAGGTGCAAGTATTTAGGAGGGAGATATCAGAAGTGATGAAAGACTGAAAGGAACAGTTCGTTTGAGCTCATGTACTTTTTTAGAAAATGGGTCATGAAAATAAATTTATTTATTATTTTATTTCAAAATGTTTCGCCAGGAAAGACATACTGAGCTGATAATGGCTTTTTTCCAGATGAGACCTGGGGGTAGCGGGGAAAAAGAGATCAAGAAAACAATCAGAACAATAATTATACATTAGGTAAAAACTAAGCATCATCAATAGGCAACTTATGCACAGAACAGGGTGGATTTGTTTTGTGTTGTTGTTTAGGATATAAAAATAAATAAATAAACTGTTCAATAAATTAAAATAAACTGTTTAAATCATTTAAAAAAAGTTTTGAAGTAAAGTAGTCCTTCTACTGGTATATTGCCGGTAGAGGGCATTGTACTGAGCGTGCTAATGACTGAGTGATGGCATTGCTTTATTTAGATTTATTTTTAGTTCTAGTTCTGAACATTTGCACTGAAAGATGTTAATCTTTTTTATAATCCTGATTCAGTTAAAGAAAAAAATGACTATATCATTTGCGTACGCCAATGCATGTAATGGTTGTTCATTAATTGTAGGAGAGTCTAATGAGTTTATTTCCTCAAATTCTAGTAGTTTATTAATGTAGGGATTAAATAGTAAATGAGCCAAAAGGAAAGTTTGTTTAACTCCCTTTTGTGTTTGAAAGTATTGGGTTAGATGTTATTGGGTTAGATATCCACTATTATCATATCTTGTTGATGTTAGTAGGTTAGTATATAATAAACAAATTAGAATCAATAAAGAATGATCAATACCCATATTGATTAATATTGTCCAAAGTTTGGATCTATTTATTGAGTCAAATGCTGATGAAAACTCAACAAAAAGAGTATATAGTTTCATTTTGCTCAAGTGTATATACTTTTTTATTATATATCTAAACATAAATACATTATCAACAGTGGAAAATCCTTGTCAGAAGCCTGCCTGACACAGAGAAATGATTGAATGTTTGTCTACCCAGCTGCAAAGCCGGTTCTATAGCCGTCTTGCAAAGATTTTAGAATTGATATTTATAGAACTTATAGGATGAAAATTCAATGAATCATAGACTGAACATTTTTTATGCAGTGGCACTATGATGTCTGTGGTCCAAGAAGCAGGTACATATGTATGTGTTACACATAGATTAAAGGAACATGTCAATATTGGGGTCCAAGAGTCCATATGTTCTTTATAGAATTCTGGGGGGATGCGATCTGGACCAGGGGCCTTATTATTTTTTAACTTAGAAATAGCCTCTTCTACTTCTTTTTCTGTAAATTTAAATGTAGCATTGGATGAATATCTTAACAATTCAGTTAATTCTAAATCCTGATTTTCTATGTCGACCCAAGCAAAGATTGTTATATAATGCTCAATCCATAATTCTTTTGGGATGTAAACTGCTGAAGTTGGATGATATTCATTGACTCCTTTTGCTACCATTCTCCAAAAATGTCTGAGAATATTTTTCCTGTATGGCATGATACTTTTCTATCCATTGATTTTGTTAATATTCTTTTTTTTTTCCTTCAAGCCATCCATAATATTGTTTCCTATTTTTATTTAAATTCACAAAATTTTCCTTCGATGGATACTTTTTGGTCCATTAATTAACTTGTTCGGTTCCTTTTTGGTCTTTCTGCATTCCTCATTGAACCATCTATCATTATTTTGTGAATCAGATCTTAAATTAACATATATAGTGTCAGTGATTTGATATTTTTGTATAATGTTTCTAGCTTCTGTTCTAATAGCTGTAGGGACTCTACTTGTGCATTAGTTGGCTGGTTTAAATCTAAATCCCAATTGGATATTATTTCCTTTATTTGAAAATTTTTTTAATCTTACCTGTTTTCAAATTTTTCTCCCTGATTTGGATTTTGAGTGAGGCCAATGGGGTAATGTTATCTTCATTCAGAGAAGTCTCTTCTGCCAATGTAATTTTTAGAGAAAGTGAAGTATGGTCACTTTCTGGTCTCATATTAATTTCAAGATTAGTGAAAAAATTATATATTTCTGGGTTACATAAATATAGTCTGTAGTGCTCTGACCATTTTGTGAAAAGTAGGTGGGACTCCTTTCTTCGTCACCCAGAATCTGCTCATTTAAAATTAATAAAGCATTTTCCTCTATTAGCTTCTGTAAGTCTTTCCCCCGCTCATTTCTCTTCCTATCTTCACTGTGCCTAGCCCCAATATTTGGAAACTTCATTTCAGTTTCAAGAATATGTAAGTTGTCATAATTTGATATTCTGGCATTGAAATCGCCTGCAGCCAAAATATTACTATCCAGGAGTTTTCTTATAGTATAGTCAATGTCATGTTTTAAATTTACCCAGACATTTTATGAGATTTTATTGTTTGGTAAAATGTATATATTTATAATTATAAAGGGAATATTTTCCCAAAGAATAGTAAGAATGATGTAACTGGAAGCAATTTTAATCTTTTCCAGGAAACTAATCTCTTTTCTAATTTTTAATAACCAATCTTCCAATGGGTCTCCCAAATCTCTTAATTTTGGTTGCAGGTGACTAGATCAGTAAGAATCCATTTAAATCAACAGGTTCTAGTGCCCATGTTTCCTGAAGTAAAATTAAATCATAACTTGTACCATTCAGTGTCATTCATTTTCCCTAATAAACCAGCTATATTCCAAGAGAGGAAGTTATGTTCTAAACATTCTTCATTCATTATGGCATTTTCCTCATTAAGCTCCAGATTCCACTGCCTTAGTGATTCCTGTATGACTGGCAAATTGTTATTATTTTTAATGTCTAATAGATCATTCACATCAATCATAAGGATCCCTGCCTGATACAGCTTTTTTGCATTTGTTTTTAATTGTTGAAAAATCTCCCACGTGGAACAGTAAATATTTATTTGAGAACCCCCATCAGGGAAAAATTATGTTTTTTCTATTGCAGACTATTATACAGCATGACGACAAAATTGTCAAAAGTAAGGCAGTTAGGGAATCTTCATTTTCATCTGGAAAATGGTCTATTACAGAAGAATAGAGAATATTTTATCACTCTCTTTAGGGATTTTTGGCATGGTTTGCCATCTCTGTCAAATTTCCATTTTAATGAGGAGAGAATGTCAATAAAATTATTAGTGTCTAGTAACTTCTCATTCACCTGTATGTGTGCTGTATTTTTAATAGTAGTCTTCCAGGATACTGGTGGCGGGATGTTCAGTTTCAGATATCTAAGCCTACTATAAGAGGCCCTGACTTTTTTAGTGATTTCCATATCGGTTACTAACACATACACTGGACAAAATACCTCATTTTTGCCTCTGCATACCTTAATACTTCTATTGCAGGACTGAACAATATAAGGTTCTGCACTAAAAAGATGTACCATGAATTATTTTAATGAGTTGGGTGTTTCATTAGGTTTCAGGAAATGCCCTCTATTCTCAAAATGACAGATCAAGATTTTACTTTGTCATTTGGACCCCCCAAAATCAGTCACACCCACACCATTCTTGGCTTGGGTGTAACAACCTTGATGCCCCTTTGCCACCTTCCAGTTTTATCTGGGTTCAGATGTCCTACCTGATCCCCCAGCCCTGTCCCCCCTTAGGTGACTACCCCATGGGGAGCTCTCCCCTGGCCTGCCAAACCCCCGTTAAGATGAGCCCCTCTTTTTCCAAAACAAAACATTGTTGCTGTCAAACAGCAACCCAATCTGGACCACCACCATTCCCCCATTGCCCTCACCTGGCAACCTGGAGAGTAAACCCCACAAACTGCCTTCCCATGCATTGCATAAGTTGGGTGGGTGGAAAGTTGAAGATCAGCTGCAGGAGATAGAGGGATTTTCTCTCCTTGCAGCCCCTTTTCTAGCCCCTCTCCAGACCCTCCTGTGTGTTCCCCCATCCAATAATCTAACCTGTCAATCCACTCCTAGTCCATCCCCCTCCAGCCCCCACCATGATGTCATGTCTTCTCCCCTTCAGATGTCACCTTACCCCCCTTCCTATCTGTCCCTGTTACCTGCATCCTATTCCCCTTCCCAGCCTTCCTGGCTAATTCTGGGGGGGGGGACCAAATGACAACCTGGGCTGCCCTTTTAATAGGGCAACCTCTTTTGTCATTTGGACCCCCCCCCAAAATCAGTCACACCCACACCACTGCTTAGTTTAACAAATTGAAGTTTTATTAGGTAGATTCTTCTTTACACAAGTTTTGCTTTTGCCATTATCAACATATCTCATTTATTTACAGTCAAAACTCTTCAGGGGTTGCCCCTTTATTTAAAGATCCACAACAATATATATAATTCTGGTAATATTCGGATCTTCTTGGCTCAGGTGTAACAACCATGATGCTCCTTCATCACCTTCCAGTTCTATCAAGATTCTATCAAGATTCAGATGTCCCACCTGATCCCCAGCCCTGTCCTCCCTGAGGTGACTAGCCCATTGGGAGCCCTCCCCTGGACTGCCATACCCCCATTAGGCTGGGCCCCCCTTTTTTCCCACTAGCCCACGAATGACTGCAGGTTGGCCCTGGGCATTCCCCCACTAAAAACTAACAAACACCCCCCAAACTCTTCCAGTTCTTGATTGCCCCCCTGATTGCCCCATTTAATTCCATATTGTTTACCGTTGATATGTGCACCCCATCTGAATGATACATCCCTTGGGTGTTGTGAGTAATTCATTCATTTCGTATGTATATCCCCCTGTTGTCCTAGCCCAGTACGCCATTCTCCTGTTAACCCATTTACGGGCCTTATCAACAGTGAAAACCTCTCTGGCATACCTCCAACACTTCCTTGGTATGATTGCCAACCATGCTATGGTCACTTGTGGCCACCAACCTTTTATTACTTCAAAGTCCTTCAGGATCTTGCAGATCAAAACAACCCAAGGTATTCTCTCGAGGTTGTCCCCCCCCCGCATGTATCACAATCAGATCTGGTGCCAGCAGAAACCTGCTGCTATCATCCAAATACAGCAAAAGTTGCCTCCATCTGAGACCCCTCTGCCCTCACCAATGGATAAATGTTTTCTCCGGGTCTTGTCCCAACTGCCATTTTCCTGCCATAGTTACAGCCCACTGCTCTGCCCAGTGGATAAAAGAATGCCAGACAAACCACACCACCCATCCCTGGTCAGACCCTGAAAGACATAAAATGTTATATCTCATTTCCTGACATACCTCTGATATGCTTGGGGAGGTCCACCTGCCCATCCTCTGGACCTCAGCAGGGGAGCCCCCTAGCTGGGCCACCTCAGAGGCTGCCCCTATCCTGAATGAGTGAGAAGCAAATTTCTTGGGGTCCTCCCCCAGGAACACCATACCTTTCTTCAGTACCACTGTTACCTGGTAGGTAGTGACCAGTTCCCCATTCCTGTGATGAAACAAACAGCCCACTCCCCAGCCTCTGAATGCCCAGTAAGCTTCAAGTGCCTGTGTTACCTCCTTACCCATCTTCATACCTCATGTCAATGCTACCTGTGTTCCCTTTCTAGCCGGGTCAGTCTTGAACCGTCTTAGCCAACCCATGGCAGAGCCTGCTGACCATGACACATCCTGGTCCTGTAGCCCACCATGCAAGTCCCATTTTCCCTTATTCACCACCTCACTGACCCTAAATGGCCCATGGTGCATCACCATAAAAATTGCTGCAAACAACTTGGCCTCATATGCTGAAGAGCATTTCTTGGTCAGGCTAGCCATAAGACTGCTTAGTAGCTCCTCCCCCCATCGGCCTGCTCCAGTCCACTTGCTGACCCTGCAGCCTGATCCATCCTTGCTGCATCCATTGTATGGCATGGGCCCTGGTGGGGGACCCCCAACCCTGCTACTGGCAAACCATGCCAATACTGGTGAGGTGGAGCCCTACTGCCATCCACCTTTCCCATTTTTCCACCATATACCTGATGACCTTGGATTCTGAAACTGGGCCACTTACCTCCAGCCCATCCCTCTCCTGTAACTCCTGGAAACTCCTCCATGCCATTTCATATGCTTTCAGCATGTTAGGAGCCCAATCTCCCAGAGGTGTGGCGGCACCTGTGTTCTCTGGACAGATGCCCTCCGGGCCATTGTCTGGAACCTGTCCAACTGCAGACATGAAAGGCTGTAAGGAATATCATTCCTAACCCCTTCCACATATCTTACATTAAAAGACAATTTCAATCTAAGGCCCTCCCATACCAATGTATGTGCCACCAGTAGTACTGCCACCATGGACTCTGACCACCGGTTTATCACTGATACCACTGCCGTGTTATCACACCGGTACATTCCATTTCATGAAGTGGTCCCCCAGACTATCAGTGCTAGCCATATGGGGAAAGCCACCAAGAATGTGATATCCTTGGTCAGCCCCATGTCTACCCATCAGGCCAGCCATGCCTCCGATATTCAGTCTCCCTGGAAGTAAGTCCTAATTCCAAACCCCCCAGCTGCATCCATGAATAGCTCCAGCTCATCACCAGTTTCCCATTTTTCCTGATAGGAGCTCACACTATTGTACCTCAGCAAGAAACATTACCAGGCCAACAAATCCTCCTTAACACCTTTGCAGAGGTCAACCCAGTGATGGGGTAATTTGGAGTTAGCAGTTGTTCATGATAACCATTGGTGAACACTCTCCCTAGGGCCACTGACCCGCAGGCAACGTTCATGTGCCCCAAGACCTGCTGCATGGTCTTGAGCTGCATCCTCTGCTAGTCAGAAGGCAGAAACATTGTTGCTCCAAATCCAATTCTATTCCAAGGAATTCCAGCTGCCTGTTCTGCCCTTCTGTCTTATCCCCCTCCAAGGGTACCCCAAATTCTCTGCACATGGCCTCAAAGCCAGGGTGCTTGGCTTGTGTGTTTGCTTTCCCCTTCCCGATGAACAAGAAATCATCCAAATAATGTACTACAGCACCACTCCCATGATGGACCAAGAAGACCCATTCCAGCCAGGTACTAGAAACTTCAAATGTGTAACAAGCCATCAAACACCCCATGGGCATTGCCTTGTCAAAATAATACTGTCACTGGAAATGAAAATCTAACAACTCTCAATCTTGATCCTGCACCAGTAACAGCCTGAACGCTGACTCTGAGTCAGTTTTCGCTACCCATACACCATCCCTTGCCTTTATCAACTCCTCTGCATTATCTAAGATGGTGTAGGATATTGTGCACCTGTCTGGGACAGTGGAATCATTCACCAAATCTCCCTCGGGGTATGACAGGTGGTGAATCAACCTGTATTCCCCAGGTGCCTTTTTTGACATGATACCCAAAGGGGAAACCCTCAAGATGGGGAAAGGGGGGCTTCGAAAGGTCCCTCAGCCCTCCCCACTGCCTGTTCTTTCTGAATCTATTTTTTTCCACTATTTCCTCCTTTCCTTTTATAGAACCCAAATTCTTGGCCCTCATGCCCTTTCTGATCCCTGAGAAATATAAGCTAAACTCCATCATGAAGACCTCTCTCAACATTATTACTGTCTCTCTTTGTGTGGGTATTCCCTAGTCCATGCAAAGACCTTGTTGGCCCTCACTGGGCACAAGAGGAAACCCCCCACCCCTTCCCACCTTTAGGCACCTTACAGCCCTCCATAGCCTCCCCAGCTGTTCTACCATCTGAAGCTGTCTGCCCATTGAAACCCCCTCTGACCCCTCCCCCGATACTGCCCCCAAAATGATTGCCCCCGGATGGGAGTGACATCCCTGTCCCAGTGTGTCCTGCATCTGGAAACTGGGTGTGTACCCACATAGCTTGAACATGCGTGCTTGTATTTCCAATTAGCCCAGGTGAAGTTTGCTTTGTTATATAATCCAAGAACATTATCCAGAAACTTATTCTAGAAAAATCCACGGGAAATGTAATTATACTAATATAAAACCTTAAGTTCTTAAAGTTGCTGCCTTTTCCGATGTGTTGTATAATCAACTATCAGTGGTTCCCCCACAGCTTCAGGGGAAAGGAAAGATGAAGGGCGCAAATCAGAAGAATTCACACGTAGACAGATCCTCTTGAACATTTATGTATATTTCCTTTATTATGAATATAGGCGCATATCCTCTATGTTTCACCAATATGTCATTGGCTTCCTCAGGAGATGCCTCTTAAACATTCTTCTATTCCTATATACAGGCCAATGTTATTCACTTAGACATATTGAGGTCAATGTTGTTTCTTATTCAGCCTTTTGTGTGTTTTGCACATCACAGTTTTAGAAAACAGGTAGATAGCCCTCTTTAAAAACTCTTTCTGGACTTCTCATATCCACGTCCACGCTGTGGCTCAACTGTTAAGTACAAGTTGAGCCACAGCGACAGATATAAGTCAAAAAGATTTTCAAAATAACTACCTGTTTTCAACTTGATGATGCAAGCGTACAAAACTGAATAAAGCAACGTGTTTCCTGTGCTAACTAAGTGAACTAACATTGCATATGCCTGCGTAAGGTGTCCAATAAAGTCCAGAAGCAGTCAGGATCCAATACTTCGAAATTTATTAGAAGCAGAAAAAAATTAAAACAAACTTAAAGCGTAACTTGAACATAACTTTCAAAGAATAAGGCACAGGAAATCATGTCTTTAACAAACAAAAAAAATTACTGCCGTAAAGGCACCTAGAACCTGGCTAGACATCTGGTAGGATTGCCTTCCTACCACACACTGACTAAACACTTCACATTCATTCTCTTTTATACAAGTGGAGGAGCACAGGACTTAGTTAACTCCTCCCAGACTGTTTCAGATCTTAAAATAAACAAAAATTTCCTTTAAAACTTATTTTGAAACAAGATAGCTATGCACACTTTATTTTACTTGTTTCCAATGTTTCAAAAGCAATAATATCATGCTTTAAAAAAATTTCCCTTTTCTCAATCCACTTCTAAACTCCTCCCTCAAACTTGCATTATAAAAGGGAGAAAACAAGGGCCGCTCAGCCCTATAAGGAGGTAGACTGAGAGAAGACTGGAAGCACTTTACAAGTAAGATTTATTACATGCCTTCCTTGTCACAATATTAGGAGTCTTTGTTTTGGTCCTTTTGTATTGTTATTTACCTATCCCATTTAAAAGTGGCATTTATTTACCTACCCCTTTTAGAGTACTTATGTATCATTTAAATTTAGGAACAAGCGTTACTTTAACAATGATTCTCAGATAGCGTTTTAGGCAAAACTTAACTCTGAGCTTCTTTACTAGAAAACTAAGTAAAGATACATGTAAAGAAAAAGAAAAGGCTGTTAACCTGCTCATAAATTCTCAAAACAATGAAAGCGCTATCTTGAATTCTTTCGCACATTGGCACATTACCACACTGTCGCCTGTGCTAGCGCACGCACATTCATGAAGGAAGTTAATCTATATCGCGCTTGCACTGCAAGCACAGAACGCCCTTGAACACTGGGGCTTAAATATTAAAGAAAACAAGCTGAAATCAAGGAAAGGGACAGTAAGACTACTCAAAGGTGGCCAAGCTCGAGTAGGGGAATGACAGACAAGAAGCGATAGTGAAAGGAAGAAACAGAATAACAGAAGACTGTTGCAACAGATTTCTTATATGTTTTTCTTAAAGGGAACAATATTTTAGCCCACAATGTTCTCAGACCACCTCCAATAGCACAGGCAGGTGAATACATATGCTCTGCAACCATATGAGCATATCAATATTCGAGGGGTCACCGACCCTACCACACTCCTCCCCACTCAAAATGAAAACTAGTAGTTTTCACTACTTGCATAGCATGTAGATCTCTTTTTATAAACAAAAAGAGATGGAGCTTTAGCCCAACCACTCCCAAAGCTCCACCTCGGGGCCCTTTAATATTCTTTTTTTTTTTTTTTTTTACTTATATACAATGCATTCTCAAATACAAATATATTCATTCCCCGAGGTCTACATTTGTTTCTAACATTATTTCTGCTCCAAAGCAAGATATGAAGTCAACATTACTATTAGCGGCCCCAGCTCTATGATTGACAGTAAATTGATATGGTTGCAATGTTAGATACCATCGCATAACCCTTAGATTGCTATCTTTCATGTTATGTATCCATCATAATGGATTATGATCTGTCCATACTGTAAATTGAGTTCCCCATAAATAATATCGTAGGGACTCTATGGCCCATTTGAGTGCCAAACACTCCTTCTCTGTTGTGGAGTACTTGGCTTCCCTGGCATGTAATTTACGGCTAATATACAGTACAGGATGTTCTTCTCCGTGGTGGATTTGAGATAACACAGCCCCCAATCCAACATTAGAAGCATCCGTTTGTAACAAAAACGGTTTATCAAAATCATGACTTTTTAACACTGGGGAAGAACAAAGTATCGCTTTTATGGCAAGAAACGGTTCTTCACATTCTGAAGTCCAGTTTACTTTTGAGGGCTTGTTCTTTTTTGTTAATTCAATTAAAGGGCTAGCTAAAGTAGCAAATTGAGGCACAAAAAGTCTGTAATAGCCTGCTAGGCCTAAAAATGAACGCACATGTTTTTTTGTGAGGGGACGAGGACTCTTGGCTACGGCATCCACCTTCCCTACCTCCGGTTTTACCTGCCCATTACCAATTATAAATCCCAAATACCGGGCTTCCTTCATAGCAAGGGAACATTTGTTGGGGTTGATGGTGAGACCAGCTTGTGTTATAGTCTTTAAAACAGCAGTTAGGTGTTTAACGTGGTCCTCCCATGTTGGACTATAAATGACTATGTCATCTAAATAAGCTGCGCTATATCCAACGTGAGGTCTCAGGAGTTTATCCATCAATCTTTGAAAACTAGCTGGAGCTCCATGAAGTCCAAACAGCATCATAGTAAATTGAAAAGACCCCAAAGGAGTGCAAAAAGCATTTTTTTTCTTTTGATGCTTCCTCAAGTGGAATTTGCTGGTATCCTTTAGTTAAATCAAGTATACTGACATATCTCGCTTGCCCAAATTGGTCAATGATGTCATTTATACGGGGCATTGGATATCCATCAAACTTTGATATTGCGTTGAGTTTTCGGAAGTCTAGACAAATTCTTATCCCTCCCTCTTTTTTAGGGACAAGAACCATAGGAAACCCCCATTCACTATTAGCTTCTCTTATAATACCCATTGCTTTCATCCTTTCTATCTCTATGATGACTTCTTGTTTTAATTTCTCAGGAATCCGATAGGGCTTTACTCTAATGGGTGTGTTTTGAAATGTTTGGATCTGATGACATATTTCCGTAGTTTTTCCTGGAACTGTTGTAAAGGTATCAGGAAACTTACTTAAAACGTGGGCTAGTTCTTGTTTTTGACTGTCTAATAAAGAAGGGTTTATTGTCAAATCTTTAGACAATTGTTCTCCTTCCAATCTATCATATGCCAGCTCCATCTCATTGTCCAATGGGTTGGAACATACATACATGATTTCAGTAGGCCTATCATGCCATCTTTACAATAAATTGGCATGGTACACTTTTAGTTTTTGTTTTCTGTCTGGTACTTCCACCAAATATGTAGTGGGGCTAATTTGTTTCTGTATCACATAGGGCCCTTGCCATTTCATAGTTAACTTATTTTCAGTGGATGGAAGTAACAATAAGACATGATCCCCAGAGTTGAAGTGTTTTCCACCCACCCCTATGTCATATCTTTCTTTCTGATAGTCTTGCTTGATTTGATTCTGTTCTTGTGCAACTTGAGTATAATTTGCTATTTTTTTATGTAGCTGCGTAACATAGTCAAGGATAGTAGGATTTTTCCAGGTAGTAATATCCTCCCACTGTTCCTTAACTATGTCTAGGAGGCCTCTGGGGTTCCTACCATATAATAGTTCAAATGGTGAGAACCCAGTTGATGCTTGAGGTACCTCACGATATGCAAAAAGTAACAGTGGCAGATATAGGTCCCAGTGTTTGCCCTCATCTTACACATACTTCTGTACCATTTTCTTCAGCGTTTTGTTCAAATGCTCAACCAAGCCATCAGTCTGGGGATGGTATGGAGATGTGTAGACAGCTTCTACCCCCAGAGCTTGGTAGAGATGTTTCAAAATGGCTGAACAGAAATTGGTTTCCCTGTCCGTTAAGATAACTTTTGGTATGCCTACTCTGCTAAATACCTTGAGCAACTCCTCTGCTATTTTATCCGCTGTTATTGTGCGTAGAGGAATAGCCTCAGGATATTTTGTAGCATAGTCACACAACACAAGGGCAAACCTGTTGCCTTTTAGTACTTTTGGGGAGAGGTCCTATAATATCCATGGCCAATCTTTCAAAGGGCATAGCAACCAATGGTAAAGGTTGAAGAGGAACTTTATCCTTTTTTGTAACCGGCACCACCCTTTGGCACTGGCTGCAACATTTGCAATATTCAGCCACTTGATTAAGAATGCCAGGCCAAAAGAATCTATATAATAACCTTTTTAAAGTTCTATCCATTCCTGCATGTCCCCCACATGGTACATCATGTGCCAAGAATATTAATTGTTCTCTATACTGACTAGGAACTACCAGTTGATCTACCATTTCCCCTGTCTTTGGGTTTTGACAAACTCTGTACAACTTATCCTGTTGCAACTTATACATTGGAGGTGTACCTACCACCCCATCAGTAATAACCTGGGAAAACAACGGGGTTAGTGTAGGGTCATTCTTTTGGTCACTAATAAAAGAGTCCGACTTTACAGTTTTTACCATAGCATCATCACAACCTAAGTCCTTTGTTTTATTCCATGTCCATTTTTCTAGTTTTTTTTTTTTTTTTTTGATTTAACAGTCTTTCCAGGAACATCAAATAAGGCATCATCAAAAGGAAACAGTTCACTATTCATTTGTTCCTGAAATGCTTGAGATCATGTAGCCACAGCAGATATGGAAGAAGAGGCAGTCAATAAATGTTTACAGGAAAGTCATGTCCCAATATCACAGGTACAGGTAGTCTAGGAACCACGCCTATCTTTAGATGATGTGCGATGCCTGATACAATAATAGTGGCTTCCTGTACAGGATAGAAATGAGTGTCCCCATGAACACAAGTAACCCCAGTTGTCTCCGAGTGTTTCTTTATAAGAGCACCACTGAGTAGATCAGCATATACCAGGGTTTGCTTACTTCCTGAATCAATCAATGCCATCACATCCTGTCCTCCAACATTAACAGACACAGTATATTGCCCCCAGTTTGCTAAGGCCAGATGAGAAGGATCAGATTTTTGGGGGGGCAGAAACTAGCGATGTGTCCCTTGGTCTGACACTTGTGGCAAATAATATCTGGATTAAATGTTCTCGTACTTTTTCTTTCCTCTTTCATCTTAGTAGAATGACTAGTGGGTGGATGTTTTATTAATACTTGGGAAGTATTTGTCCCATGAGACCCTTTCTGACGTTGTGGGTGAGCTGTAATATAATCTTCAGCTAAACTGATAGCTTTTCTACTGTGTCAGGTCGATGTTCTCTTACCCACATTTGAACCTCATAAGGTAATATTTTTGCAAATTGTTCTAACACAACTGACTCGACCACTTGATGTATGGTACGAGTTGTAGGTTGTAGCCATTTGGTGCATAGGTCTTGCAATCGAGCACAAGCTTCTTGTGGGGACTCAATGGTATGATATGTGAATGCTTGAAACCTTTGACAATAAGTCTCTGTGCTGATGTCATACCTTTTTAATATCACTTGTTTAACATGATCATAGTTGGTAACATTTCCAGGTTCTACATGACTATAAGCTAGCTGAGCCTTGCCTGTGAGATACAGGCTAAACGAATAGCCCACTGATCCCTAGGCCACCCACATGCTGTTGCCACTCTTTCAAATATTGTAATGTATGTTTCAATATCATCATTGTCCATTAGTCTGGATATTTTAATGTCCTTTGGGCCCCCACTAGGTAAGTGAGGCCTAGTAGTTCCAATAGCCTGAATAGCCTTAAGGGTCTCCACCCACCTGGTGTCATTTTGCAGACGGTCTCTCTGTCTCTGCTTTTCCAGATCGATCTGTCTCACACATAACCATCTCAGCAAATCATGTACTTCAGAAGGGGGTTCCTCCTCCTCCTCCTCTTTGACATCTTCACCCCCACTAGCTTCCTCCGCTGCCTTTGGTTTACCAGTCTCCTTCCTTCTGACATCACCCAATCCAGCTGCTAGGGGTAGTTGAAATTTGTCCACCATGGTTCTGGTCCATGTACCTTCCAGTGCAGACATTTCCACATACTCCATCTTCTTCTGCTCCTCCATAATGGCTCTGGACAATATCCACAAGAAAGGTGGCTCTCCTTCCCTTGTTATCCCTGACACCAAATGTGCACGTGGGGTGTCCAATAAAGTCCAGAAAGCAGTCAGGATCCAATACTTCGAAATTTATTAGAAGCTGAAAAAAATTAAAATGAAATTAAAGCGGAACTTGAACATAACTTTCAAAGAAAAAGGCACAGGAAATCATGTCTTTAACAAAAAAAAAAATTCCTGCCATAAAGGCACCTAGAACCTGGCTAGGCATCTGGTAGGATTGCCTTCCTACCACACACTGACTAAACACTTCACATTCATTCTCTTTTATACAAGTGGAGGAGCACATGACTTAGTTAACTCCTCCCAGACTGTTTCAGATCTTAAAATAAACAAAAATTTCCTTTAAAACTTATTTTGAAACATAAGATAGCTATGCACACTTTATTTTACTTGTTTCCAATGTTTCAAAAGCAATAATATCATGTTTTAAAATTTTTTTCCCTTTTCTCAATCCACTTCTAAACTCCTCCCTCAAACTTGCATTATAAAAGGGAGAAAACAAGGGCCGCTCAGCCCTATAAGGAAGTAGACTGAGAGAAGACTGGAAGCACTTTACAAGTAAGATTTATTTACATGCCTTCCTTGTACAATATTAGGAGTCTTTGTTTTGGTCCTTTTGTGTTATTTATTTACCTATCCACTTTAAAAGTGGCATTTATTTACCTACCCCCTTTTAGAGTACTTATGTATCATTTAAATTTAGGAACAAACGTTACTTTAAAAATGATTCGCAGATAGCGTTTTAGGCAAAACTTAACTCTGAGCTTCTTTTACTAGAAAACTAAGCAAAGTACATGTAAAGAAAAGTAAAGGCTGTTAACCTGCTCATAAATTCTCAAAACAATGAAAACGATATAACGAACTCTTTTTTTTGCAGTTTTACTTCGCACATTACGTTTCACTGTCCTTTACTTGTGAATGTGCGCTTTCGTGAAGGAAGTTAATCTATACGGCTTGCACTGCAAGCACAGAACATCCTTGAACACTGGGGCAAAATATTAAAGAAAGCAAGCTGAAATCAAGGAAAGGGACAGTAAGACTACTTAAAGGTGGCCAAGCTCGAGTAGGGGAGTGACAGACAAGGAGCGATAGTGAAAGGAAGAACAGAATAACAGAAGACTGTTGCAACAGATTTCTTAGGTGTTTTTCTTAAAGAGAACAGTATTTTAGCCCATAATGTTCTCAGACCACCTCCAATAGCACAGGCAGGTGAATACATATGCTCTGCAACCATATGAGCATATCAGTGTTCGGGGGGGTCTAATATACAGTACAGGATATTCATGTTTCGCTTTGGAGCAGAAATAATGTTAGAACCAAATGTAGACCTCAGAGAATGAATATATTTGTATTTGAGAATGCATTGTATATAAGTAAAAAGGAGCACATGACTTAGTTAACTCCTCCCCGACTGTTTCAGATCTTAAAATAAACAAAAATTTCCTTTAAAACTTATTTTGAAACATAAGATAGCTATGTACACTTTATTTTACTTGTTTCCAATGTTTCAAAGAGCAATAATATCATGCTTTAAAAAAATTTCCCTTTTCTCAATCCACTTCTAAACTCCTCCTTCAAACTTGCATTATAAAAGGGAGAAAACAAGGGCCGCTCAGCCCTATAAGGAGGTAGACTGAGAGAAGACCGGAAGCACTTTACAAGTAAGGTTTATTTCCATGCCTTCCTTGTACAATATTAGGAGTCTTTGTTTTGATCCTTTTGTGTTATTTATTTACCTATCCCCTTTAAAAGTGGCATTTATTTACCTACCCCCTTTTAGAGTACTTACGTATCATTTTAAATTTAGGAACAAACGTTACTTTAAAAAATGATTCTCAGATACCGTTTTAGGCAAAACTTAACTCTGAGCTTATTTTACTAGAAAACTAAGCAAAGTACATGTAAAGAAAAGTAAAGGCTGTTGTGTTTAACGTGGTCCTCCCATGTTGGACTATAAATGACTACGTCATCTAAATAAACTGTGCTATATCCAACGTGAGGTCTCAGGAGTTTATCCATCAATCTTTGAAAACTAGCTGGAGCTCCATGAAGTTCAAACGGCATCATAGTAAATTGAAAAGACCCCAAAAAAGTTCAAAAAGTGTTTTTTTCTCTTGATGCTTCCTCAAGCGGAATTTGCCAGTATCCATTAGTTAAATCAAGTATGCTAACATATCTCGCTTGCCCAAGTTGGTCAATGATGTCATTTATACGGGGCATTGGAGATCCATCAAACTTTGATATTGCGTTGAGTTTTCGGGAGTCTAGACAAATTCTTATCCCTCCCTCTTTTTTAGGGACAAGAACCAGGAAACCCCCATTCCCTATTAGCTTCTTCTATAATACCCATTGCTTTCATCCTTTCTATCTCTATGATGACTTCTTGTATTAATTTCTCAGGAATCTGATAGGGCTTTACTCTAATGGGTGTGTTTTGAAATGTTTGGATCTGATGACATATTTCCGTAGTTTTTCCTGGGACTTTTGTAAAGGTATCAGGAAACTTACTTAAAACGTGGGCTAGTTCTTGTTTTTGACTGTCTTATAAAGAAGGGTTTATTGTCAAACCACAGGCCTATATATAGGTATAGAAGAATGTTTAAGAGGCATCTCCTGAGGAAGCCAATGGCATATTGGTGAAACGTACAGGATATGTACCTATATTCATAATAAAGGAAATATACATAAATGTTCAAGATGATCTGTCTATGTGTGAATTCTTCTGATTTGTGCCCTTCATCTTTCCTTTCCCCTGAAGCTGTGGGGGAACCACTGATAGTTGCTTTGTTATATACCCAACATGTCTTAGTACCAGCTAACCCACTACCCTTTTTCCCTTCCCCGCCTGTGCCCCCTTTTGCTGACAATGTCCTTATCCACAGCTCCAACAGGGTGACATCCCAGCTAACATCCCCATAGGATGCCACCTACTACCAACATTTCTCATCATAAATAAGCCATCCATAACCACTCTTCACCCTATATGCATCCCTGATGATGGCTGAATAGATAAGCAGTGGCATGGCCAGCTTGGGCTTCTTCTGTAACATGATTGCACTAAAATGAGCCCCAAATGTTTTCCCTTTAAAGCTGGTATCCTTGCTGGTTTTCCCCACTATGGCCAGGGCAACCACAATTTCTGAATTACCCACTGACTCTTTCTGCTCATATTTCAGAGCAAACATATCCACATATTGTCCCTTCCAGATTTTTATCTTGAGGGCCTGATATACATGGTCCCTCAGCCAGAATGCCAGCTTTTAGGAACCTTTGTGAGTACTCATTGCCAGTAGGTAGTATTTTTCCTTTAACCAGGTTTCCTAATAATCCTTTGTTGCAGGCTGCACTTGAAATATTGAAGGTGCTTATGTCAACTTTGTGGGTGCTATGGCACCCCAGCACCCATGGAATCAGCTCCTATGACCCCTAGGGTCATCTCTGGTGGCCAACCATAGTTACCCTTGCTAGTACGCTTGCCTGCCCCAGCGCCTTGGCCTGTACCCCTTGTCTTTTTCTGCTCCTTCAGCTCCTTCTATACCTTATCCACCTTCTCCCCATACTTATTCATAATACCTGATAGGTAGTCCTTCAAACTACCCTCCACCGACAGATCTGCCACTGGTTTCTTACCCTTATCCGGTTGAAGCTCACCACACTCATCTGGGTTGCTCCTCATCGGCCTCTTGTTGGGCCTCTCCTTGTCATCTGGTGGGTCCTTCATTTTGTCCACCTTCTTCTCTTTCTCCTCCTCCACCCTGGTCTCTTTTATCATGACCTGTACCTGCTCCAAAAGCTCAGCCACTTTGTGTGCCAGCAGCTCACTGGATTTTTGCTTCAGAACCTTCTTAGGTGCCATACTGTACTGACAGATGCAAACATACGCCTATTAGTATTTATAAACACATAGTCTATATATATATATCTATATATATATATAGATATATATATATAGATATATATATTTCTTTTTTTTGTGCCAAACTTTGCACCCCCTTCTGTGCCCCCCCCCTTGGGGTAGGCCATGGCTGCAGGCTGGTAACTCTGCCTAAGTTTCCTCTTACCTAACCCACTCAGTCTGGGGTCCTGCTTCACTGCTGTGTATAATAAGCTTAGCCTACCAGCCTGGACTCCGAAACCCTTAGAGGACCTGTGTGTTTGCTGTCCCTCCTCCTCTGAGTTTCCCCAAGCATGCTTGGCCCTTGGCCTGCTCTCACCTTCCCTTGATCCATCCCCTCCTGCTTGGTATATACTGGCTGGCATGGCCCTCCCTTAGATACAGCTGTTCCCCTCTTACTTTTTTTTTTCAACCTGCCTTTCTTCTGGGCCACCATTGCTTGAAGCCCTTCTGGCTGCAGGGGTGCATGATCCTTTTCCCTGCTTGTCCCTTCCCCTTGTGTTGTTTATTTATTTTATTTCATTTATTTATTCATTTATTTTTTTTTTTTAAAACCTCCACCCCGTGACCCATAATTGAGAAAATGGGGCATATCTGAGGAACTGCTGTCCTCTCACCAGTCTGGCATGGGCTGAATAACCCCCTTCTCCTAACCACTCACCCCAGCTGCTCACCCATGTGGTCCCCCTGCCATGTAAAATGGTGGGCGCCCCAGCCCATCTTAATCTAAAATGGCAGACAACCACTTGGTGCTTGTGTCCACCATCACCTACATCAACACACTGCCTGGCCACTCAGAAAGAGGCCCCTCCAAATTCTGGGCTCACCCTGTCACTTGTGCCCAGCTGTGTCCTCCATAAATGACACTACAAACCAGTGGTGAAATGAAAGCTCCCCCCAAATGCCCCAAATCAGCTCGCTCCCAGCAGGGCTCCATCCATGGCACAACTCCCTGGTGGCCTGGTGCATTGCAGGGTATGCCACATTGCCAGTACTCCCCAGTGACAGCTGCTACCTGGCCCGCGACCAAGCAGGCCACAGCACCAGAGTCCTGGTCTCCAGAAAAAAAAAACAGATGCCTTGGGAGGGAGGCTTTGCGCAGCTATGACCAGGGCATATCTAGCCTCACACCCATCAAGCCAAACCTCCATCCTCATGCCGGCCCGGTGGTGCTGAGGACTGAGGCATGGGGCACCACACCTCGCGCCATGCTGGTGACCCGGGTTCGGGAACTGACTCGGGTCGGCAGGGGTAGGCTGGGAGAGGTAGGATTGAGTGTCCCAGTGGATGCTCTCCTCCCTCTGGGGAAGGTTACCAGGGGTGTGGTTCACACTCAATGCCCTAAGTGGGCTAGTAGGAACACTGGCTCTTGAGCGGCACGGTGGCTCCGTTCAATGGGTCGGGGAGGGGAGACACTGTCAGGCATTTGAGAGAGATGTCCTTCAGCAGGTCGCCTCTCTGGACATACGTCCTTGCACCAGCATCTCAGGAGGCTGGAAGAAGGTACACAGAAAAAGAGAGAAATACCCCCTCGGCGGTCCTAGATGACAGCCACCTTAAGCCACCCATCCACCAGTTTCAGACAGACCCCGCTGTGCAGAAAGAGAGGGAAAGAGGTAAGAGGCATTCTAGGGGCAGACCTGGAATCAGGGTGAGAGGGGCTGGAATGAGTGGCCAGAAGGAGTGGACACTGAGGGCAGTAGAGAGGGGATAAATAAGAAAGTAAAAAAAAAAAAACTCCATCCGCCATTGTTGGCACCTAGACCCACTCCCACTTGACATATGCTGGGGCCTCTCCCCAGATGTCCTGTGCTACCAGTGATAGTGGCACCCATCTACAGGCCTAGAAGAAACTCAGATAGTGGATTAGAGGGGCTGAGCCTGCCAATGGATGCTACATGGCCCGGCGTCCCTAGTGCAGCCATTGCTACGGTGAGCCACGCCCCGATCCTGGAACCATTCATGTAAATAAACTCCCTTCCAAATAGCAGCTGTCAGCCACCAAATCCTGCTACTGGGCCTTTGTTTTTCTCCTTTTTTTAAAAAAAACAAACATGTGAAACATCCCCAAACCCTTCTTGAGTGCCTCACGGAGCATCCCCTGGTGGAATAAACTAACAAACTCGTGTTTCTTTTTTTTTTTTTTTTTTTTATATAAACAGGAACCTTTTGCTTCCTTATCAAAGAGCCCAGCCAATTTGAATATTCAGAAAGCTCTCACCCACACAATTTCTACAGCCCACAACAGTCTGGTAAACATTTTCACTGTAACAGATGTTATTACAAGAAAGAATGAAACAACAAACATTTTAACATGAAATAAAACCAAAAATGCTCTGAAATTCTAGTTTCATCCCCTACCACAGCATCCTGTGAAACAAGCGACCTACCACACCTTTACTGCTCCAATAGAAGAATCTACCCATTTTGAATTTGTCAGTGCAGCTGTACAGCTGTACAAGCAAGTGAAGATCAGTTGCAGGAGAGAGAGGGATTTTCTGTCCCTGCAGCCCCTTTTCTAGCCCCTTTCCAGACCCTCCCATGTCTTCTCCCTGTTCAATCATCTAACCCATCAATCTACTCCTAGTCCATCCCCCTCTGGCTCCCATCCCCCATCATGATGTCATGCCTACTCCCCTTCTGATGTCACCTTGTTCCCTCGTCCTTCTATCTGTCCCTGTTACCTGCATTCTATTCCCCTCGCCTCTGAGCCTTCTTGGCTAATCCCAGGGGGCCAATGACAACCTGGGCTGCCCTTTTAATAGGGCAACCTCTTTTCTTCTAACTAGAAGTAATATGTAGAGACAAAACAGTCTTCGTTTCAGAATATTCAAGCTTGCTGGGCAGCATCCAGCTCAAACATATCTCCGTGGTGTCCAAGGCTAAATCTGACTACTAGGATGCCATGCATGCTCTTTAAGGAAAAGATCACGTGATTCTTGAGCACCAGCTGTGAGAAATTTAAAACTTTTCAAACTTTTAAAGCATAAAAAGAAAACATGAATAACAATATAACATATAACATACAACATATAAAAATACTAGCAGGTTAACTAGTTGTCATAAAATATTAAAATCAGTAAACCCAAGTGTCAGTGATTAATTATGCAATCTAACAGATTTACAAAGGTTAAAAAAAAAAATATGTATATACTGTATATATATATATATAAAATGGCAAGCTTCAATATACCATGAGTTACATGATAAAGAAGAAATAAAACATTCCCTTTTGTTGAGATAATTTCCCCAGGAGATATTCCATATACCCCCTGAGGTGCTGACGCCAACCCGGCAGTCTAAACGGACTAGCCACCATTTGAACTCCAAGTCTCTACCACAGGGTCACGGTTTGGTAGCATTTCTCAGGGAGTAAATCTAGCAGCACAAAAACTTCTGGAAAGAGTTTGGTTACATTCTACACACACGCAACAGTAGTATACCTGTTGTAGAATTAAATGTGCTTTTCAACAAACTCTTGCTTTGGCTCTCACTCCAAACAGCCCAGCATGCAGCTGCTTACTTCTACTCTTCAGGTCTCAGTCAATCACTTTAGGATCTGGAGGGGTTCCCAGTCTCTAACCACCCACAAAGTGCTGCACCATGATACTGTAACTCTGTGTTTTGTAGATTTCCTTCATGACTCATTCTGGCATACCAGTCTTTAGGTCCTTACAACCTGATCCATATCAAGCCACCCTGTTGCTTCTTATATGATGAATGGAGTTCAGTCCATGATTAGGGAGGTGACCAGCGTGGTGCCTCAGGGTTCGGTGCTGGGACAAGTCCTCTTTAATGTCTTCATTAATGACACTGCAGAGGGGCTGGGGGGTAAGATGTGTCTATTTGCAGATTACACAAAGATCTGAAATAGGGTTGACACTCTAGGAGGGGAGTGCAAAAAATGAGAAGCAACTTGAGCAAGCTGGAAGAGTGGTTGAGAATATGGCAGCTGAGATTCAATGCTGAGAAATGCAAAATTATGCTACCTTCACAGATTCAGAAAACCTTTTTCTGTTTGATTTGTGTGACTTCTATGGCTTCTCTTAACTCGTATTCTACTTCAAATTTCTTCAAGTGGGTTAATGTCCTTCCTGGAAATCCTGGCTCATCTACCAAGAATCAGGGAAAAAAACACTTGCTTAACAACATATAATCTCCATAAAACATGGACTAGACTCTGTTAATTGCTGCTCAGTTCACTCTATTATCTAACTGTTTGCCTTCCATTATTCAGTTCATGTGTGTCCATAGTTCTATGCTGAATTGCTTTCCCTTGTTCAGTAGCTGCTTTGATCCCCTTAAAGGTTCCAATCAGTTTACTTCTGGCAGTGCCTAGTCTCAGTCTGCCACTTTTCTGTTCAGCTGGAAAAAAATCATTGTATGTTTCAGAGGAGAAACCTCTTCCAGGATGGGGAACCCCTTAGTCATACTGACCAGCTGTCTGGTGCTCTACAATTGAGTTTAGATTTCCTTGTGAGCCAGATGCTGTGCATCCATGCCATTAATCAATTGTTCATATTCTTTCTCTCTCTCTCTCTCTCTCTCTCTCTCTCTCTCTCCCCCCTGGGGGCTCAGTGTTTCTTGTTGACCATTGACCATCATGAACCAGGCCTCTTGGTTCTTCCAGGGCTGAGTTCTATACCAAGCTGGTGGTCCCTTGAGACATATTGACCAGCTCTGTGGCACCCATGAGACTGATAGTCTCACTTAGACAGAATGATGTTCCTATTAGACTCCCTACTAATTTGTTGAAACAGTGTTCTGCTTATCAAATTGCCAGAGCAATGTTTCATTTCTGGCATTGTGTTTCCTTTTCCACAGTCTGCAAGGTATGTTTAATTTGTGCTTGTACTTCACAACGCCTTCCTCATGATAATTTGTCTTGTTTTTTTTAAATTAATAATTATAATAATACCAATCCAAGAGGGGTGGTGAACAAAGGTCTTGGATCTTCAGACATTTCCTCAATGGTTACATGGATCCTCTTCTCTACTCAGAAAGTCATAAAATTATGCATTAGGCCAGGATGATGACAGCATTAATTGTGGAGGACATTCCCTCTCTCCTTATGGAAATTTTTTCCATGCACTTCCCAAAGGCACCTTTAGACTAAGGGAGCATTATCCCTGAAGCATCTCTAAGGGTTGAACTTTCCTCATGAGTATTCTGTGCTCATGTGCTCAAGCTCTGTGGTACCTCCAAAGGATGGTAGTAAACCTTAGGGACAGAGAGTAAGTGGGCAAATCTATATTGCATGATCACTCACTTCTACATTATAAGCATTCTACTACATTGCAGCTTTGTTCCCACACATACTTGCAAGCAGAACTAATTAATTTACATTTTTCTTTGTTATATATAAAAATCTTAAATCCCAGTATTTTCCAACATTCTATGCAAAAAATTTCCACTCAGAACACCATAGTTAGAGTGAGCCTATGGAGAAGGAAAACATGAACCATAACAAGAGTCAAAGTGATACTGTCATGCTGGCTAATGCCGTCCAGGAGGTGAATGACCACTACATTTGTGCATACTTGTTATAGAATCTGTTCACCCAGGATAATCCCACTGCATCTCATTTTCACAGATGTCCTGCTTTTATGCAGTTTTACAGCTGTTGCAGACTGAAGCACAATGATGTCAACTGGCATGCTCATTGTCACAAATTGACACTGTGGTTATCATGGTAATGGAACCTTGACCACCTACCAGTAGTTCACAGTTTTGTGCTATAATCATTAGACTATATTGCCTTTCACAGCATATAGCACTGCTGCAGACGCCAAAATGCCCACACTCCTCACAAAACTATAGGTGCCATGTTTTAGTATCTTATTTGCACTTCTTTACTGTACTTTAACATAACTCAAGTTGAAAAGAATTCAGAATATCGAATAATACTTCTTTGCCTTGGAATGATGTGTAAATGCTTAACAACAATGTGTATGTACAAGAACAGTGACCAAGTGAAACAGATACAAATGCCCTATGTGGTTCGTGAGTCAAATTGAAACAGCTATTAGAGTCAAGAGAGAAGCATTCTACAACTTCAAAAGCAAGCCAGGTAACAATCTATGAGAGGAATACATACTAAAGAATAAGGAGGCAAAGTCATCAGTGAGACAAGCAAAGGCAGCTGCAGAACTGCAGATAACTAAAGGTGTCAAGGAGTGGAACAAACAGTTTTCCAGATAACTGCAAGAAAAGAGAAAGAAGAGAAGAGAGTTAGTTAAAATCAGGGATGGAGACATGGTAGTGGAAGAGGACAGGCAGAAGGCCACTATTCTGAACTAATACTTCTGTTCAGTTTTAACGAAAGAACACAGTGGCACAATGCCTGATTGCATCATTACAGCACTCGGCAGGGGAGTGCCAAAAATGTAAACAACTAATATTGCCACAAGCAGAGTCAGGAAGGTGCTACAACATTCAAAAATTCACAAGTCTCCTGGTTCAGAAGGAATAAATCTGAAGACAATTAAGGAGTTAGCAAGTGAGTTAGCAGACCAATTAGCGCACCTCTTTAACCATTTTCTCCAGACAGGAGTCATATCACATGACTGAAAAAGAGCCAACATGGTGCCCCATATAAGGGTTGTAGCAAGGAAGAGGCCAGTAACAACAGGCCAGTCAGCCTCACATCAGTGTTAGGTAAGCAAATAGAAGCCATGATTAAACAAGACCTAGTAGACTACTTGGATAAGCATGGCCTACAGGATGACAAACAACATGGTTTCGTTAGAAGCAGATCGTGCCAGTCAAACCTGATTACTTTCTTTAACTGGGTGTCTAGAGAGGTAGATAGTGGCCAGCCAGTGGACCTCCTCTATTTCTGAGTACAGCAAAGCCTTTGATTCTGTACCACACAAGCGCTTGCTGAACAAGTTAGAGGATCTGGTCGTAACAAGCTGCATCATAAAGTTGGTGGGAAATTGTTTGGAAGAAATAAAGCAAAGGTTGGTAGTCAACAGGGAGATGTCAGGGGAGGGAGAAGTGAGTAGTGGAGTTCCACAGACCTCATTCTTGGGCCCAATCCAGTTTAACATGTTCATCAGCAATATAGAAGTAGGTATCCAGAGCAAGATAGCACTGTTCATGGACAACACTAAATCATGTGGTAAGGTGGACAGCGAAGAGGCAGTGAAAATTGTACAAAATGATTTAAAAAGGTTAGAATAATGGTCTAGTATCTTTCAGCTGAAAATTAATGCCAAGAAATGTAAAGTGATGCATATTGGCAGGAGAAACCCTACAACAATATGTTGGCCCAATATTTGTCCAACTCAATGATTCAAAAGAGGAAAGGGATCTAGGAGTTATTATTAGCAACACCCTTAAACAGACAGTCAGTGCAACACAGCATATAGTAAGGCCAACAGAATGTTGGCATGCATTGGGAGAGGGTTTGACAGTAGGCATAGGGTGGTGTTACTTCCACTGTACAGATTTATGGCGAGACCCCATTTGAAATACTGAGTACAATTTTGGAGACCACACCTTAGGAGGGAAAGGTACAGGATAGAGACCATACAGAGAAGGGCAACCAAAATGATACAGGGGCTTCATGGGCTACCATACAAAGGGTGACTAGAGGAGTTAAACATGTAGTCACTTGAAAAGAGGAGAGAAAGAGGGGATATGATAGAAACCTTTAAGTACATGAGGGGTTTAAATTCAGTTCATTACACCGAACTATTCACAAAGGCTCCAAACTCAAAAACAAGGGGCCATTGATGGAAACTAATGGGTGAGAAGTTCAGGAGGGATCTGAGGAAGTACTATTTCTCATAAAGGATAGTGGAGCCATGGAACAGACTCCCAGTGGAGGTGGTAGGAGCTAGTACCGTAACAGCATTCAGACGGGGTTGGGACCAAGAGTACACTAGACTCAAATCTGCATGGGAATCTATGAGCTAGGACCCAGGATCATTTAGGATCTCAGGATATAAAAGGCAGACTTGATGGACCTTTGGTCTCCTTCTGCCATCACCTTTCTATGTTTCTATGTTTCGAACAAAAAATGTGAAACCTCTTTCATATAAGTACTGTAGAGTTACATTGTCTCATATGGTTATAATGCTATCTTCTCAAGTTCTTTGGGTGAGAAAACTGTGAAGCAAAGCTGAGCAGTTCTGGCACACAAAGGACTAGAAATGGCACTCTTATAACTGTTAGAATGACAGATCCTCTTATGGTTATAAAAATGTCTGTAGTGATTAGAAATACACAGTCCAGATTAGCTCAAATGATGCCATGATTAATAATCTTTACCAAAACCCTTCCTGGAATTTTTTTATTATTATTCTTTCTGTTCCTTGATTTTTCTTCCTGTTACTGTTGTCTCCCACCCCAAAGATAGGGTCAACATGGCTCTGCATTTCTGCAGGATGGGAGAACAGAAAATGCCAAAGTTGTTCTGTAATTGGGCAGCAGGGGGGCACATGAATGCTTCGTGGCCGATGCCCTGCCTCCCACCCTCCTTCACTTCCTCACTCCAAAGCAAATACCTAAACACAGAGCAGCACAAGCCATGCCAATGGCAGCTTGCACAGATAGCCAGTGTGCCAAGGACCCTGCACCCAATTCTCTATCAGGTGGGGTCAGACACCAAAGGCCTGCAGCTTGTTGCAAAGCTGGCCATGCGGCAAAGAGATGGTGCACCTGAGAGGCTTGCTGCAAGCTATGGGAGCAGTCAGGCAGCACTCTTGGAAGGGCAAAAATATAACCAACAAAAGTTAATCACTGTATACAACTAAAACATAAGAGTCTCAGTTTTATTCAGTGATCTTTTATTCAGTAACCATCTCTTCTGTTGTAGTTTTTATTCAGTAACCATCTGTTCTGTTGTAGTATAGCTTGAATCAAATATGTAAAACTCTGACTGACTTGTGGCAGATACTGAAGGCACACTGTCTTTCTATAAAGAAGCTACAGTACAAAAGGAAAATCTCATGAGTCTTTTCTTGTACCAGTGCTCTACACTTGATGAGCTCTAATATACACAGTCTACCTTCATGCCCAATCACATAATACCTGTACAACAGGAATTTCTTTTTCCTCTGTTAACTGGAAAAGCAAAGATTTGGATATGTGCGCAGATGATAGTTTTATACTTGATGCCTCCTTGTATATGAAACAATCTTTTAAGCTTTTCTCTATCCAACTGAAGCACCAGAAAACAGATATTATATAATGAAATACATTCAGTGGAGGATGCAATATTAATAATATAATAATTACCGAAACTGCAACTAATAACCCAGTATATGGCTGCGGCGACATTTCCTAGCGTCCTTGTTGGTGTCCCAATGTGTAGTTCTTCTACAGTGTTTATTCAGGCTATTTTCTAACCATGGGCAGGGCAAATATGATAAGGGCTTGATTTTCAAAGAGCCCTTAGAGTGATGCTAATTCCACTACTCTAGGGCTATGATGAACTCTGGGTGTGTCAGGAACCCTGGCTGCACCCAATTTAATAATGGGGGGGTCCCTGCACCATAAACCCAGGAGTTACCGCAGCCTCAGCTGCAAGCTAGCGCCAAACATTCATCGAACCTGTAGGAAGTGCTTCAGGGATCCACCCCCCCCCCCGCGCAACATTAAGAGGAGCCAAAAGGGTCGGGGGGGTCTGCATGCCAGGAGGGGGCTGAGGCAGAAGGAGCAAGCATGGGGGCTGCCCTTTGTGGACAGAATGGATGGAAATAATTGTGTTAGGGACCCTAAATATGCACCAACTATTATCGTTAGTTACAGAAGCTTTACACAGTTTCCATTCACTATATATGCATGTTGCAACCAATTGTTAGTGGGAATATTACATTGCATTCATATTGGCAGAGTAAAATGGTGGAATTTACCAAATTAAATAACATGCAGAGCATTGATGTTGAGTCAACTACCCACTCAGTCTCTAGGGCAGGTGACACAACAGTGCCCACCCAGGGCCAGGGCCAGGGCCATTTCCCTTCCTGCTAACTCCCCAGACAGCCAGTCAAGTGACTTCCTACATGGTACTGTGCACCTCAGCAGGGTGCCAGATCTCAACCCTACACTATTCCCATCTCCCTCATGCCCTCTAGGGAACCCCCCCATGCTCAGTCTGCCCCTGGCCCCCTCCTGGCAGGTCCCTCCACTGACACCATCCTCCTGCATGGACACTGGGCTTTTAGACCACCTCCTGGCTTGTCTAAGTGGAGTACCTTGCTGTATCCACAGTGGGGCTTGCAAAATGGGAAAAAGGGGATGTTGCAGCCCCACCATGGCAACCCCTTGTGACCTAGTGCCCCCTGCTTTATGTTGCAAGGCTGGTGCAGTGCCAATTTGGTGTAGCGGCTCCTCTTTTCGACACAGATCACATTTGAAAATTGGGAGTGGCACATCTTTTGATGCAAGATGCCACTTGCATCACTAATGTTTGACAAAGGCACCTTGCATCAAACTCAGGGCATTTGAAAATCGACCCACAAGTCACAGCTGTTGTGGGGGCATGGGTGATAGTGGCACATGTTCCCTCCCACCTAGGGAGGGCTGCTGTGATGGCCAAAGATTGTTAGACCAGCCCTGGCTGGTCTAATGATACTTAGAAGTGTGCCCACCAGGAGGGTTTACAGAATCCCAATGTTGGAGATACGGCAACCTGTACCTGCCACATGCCTCCTAGTACCCTGGTGCACCCTGCAGTTTTGCACACACCTGGCACAGGGATGGCCTAGTGCACTAGGCCTTTGAGAATCATGAAACCCACAAGTTGTAATGCAAGGTGCCCCTTGCACCACTGCTGTGTGATGCAGGCACCTTGTGACACAATCAGGCTTTTCAGAAATGGGCCCAGTGACTCTTCTCTTAGCTCTACCTAGGGGTTACATAGAAACATAGAATTTGATGGCAGATGAGGGCCGCTTGGCCCACCTAGTCTGCCCATTTTCCTACCTAACAGATAAGCTGCAGATCCTAGTTAACCAATAGCCTACTTCCTCCTACCCCCCACTAGAATTGTCTTATGTCTGTCCCATGCATTCTTCAATTCCCCCACTGTTTTTGACTCTACGACCTCCTCAGGAAAGCTGTTCCATGTATCCACAGCCCTCTCTGTGAAGAAATACTTCCTCACATTACCTCTGAGCTGTCCCCCTCTATCTTCAAATTGTGCCCCCTTGTTTTTGCACATCTCTTTATCAGAAAGATGCTACCCTCTTGGACTTTGTTGATTCCCTTGAGGTATTTGAAAGTTTCTATCATGTCCCCTCTCTCCCTCCTTTCCTCGAGGCTATACATCTTTATTTCCTTTAGTCTTTCTTCATATGTCTTCTGATGCAGACCCTGCATCATGTTGGTTGCCCTCCTCTGGACAGCCTCCACCCTGTCTATGTTTTTGCAGAGATGGGGTCTCCAGAACTGTACACAGTACTCCAGATGTGGTCTTACCAACTGTCTGTACAGAGGGCCAACAACTTCCTGTTTTCTACTGGTGATGCCTCTCCCTATGCATCCCAGTATCCCCCCCAGCTCTCCCTACTGCCTTCTCAAATTTCTGGCCCACCTTTAGGTCATCTGATATGACTACCCCCAGGTCCCTTTCCATTTTTGTTGTTGTCAGTATCTCACCCCCCATTGTGTACTCTTCCCCTGGGTGTTTGTTTCCCAGGTGCATTACTTTTGCACTTCTTTGCATTGAATCTAAGCTACCATACATTTGACCATTCCTCCAACCTTGCCAAGTCCCTTTTCATCCTTTCCACCCCACCTTGTGTATCAACCCTGTTGCAGATCTTTGTGTCATCTGCAAAGAGACATACTTTCCCTTCCAGTACCTCTGCAATGTCACTTATAAAGACATTAAAAAGGACCAACCCCAGTATTGAACCCTACAGTACCACACTCGTAACCCTCCTTTCTTCACTGTGGACTTCATTTACTATTACCCACTGTGTCCTGTTGTCCAACCAGTGTTTTACCCAGGCTACCACCCTAGGACTCACTCCCAGGCTGGCTAATTTGTTTATTAATCTTTTGTACGGGAATGTGTCAAATGCCTTGCTAAACACTAGGTAGGCCATGTCCACAGCCCCTCCCTGGGATACTGCTTTGGTCACCCAGTCAAAGAAATCAATTAGATTTGTCTGACATGACCTTCCCACTGTGAATCCATGCTGTCTTGGGTCCTGTGCCTCACTGGCCTCTAGGTACTCAGTTCTTTCCTTCAGAAGTGATTCCATCATTTTCCCTACCACTGAGGTCAAACTGACAGGTCTGTAGTTTCCTGCCTCTGTCTTGCTCCCACTTTTGTGAAGGGGAATCACATCTGCCCTCCTCCAGTCCTCAGGTACCACCCATCCTCCCATGATTTATTAAAAAGGATAGTCAGTGGTGTTACTAGTTCTTCCTTTAATTCTTTTAAAATTCTGGGGTGAATCCCATCAGGCCCCATTGCTTTATTCACCTTCAGTTTTAAGAGTTCTTTCAGAACCCTTTCTTCTGTGAAAGGACTAATATCAAGCCCCCTATCCCGAGTGCTTCTATTGACTGGATTAGATATTTTCCCCTGCTTTTCCATTGTGAATACTGAGCTGAAGTATTTGCTCAGTATTTCTGCTTTTTCACTGTCAGTCTCTGCCTAACCACCTTCCTCTTTGTTCAGCCTCAGTATCCCTGCCTTAGTCTTTCTTTGCTTCCTAATGTACCTATAAAAGTTTTTTTCCCCTTCTTAACCAAGTTGGCTATCTTTTCCTCGGTTTGGGCCTTTGCTATTCTGACTGCCTTACCTGCTTCCTTCTGCTTTAACTGTTTCAGTTCTCTGTCCTGATCCTTCTGTGTTCCCTTATACTTCCTGAATGCTGTCTTTTTTCCCTTACCTTCCCCACCACTTCTTTTGAGAACCATAGTGTTTTTTTCTTTCATTTTGATTTGTTTATTTGCTTCACACAAAGACTTGTTGCCTCTGTGATGGCGGTTTTGATGTTTCCCCATTGTTGCTCCACCCCACCTTCTTGCCTGTTTGCTAGTGCTTTTCTGAGGCACGCTCCCATTTTGACAAAATCAGCCCACCTGAAGTCCAGTACCTTCACTTTTGTGTGGCTTGACTCTACAGCTAAGTTTATTGTGAACCACACTATTTGGTGGTCACTTGTTCCCAGATGGCTCCCCACTTCAAGATCAGAGATCCTCTCTGTATCCCCATTGGTTGGTACCTGTGGCTGCAGGTAAGTCCCAGTCTCCCAGGTGGATGCACTGCCATCTCAGTGCACCATCACCAACCTTGCTTTCTTGATTGCTTTATTTTAGCTTTCCAGCTGTAGTCACTTAAGGCAGATTAATTTATAGCAGATGTGATGCTGTGAAAATTGTGCTTTCTTAGAAGTACACAAGTTGAAAATCATTCCACAAGTTACTGTCAACTGTTGATGAGAAATCTAACAGGATAAAGGGCTTGATTAAAATGAGTGCATATGAATCAGCTGTATGTTTAAAGCAGATAGGGACAAATGAAGTGCATGTGATGTCAGCACCACAGTATTAAAGTTGAAATTACCACATCTCTAGTAAAACGATAGTCTATAGGCCTTTTATGTTTAATAGCAGCCAAGCACTCGAAAGGTTGGGACGCTCATTTTCCTCCAGTCTCAACCAATATAACTGATTCAACTGTAGCGGGATTAAATAAACATCCACAATAGTTTTTGCATAAATGTAGAGCAGCACCAGAATTGAAGTGCAATTATGTAGCATTTGTTGGGAAAAGAGATGGATTATTATGTATGTCAAGAACTAAGTCCCTAGAGATTTCAGACAAAATACTGTAAGTCTTAAAATGCCTTTGAGAATATATCTAAACGGCTACTATGCTAAACAGTGGGAGCTTGTCATGCAGACAGTATGTAAAGTCTAGACTATAATTTATTGGAACCCAGTTCAAGGTCTCAGAACAACCTTGTGTGGGTGACTGGAATAGTAAACTAAATAATCAGTAAAAATATGTCAATTAAAGAAATATTAAAAACAGTATCTTACTTGAGAAGCAAGTAATAATCACATAAATTAAAATGCATAATCCCTGCTCTTTTACAAAGAATAAGGTGATTTTTTAAAAAGAACTACACTGAATCAATCGGTCATTTTCCCCATTGAAGTGGTTGTTTACATATTTAGTTAGTTAGTTAGTCAGTTAGCTTTTATTGACCATGTGAGTACATTAGACACAGCTGCACCTATTTTCACGTATGACCTGGGAGATTATAAGACAATGGGTGGGATATTAAGAACTGCGCCAGGCAGGGGTGCAAGCTGGGTGCAGCGCAACTGGGATGCACCAGGGCATGGTCTGGGTGATATTCAACGATGCTGCACCATGGCTCTGCACTGTTGAATATGGCACCATAGCCACCCGCATTGCGCATGGCACAGTGGCACTGCGCCAGCGCAAGTGGCCAGAGAGGAACAGGGGGATGCGCTAGCACAAGTGCCATTGCGTTAGGTGCAGCAACCATGGTATTCAGTGGTGGACATGCACATGGGGCCATAATGTATGCAAGGCACAAATGGGGAGATTTGCATGTCATTATGGCCCCATTTGCATGCAGGTGCGCCAATTCCCTGCGACTTGTGCCTGTCGCCCTGCCAGGCTGCAGTCATCGGGGACCGATGCCCCCTGCTCCTCACCAGCAACGTGCCCCATTGCCCGATCACATGTTATATTAGTATTGTAACTAATGTTGTAATATTAAATAAATTTTACAGCCCGCGATTGGGCATTGCGGGGCGCTACACCACCGATAGGTGCCACCAGGGCTCGGGCGGCCACTCACAGCTGGCAGCTGCCGTGTTGCACCCAGCAATATGGCAGCCAGCCTGTGGGTGGCCAGTCCTTACTCCTGATTTTTTGGGGCACATCTTCGTGCCTGCATATGGCACCGTACATCCCAGGCTGAATATTGTGAAGCAGGTTTGGTGTAGTGGCTAAAGCACATGCCCCTGGTGTTTTAGTGTCAGTGGTTCAGTAGGTAGCACACTCATCTCTGAGGCTGGGAGATCAGAGGGCTGTAGGTTCAGTTCCCACATCTGGCACTTGGGTTAATATCCCAGTATTGACACTGTAGTGCAGCATGAGAGGGGTGCTGCACTTCTGAGGTGCTGTCTTTTGGATGAGACGTTAAACCGACATCCCATCTGCCTGGATTGGTGGTAGTTCAGGTGGATGTTAAAGATCTCATGGCACTTATCAAAAAGAGTAGGAGAATTTCCCCGGTGTTCTGGCCAAATTTCCCTCATTCACTAAAAAATACTCCAAAGAGCTTAATCTGGTTCAACGTCAGTTGGCATTCATCTGTATCCCCCTCCCCGGGTCATGCCTGAAAATAGGCAGGATTTGTCTAGTGCACTTACCCAGTCTACATAAACTAAATAAAAATAAATAAATAAATAAATATCGGGATGTGCCACATGTGCATGGGCATGCCCCCCCACACTTGCGCCACATACATTACTGGTGTGCCCAGCACATCGGGATTTGCGCGGAGCAAATTCCCCTTTTGAATATCGTGCCAGGGTGCATCAGTGGGTTGCACCTGGCACAACACTGTTGCACCATGCACAACCCCTTTGAATATCCCACCCAATTAGTACAATACAATAAGGACCAATGTAGCAAATTAACAAATACAACAGCACCTGTTGTGGAACAGAAAGGTAAAAACACAAATACAGTATAAGATACAATATTCATGACAATTCATCAGCTGACCAGAATTAAATACTGATTCCAGTTATGTTACTGTTCCATTTCTACAGGCTATTTAATTAGTGGCTGTTTCTGATTTACACACAAGTAGCAGGCACTCTTTTAGAACTGTATGAAGTAGTTTACAGTCTGCCCCTCGCTCAGCATTTGCTTCTGTTGTTGCCATAACGCATCCATGTCCTACTATAGACCTCTGTGGTTGAGAGGGACATAAACTACATCGTACAGTTCCACAATGGCTATTAACACCTGAGTGTAAATCAGAAACAACCAATGAGGTCACTAAAAAGCCTGTATAGATGGACCAATAAGAGAACAGGAACCAGTATTTAACAGAATGCTTCTAGTAGGAAAAATAACTTTCAGGTTCAGTACAGTTCTCACTTAAGGGATAGCTATTATCTTCACTGGACAGTAACATGAAAAAGACATCTTAATCTGTTATTTCTGTTTGTTTGTTTGATTTAGAAATTGGTGACTGAGAAATGCACATTGAGCCGCAGCTAATTTCCAGGTACAGTGATGGGAGAGAAATTACAGTACAAGAAATGGAACAAAAATGTAAAACGTTATATCAAAAATACAGGATGATTACATAGGCAAATCCCAGGTGTGGCTGAAAATGGATCTTTGATCCAGTCCACTTTCCTGGTTAATCAAATAAATAAATAAAAATATAAAATTAAATATATATATATATATATATATATATATGTTTCCATTGCAGTGTCAGGATTTGCCTTGGGGTCATCAGACCTAACTCTCACACCATTCCATGTGTAAGGAAGCTGAGATGGTACAGTATAGGAGAATGGGGTGAGAGTTAGATCCAACGATCCCAAGGCACACTCTGACGCTTGTTGGTGTGTGGGTGTGTGGAGATTGGGGGATAGGGTGGAGTGATAGAGTTGTTAACCCTAACACTGAATTTCCGTACTTTTGTCACTGTAATAGGAACGCTAACTGATGCATTAACAGAGGTTTTTTTGCAATGAATGTGCTTACTTTTTGAGAAAGTGTAATCTTACCTGTATGTGGTTGTGGCCCATTAGTCTGTAGTGTGTTGTGGGAGCACAAGGCCCAGAACCATGCATGTATATTGTAATTGTCTTTGATTTTCATGTGGTATAACCATAAGTGTAGAGACATTGTAATTAACCCTCTCCCTGTGGGAATACAGGGCCCTCACCATACCTCTCAACTGTCCCTGATTTTCAGGGATGTCCCTGATTTTGCCTCAAAATTTTCCTCTGTCCCTCAAAAAAATTTCTGTTTTTGTGACTGAACAGTGGGGATTGTAAGCATAAAGTTTGTTAAACATTAAAGTTACAGACTAGTTCTTCATCAGAAAATGCTTCTTACACTAATTCCCTTATTACTAACAGCTTTCTGAGTGAGTATTACCAGTTTTTAAGCTGTGTCCCTGATTTTGGGTCTCTGTCCCTGATTTTTTTAAGCTTTGTCCCTGATTTATGAGGTAAGAGGTTGAGAGGTATGGCCCTCACAGCCCTGCACTCCCATCACACTCACATCATTCCATAATGGTATCCATTTTATCCATAAGTGTAGAGACAGTGTAATGAACCCTGATCTCCCTGTGGGAGTGCAGGGTGCTCTGGGCCCTGTGCTCCCAGTATTGTATAATGGAGAGCCCTGCACTCACATTGCTCTGCATAGCAGTAACCATATGTGGGCCCTGCACTCCTATCTACCCTATAAGTGTAGAGACACAACACAGACCTAGAGACATTCCAAGTAACACTTGTGCAGTAAATGGTGCACTATCACAGTGACCATGAGAAGATTGGAAAAAATAAAATTCCACTGCAGTAGTAATCATGATGTGGTAATCTGCATACTTGCTTAGTACACACAAAAGTGTACTAAGCTGCGTTTATCGAAAAATCTGTATTTCAAACCATTTTTGAAATATAGGCACCAGAAGGTACTGTGAGCACTACAATGTTATCCTCATGGAAATTTCTAAACTTCAGAATGTTATAACTATGGAACCGATGTAAGTTTTATGATCAAACCAGCAAAAGGAACATCTGTTGTGCAAGCCCTTTCTACAGTGCAAATTTCAGCCCAAAAGTCTTAACTGTTTTATTTGTAGCGAAGTGGCAAATGAACAGCAGTTTTCTTTAAATAATGTTGCAAATTTGTGAATGTTTTGCAAGTTTTGCAAAAGGTTTCGTGAACGTTTCTTAAATTTCGCAGCACTACATTTTTGAAAGTGTGGCAATTTGCAAATGTTTTGCAAAAGTTAGTGTTGCAAATTTGTGCCACTTCCAACAGACAAACTGAAAAAAACATATTTCCAAACATTATTTTTAATATCTAATGCCAGGATTGTTTTCCACGGGCCCCAATTAGGTAAACATAACTGCTGGTGTTTACCAAGGGGCAGTATTTTTTGAATTACAGTGTTTTTCCCCATTGCTAACTGAAAACAAGATGGCAGAAGCATGGCAATATTTTCCCATTAGCGAAAGCAAAAAATACTTTTGCGAAAGTAAAAAGTATTTTCGCAAAAGTGAAAAGTGCTTTTGCACCAGACATCTAATTTTTCACGCAATTTGTTGATGAAGAATAGCCCAACTGAAATGCAACATCAGATTATGCAGTGGAGGCCTACTTTTTAGCCACTTCTGGATCTGGATGGCCCAGAGCACTGGGGGTTAAGTGATTTGCCCAAAGTCCCATAGTGAGAATTTACAGTAGCTCTACTTGGGTTTGAACCTGTAATTTCCAAGTTCCCAGGCCAGTGCTCTAATAAATAGACCACACTGCCTCCTATGGATGCAATATACAAAGCACTTGTAAGGGTAAGTAATAAAATGCAGTAACAAAAACTGAAAGGAAAGTTTGAGAAGACAAGTTGTATGGAAGTGAAGAAAAGAGCTATAAGGGCATAAGACATGGTGGCAAGTTAAAAGGGTTTGATTGCCTTCAAACATTCTTTCATGCCACATGCACTGAGAGCATCTAAGAAACAATGATATGGTCTAAGTCCAAAGAAGGAAAATGCTGAGAAAAGTTGCCATTTATCAATGTGGAAACACAACCATCCATAAGTTGTGCTGAAAAAGCCTGGAGATGGTAAAGGGCAAAGTCTGTTATGCCTTTGGGGGAATGGCACCTGGGTTCATGGTTAGAAACAGGCTTGAAAAGTAGCATGGTGCCTCCACCTATGGGAATCCTAATGACAGAGCACTGCCAGGGTGTTTCCCCCACAGGAAATAAATACAACCCCCACCCTCTGCGATGGAATACAATAACACAATCCCTTCCCCTCTTATCACTCTAAGCATGCAAATAAATAGCAAGGCAATAATGGTAAAATACATCAGCAGTTGCAAATACATAACCAATGAGTTTATTTTGGGGTTGGAGAACAACATAGGGGACAAGGGAAGCAAAGGCAAAAATAAACATTCACCCCCACCATAAGGTGTGAGTCAACAGCTCTCCCCCACTGGTGCAACATTTAACCTCAAAATCCATCTGAGAGTTCCCAGTTACAGTTTGAGTGTTCACTCAGATGCAGAGTTGCAGGCCTGTGATGCTTCAACCTCGGTGCGGTACCACGTTAATTCGTTTTTTGTCAGCAGCTGCTGACTGGCAAATTAACCAAAATCAAAAAATAACTGGTGCTGTATAACAAAGTATGTAGCTATGAAAAGAAGTTTATTACAAAATGCAAAATATGTGCAAATAATCAGCAATATACTGTATGTAATAGATATACCACTCTGAGGTGTGCGGTCGCGCTCTGATATACGTACACCTTGGTGTGCATCAACCGCCAAGGTATGCGTGTATCGACAACCGCACACCTCAGAGTGGTATATTATCTTATAAAAAGTCAAAATTGTTTTGGGGGTAAAAGTGCAGGTGTGTGGTCGCTCTGATATACACATGGTCATGTGATGGTGTTTGTCCAGTGCTGTTGGTGCTGCTGACCATGATTGTCTCAAGCATTTTATAACTATATATATATATATATATATATATATATATATATATATATCCATTTGAAGCAGCCAAAAGCAGTAGGTATTTTACAGGCAGTGGTAGCAGTAACAAGGACCTGCTGAGTCAACAAACCAACCAGTTTCACAAAGGTACTTTGTCAAACGTCACAGATGTGAGTAAAAGGTACCCTTATATTTGCTGTCAATATAAGTGCAAAACACAGAGTTTATAAACATCTTACTCTAAACAGACTAGGTACCATACCTCCACACATTGATGCTATTTAATTAATTAATTATTTTGTTACTAAACAAGACAGACATGAACGTGAGACACTAAATTCCAGAGTGCTCTGAACAGGGTACCAGAACTCAGGACTATCACCACACTACCCCACACATAGTAATGGATAGCAAGTGGCTCATTTGGTGGTGTAGCCTGGATAAGTGTCTGCCCAAGCATGCAGGCATCTGGGAAAAGAAACAGAAGCACATTAAATTTCAGTACTATATAGATACATATCAAAAATAGCATTTTTTTGTAATCAGAGGCATAATATCAATGTTATCATAGAGCTCTGAAGGAAATGCCCCCCCCCCCCAACACCAGTCATACCAACCATAATGCCTCTCTCTTTAGTATCAGGGTGTTTAAATATCCTCTCCTCCTGCCTAGTTTCCCTTTTTCTAGGCCACATAATTTAAATGTGTGGCTCTCAGGAGCTGACTGGTATTTTACATGATGCAAGAGGCCATTGGTATCATATTTCTTTTGTATGACTCTATCCTGCTATTCAGGAGGAATTGAACAAAACAGATCAAGAGGATGCACAATTTAAAGAACACAAGAACTGTAATAACTCTGAGCTACAACTGAAAAGCAACATTGAGAAACAGGATAAAAAAACTAAAAGAACAAACATTGAGGAAGTTTGAGAGACATACAAATGACTACCTTACTCAACTTATTTTTAGCAGGCTTAGAAACCCAAACCACAGGGGAAAGAACGGGAGTCAAAGAAGACCAAGATCTACATTAAAAAGAGGGCAATCCCTAGTGTATCACACTTCAATCAATGAATCTGAGGGAGAGCAAATGGATTATTTTTTAGATGGCTGCCCAGTTCCATCAGATCCCAGACCGTGCAGGAGCCCATGCATGGTCAGTTTTCAGCAGTAGCTGCGACAACAGAAACAAAAAGACCAGGGGTCCGATTTTCAAAGGGGATGCTGTTGCTGCAAGTGCCTGGTGTGATGAACAAATTGTGCAGGGGCCTTGCAGCATTCCCCTGCTGCAAATTGCAATTTTCAGCCCCTAGTGCTAAAACACACAAGTTAGATCAGCTCCCCACTGGTCCAAGTTTCCGACAATCGGGGACCGGAGACCTGTACCAATGCTTTGGCACAAGCTGCTGTAAATTGTGAAAAATGTCACAACAACAACTGAGGTATTAAAATTGGGCACAGGTTGCAGCAAACTGTTTGGCGCAGCTGTGACAAACACTGTGGTTGACACAGGGCTTGACACAAGCCCTACTTTAACCTTTGAAAATTGGGCCCTGGAAGAGATGGCAAAATCAGGATGCACAAAATACGATCAGCAGCCACCAAATAAAACCAAAACAGACCAAAGTTAAATGAATGTAATTATCCTGTCTGAAAGAGTGCTAAGCCTGTCAGAACTATCATTGCAGGAAAAAGGATTATCATTTGTCCCAATATACGATATAAACCTTTTTGAAGTTTTCCTGGATATCAAAAGGTTCACCAAAAATTTCAACTTAAAATCATTTTGGAGAAAGCAAGAAATGGACTAAAAGCGAATTCAAGACCAGTCTACAGTGGGAAAACTACAAAACAAAAACGGTGAGATCAGCTTATCCAGAACATATTACTGAACCCCCTTGAATCAAGCAGCATGAGCACTCCTCAGAATGAAAGTCAGGGTATCAGAAGATATAATCTGGACCTTTCCAGGTTCAAGCCATCGCAGCCTTCCATCCACCTTAATAATGATAGTGGGGTAGTGTTTGAATGCACATGTGAAGCTGAGTTCAGAAAACGTTTTGATGGTAACAATGATATGCACTTGTATAGTAATATTTCTGCATGTGAAAGGGAGGCATTATATAGTCTGGAAAGAGACAGCAGCATTATGATTAAAAGAATGGTCAAGGGCAGGGCTGTTTTCATTCTAGACACAATGAAATATGTAGCAGAATGTAACACACAATTCTTGGATGACAGTTTCTACTGCCCCCTTTGTCAGACCTACCATCTGAATTTAAAACACAGCTTGATGCATTCATTCAAGAAGATTTGCAAAATGGGATAATATCCCAAGATTTATACAGATTCCTTTTGGTCAGACATCCAATAAGAACTTTATTCATGTACTTCCTGAGGTACATAAATGGCTGATCGATCCTCCAGGACTCACAAAACTGGTGGATATTGGTAGCCTGATGGAGCCACTGTCTCAGTTCGTAGACACCCATATTAAAGGCATTGTGCAGTCCTTTGTGTCATATTTCAGGGACACTGCAGACATATCAGGCATCCTGGAGGGCCTACAGATGAAAAAGGAGTGGTGGTTGGTCTCATTTGATATCTAGGCTCTATATACTAATATACTGCATGGGGATCAGGGCCTTACAATATTGGCTAAGAACGAGTACTGACTAAGGGCCCCATCTTGTTGAATTTCTGTGTGAGTGTGCCAGACTGGTCATGCACTCAAATGCCTTTTTCTTCAAAGATAAATTATATTTACAGGTTAAAGGCACTGCTATGGGGGCCACGTTTGCCCCCAACTATGCAAACCTGTATTTAGGCTACTGGGAAAGAGAAGTAGTCTTGATCCCCGAGGCTAAACTTTGCTGCCATGGGATAGACCTCTGCAGGTGCTATAAAAATTACATCTTGTTGTTTTGCAGGGGTAGCATGACACACTGGATGAGTTTGTGAGATTCCTCGAAAGTACCAACCCAAATTTTAGGTTCATAACTCAAGCCAGTCAGGAAGGGGTTACATTCTTGGATCTTAACATCTCAAAGAAGGAAAAAACAGCGTGGTCAAGACTGACCTATACCACCAAGCTGTGGACAGAAACACCTTTCTACACGCCTCTAGTTGCCACTCACAACACCTGATTAAAAACATCCTAAAATCCCAGTACCTACAGGTCAAAAGAAACTGTAGCAAGGAGTATGATTACTGTGGACAAAGTAGGCATATAAGGTGCATATTCCAGCAGAGGGGCTACAAGACAGATGTGCTTGACCAAGCTGAAGTGCAAGTGAACTGTACTAGCTATGACAGTTTACTAGTGGTCAAACCAAAGGGACATTGGAGAGCATACTCCTAACCTGGTTACTACCTACAGTATGGCAGGTAGTCAACAGCCATCAGAATCATAGTTGGCAAACACTGTGGTATAATTCGTTTGTACCCAGTGCTGTGTAATTTTGTCAAAATCCCCTTAGAATATCCTATATGTGTGTGCCCTACCTGGCAGTTAAACATATGCATAGCTGGCAACCAAAAATGAAGAGAGATCTCAGACTTGGTTGCCAACATTACACAGTGGAACCTTTCCTAGTAAATGATTGGAATCTGTGGCTTACTTTTTTAACTGACTCTCCGTTACGTTTTTGGACTTGTGTTTGCATGCCACTCAGGATGGTAGGATCAAGTCAGAGAACTATCGTAAACTCATTTCAGGGAATACCCTGTTAAGGGCTGATAGTTTCCACCCCAAGCATTTGACTAGGGGGGATACCTAAGGAACAGTACCTTAGGTTATGGAGAATCTGTTCTACTACTGACTCCTACCTACAATATGCTGAAGATCTTGGCAATAGATTTAAGGCTAGGGAATATGATGCTGAAGTCCTCTGGGACCCTGAGGATTTTGCTCTTGAACAGGACAGAATAACACTACTTAAACCTAAAATCCAAGAGGAAAGTATCCATGACCAAATTAAATTTGCCACAGAATACAATAGGGCAACACCAAAAGTGGAAGGGGCATTAATGAAATGTTGGCATATTTTGGAAGCTGATAGGGACCTGTTGGGTAAAATTGGCAGCTCCCCAAGGGTTGTCTACAGGAAAGCTAAATCTGTGAAAGATCATGTCATCAGGAGTCACTTTGCCTCTGGAGTTCCCTGGGTTCAAAAGTTACTCCCTGCACAACCTTTGGGTTCTCACCCATGTGGCAATTGTAACACATGTCAATCTATGCAATGTGGGAAAACCTTTACTAATCTGACCAATGAGAAATTAATTAACTTTCATCATTTCGCCACCTGCTGCACCATGCATGAGGTATATGCTTTGTGGTGCGATTGTCCCACTCTATATGTAGGCATGACCACCCGTACCCTGAAAGAACATATACAAGAACACATTAGGTCTATTTTACATGGCCGTTGTAACACCCAGTTGGTACACATTGGGGTGTATATCACGGTCAGAACCTGACTTCTTTCAGGTTTATGGCCATAGCTCATGTACCACCTTTTTCAAGGGGAGGTAACAGACCTAATGTTCTCCCACAAAGAGAGAGCAGATACATTTTCCAACTTAATGCAGTCTACCCAGGTGGACTAAATGAGAATTGGGATATTACTCCCTTTTTATAGACAGTGTAGAATAATTTCCTATTATATAATTTATATTATTAGAAGGTACCACAAAGCCTTGGACAGGAACACCCTTCTGCATGCCTCTAGTTGCCACTCACAACACCTGATTAAAAACATCCTGGAATCTCAGTATCTACGGGTTAAAAAAAAACGTAGCGAGGAGTGTGATTACCGAGGAGAAAAGTAGGCATATGAGATGCAGGTTCCAGCAGAGGGGCTACAAGACAGATGTGCTTGACCAAGCTGAAGCGCAAGCGAACTCCACTAGCCATGACAGTTTACTAGTGGTCAAACCAAAGGGACACTGGAGAGCATACTCTTAACCTGTTTACTACCTGTGGCAGGTAGTCAGCAGCCATCAGAATCATAGTCAGCAAACACTGTGGCATCATTCGTTCATACCCAGTGCTGTGTAATTTCTGTCAAAATCCTCTTAGAATATCCTATATGTGAGTACCCAACCTGGAAGTTAAACATATGCATAGCTGGCAACCTAAAAATGAAGAGACCTCAGACTTAATTGCCAACATTACACAGTGGAACCTTTCCTTGCAGGTGGTGCCGGTACTGCACCACTGATAAGAAAATGAGTCACTGTTTGATACAAGACACTTCATTAACTGTAACTCCTACAATATTGTCTGTCTGGTCACTTGTTTTGGTGGGTCCTTATACGTGGGCAAAACCATTCGCCCTTTTATGATCTGTATTGTTGAACACATTAGAGCTATCCTAAAGAAGTATGATACCAGTGCCCTCTCACTTCATGTGAAATTCTCATCAGATCCTGAGGGCCACACGTTTAAATTGTGTGGAATAGAAAAGTGAAACTAGGCAGGTGGAGAGGAAATTTTTAACACACAGGTACTAAAGAGAGAAGCATTATGGATGGTATGATTTTGGGGGACATATTCCACCAGGGCTGAATGAGAAAATTGACATTATGTCTCTGATTAAGAAATGCTGATTTTGTGTTTATACTACTCAAAGTTAATGCACTTCTCTTTCTTTTTTGATATACCTGCATCTGTGGGCAACCCCTTATCCAGACTGCACCACCAGTTGAGCCACTGGCAAGCCATCGCTATGTGTAGGGCAGTATGGTGATATTCCTGGGGTATGGTACCCGATTCAGGGTACTTTGGAACTTAATGTCTCATGTCCACATCTGTGCTGTTTAGTAACCAAATTATATAAATAATTAGGATCAGTATGTGGAAGTTTGGTACCTGCTCTGTTTAGAGTAAGATTTTTTTAACCTTGTTGTTTTTCACTTAAATTGCACTATAGCTTTAAGTACAGCAAATATAAAGGTACCTGTTACTCAGATCCAAGACTCTTGACAAAGCACCTTTGTGAAAAAGTCGAGTCCATTGTTCCTGCTACCACCAGCTGTAAAACACTTCTTTTGTCTTCTAAAAATGTATGTTTTGCACTTTCTGCACATATTTAACATTTTATAATAAACCTGTTTGCATAGCTACATATTTTGTTGTTCCGTGCCTAGTTATTTTTTCACTTTTGGTTACAAATTATGTTAACCTGGCACATACTTTCAATGGAGGGAGCCTTGTTGCCTATTGGCTGGCAAATTGCACAACTGGATGGACAGTAGAACAGTTACTACTGGCTGTAAGCTGTAACTGTGGACCTGATTCTGAAACCATGCAAGAATACCCGGAAAGTATCTAGCTACCTAGCTAAACAATAGGAATGATAAGTGCTGCTGGTAAAATCCAGTACTCATGATCTTGAGATTATAGGCTGATACTGTTTCCATTTGAACATCTTCCCTGTTTAGACAAATGCTGGCTAGATGGTCTAGTCTGTAGGCTGGATACAGGTGTGGTGGATCCAACATGCTCCCAGTGGTGAAGGGTGGGGTACATGACAATTTGGTCCTGCAAATTTATCCACTGTCAACTCGCTCCCAATTATTTGTTCGCTGCACTTCTTGCTCCCAGCAAATTCACCCCCTGACAGCTCACTCCCTTGGTCACTTTTGCTCACACAGCATGAAACAGCAGCACGCTAACATTGACCACATCTCCACAGCCAAGAAAAATGAACACTTATTCCAGGAGCCCACACTAAGGATGGCTATATAATGCAGTCAAAGTTTATGCAGTTTACAGGCATGGATCAAATACTACACAGCATGAAGGGCTCCAGGAAAAACTCTGCTAATCCAAGCAGATATGGTGAGCAAAGAAATGGAAAAATCCAGTAAAAGCATCCACCATAGATAACAACATAATTCAAGTCTAATAAAATAACCAAAAGGATCTGGACCAACATCAATAGAGAAGAGCAGATACAAGTTTAAGGCTGCAGTCTACAGGGCTTAAGACCACAAATAACAAAAACTGCTTGGGGCATTGACAGACAAAGTACAACTATGTCCAAAGGCTTTCCCATAAACTAAGCTTCCAATGTCTTGAAGGTGGCTTTTACCTTAATGACGGCGGTAGCAGTAAAAAATTATGTTGCAGTCCCAACTCTGCACCACAGATAATTAACAGGGTAGGTAAGGAAGTAAATGGAGGCTAGCAGATCTTCAGGGAGCAAAGAACTACCAGACCAAATCAAATGGCCTTGGAGACAGACCAAGGACACAAAATGCATCAGGCATAATGGCACAAGGGATCCAAATGAAGTACGATCTCCATGTACCACACCACCAAAATTACGGAAACAATCTCATTCAGACTCTGCAACTCCAGTCCTTCAGATCAGTCATGAGTAGAATATAAGATTCTAATAAAGGGTTCCACTGTGATTTGTGTCAGATCTACTTAAAGTTCCAGTGAAGAGAAGTTCAAGTATGCTTGAAAAGATTAGGGAACAGCTCTTCTAGTTTCTCATTAGCCTGATCCATGGTGTCAAAACTTATTATTAATCTGAATTCAAATGCGATGTGCATTTGAGCGACCAAGGGAACGAGTTGTCAGGGGGTGAATATGCAAGGAGCAAGAAGTGCAGGGAGTGAATTGTAGGGACCAGGTTGTCCGGGGATGAATTTGTTGGAGTGAATTGACGTGTTCCTGTGAAGGGTGTGGGCCGCGATGACTTTGGATGACAGGAGCTCTGTTCTATGAGTTGGTTACAGGTGTGGTTGACCCATTGTATTTCCAGTAGCAAGGGGTGCAGCTGTGATGTTCTAGATGACAGTGATCCTAGTCACCCCACAACAAGACATGCTTTCAACCACTCTGACAGGTGAGCAGTCACTGGGGACCTTAGCTGGTTCAATCACTTGTCAGGATAAAATCCTAACAGTAACTGAAAATAGTAGCTCACCATCTTCCAAGATGCAAAGCAGCTTTCAAAGCAACTCCTGCTCTAATTCGATCTTTGAGCCTGGGCTTGGCACTCTAGCTGCATTATTCCCCTTTTTAGGGATCTCAAGTCTGTTTTGGAAAAACTTTTAATCAAGCAGGAATAGTAAGTGAAACCTATTCATAGATGCTAGCCTCTCCTTATAGGTTTTGTTTCAGATAAACTGCTCTGTTTGTGCATGTCTCTCGCTTGTTCAGAAATTCAGGTACTAAATATTAGTGGCTATCATCTCATGCATTATTCATCATGCCAACCCCCTGGTTCTCAGTGGCTGTTAGTTCCAGGAGAAACCATGAGCCAGCTTGCAATTCAGAGCTGTTTTGCAAAGCTGAGCTCCAAATAGTTGTCAGTTATGGAGGGACAGGATGCACTAATTTAAGGAAAAAAAGTTACCATGTTAGTGTTTGGTCTGAAAGCAAAATAAAATGGTAATATTAAATGCACACTGAAAATGCAAACAAAGTCAGAATTGACATTTCAACTAGCGATCTTCTTAAGGAATTATCCCAAAAAGGAAAAAGAAAAGTTAGTGGAGAGGTAAGGGGAAATAAGGCATATATATATATATATATATATATATCTATATATGGAAAAAAAATAGGTTCCAGGAGAAAAAGTGCTAATCAGCAAGATAACAATAGATGCTGGAAAACCAAAAGGTGATAATGGGTATGAAAAGGCATTGTAGGAGGTAAAATAGGGTACAGAGGGTATATCAGTGTCTCCATTCATGACTGTCCTGTAATGTTCCCTGAATGGGTCAGCCAGTCACTTGCCAGTTTCTCTGATGTAGATAGCTGCACACTTCCTGTGAAGAATATAGTATATCACATTACTGGAAGTGTGTGAGAACCCCTTAGTTATGTGAAAAAAAACCTGTGAGACCTTGAATTTCAGTGACACTATAAATAAATTTACAGGTATAACAGTAAGCTCTGTTGCATGTTTTGGAACCTGGTGGGGGGAATTGTAGGGAGTATGTAGGATGTTTCATACTAGGAGATTCTGCAGGTTGGGTGGTCTGAGGAAGGAGGCAATAGTTGACTCTGTAAAGGAAGCCTTGATATTAGGATCATTCTGCCGAATAGGGAAGCTCCTAGTGATGGTCCTATGAAGAGAAGGGTATTAGAATGGAAGGTAAGCACCAGTGAAATGCATTGTTGTTGTTGTGTGAGAATATGACTCCTGAGAGTGTCAAGGTTAAGGGGCATATTAATGACCTGGGAGAGTGCTCTGTCCACTGTGCTTTATGCGTATCCCCTGATAATAAAAAACTGTGCATTATTTGAGACTGCTCATCAAATGTGCTGTTGTATACAATGTAATAATGTAGTTGTTTAGCAGAGCTCAGTCTCCCAATTGATGTAAGTTTCTCAGGGACAGGATGTACATATTAATTTAGTTGTTTTGAATTTTGTGCTGCTTTGAGACTGCTTGAAACTGAACCACCTCCTTACTGTGGACTCCCAATCCTGAAGGCAGTCTAGGGGCCAGATTAGCGAAGAGCAGTGGCAGCACACTGACCACAGTGAGAAGAGCACCACACACATGTCCATAGAGGAAATGTGAGTGCTCCATCCAGCCCCATGTGCCACAGCTGTAGTCTGGACTGGGACTAGAGTGAAAGAGTGGTCCAGGGAAGGTTGCAGCAGTGCTCCAGAGTGAGGAAAAGGCAAGCCCCATTTTAGGAGGAGGTTGCAAATGCATAAGTTCTGGAGCATTTGCCTTCTTTTCTTTATGGATGGCAGTGGTGGGAAATATTGGAAATACTGTATTTCTTTCCTGCAGATGAATTTTTTTTAAAGACGTATTTAAATTCAAAATGTAAATGCTGTAATCTTTGTTTATTTGTATGGGAAAGGAGACTGGCTTTTCAAACTGACAAACTTTTTAGCATATGTTAGTTTTTATTGCAAATCCCACTGTAATGCACAACTTAATACAATTAGTTCTCAAACTCATGACATACAACTGAACACTGCTTTTACAGCATTGTTATTTTGATGCAGTATCTCAGCTTTTCTATGGTTGCAAAGACTAGTTAATAGGTTAAGAAACATAGAAACATGGAATTTGCCAGTGGAAAAGAACTGTTTGGCTCACCCCATCTCCCTGATTGTCCATGCCTAGTATTTCTCCGCAAACCCCAAATGATCTCTGGTGAGCCTTCCTACTCCCTGCCTATTTATTAATATTCCCCTATTTTTATAAACATACGAACATATGAAGAAGCCAGCAGAATAAGTCCATTCAGTCTATTCAGTCTGCTTGTATTGCACAGTCCTCAGCTTATGCTACTGACTCTGCTCCGTCCTCCCTACTTCTCCATCTGGCCCTGTAAGCCCCATAGTTTCCCCTTATGCCTATCTCAGCCCCTCATGAAGCTGCTGACCTACTTCACTGAAACCACTTCCTCCAGCAGTGCATTCCAACTGGCCACCATCCTCTCCATGGAGAAGTGTTTCCTAAACCTCCCCCTTTGAGCTTTACCCTGTGTCCCCTCTTGTTTCAGCTACCACTTACTTGAAAAGACCCTCCTATTCATCTTATTTATCCCTTTCAAGTACTTGAAGGTCTCTATCTTGTCCTATCTCTCTCTCTCCTCTCTTCCAGGGAGTACATCCTCAGGGCCCCTAACCTATCTTCATACTGTATGTCTCGCCCTGCTGACCTACAGTCATCTTAGTTGCCCTCTTCTGGACTGTCTCCAGCTGGCTGATGTCTTTCTTTGGGTATGGGCACCAGTATCTTACTCCATAGTTTAGATGTGGTCTCACCAAATGACCTGTGAAAGGGCAGTATAACCTCCTTCTGCATACGTTAATTCCTCTGGCTATAGACCCCAGCATCTTGTTTGCCTTTGCTGCTGCTTTCTGCACTGCTTGGAATACTTTAGGTCACTAGCGATTATCACTCCTAGATCCTGCTCCTCCATTGCCACTACCTTGACCCTTGCCAGGTAGAACTCAGTGTTTGGATTCCTGGCTCCAATGTGCATAACATTGCATTTCTTGGCATTGAAGTAAAACTTCCAAATCCCTGACCACCTATCAAGTTTGCTCAGGTCTTCCTGCAGGTTTTTTATCCCTTCCACCATGTCCACCTGCCCTAAGAGTTTGGTGACATCCGGAAATAGAACATTTTGATATTAATGCCTTCCCCAATGTCATTGATGAAAACATTGAAATACACTGGCCCCAGCACTGAGCCCTGCAGGACCCCACTTGCTACTTACCAGGTGCCGGATATCTCTCCTCCTTCCACCATCCTCTGGGTCCTGTCCCTCAACCAGTTTTCTACCCACCTGGTCATTTTCTCCCCAACTCCAAGATCCACCAGCTTCCTAATCAACATCTTCTGGGCAACAGAGTCAAAGACCTTGCTGAGCTCCAGATAAAGGATATCCACTGCCCTAGTGACCCAGTTAAAGAAGTCAATCAGATTCATTTGGCACAATCTACCTCCCACAAACCTGTGCTATCTCTTATCCTGGAGACCATTCTAATCCACGTATGCTTGAAGGCCCCTACTGTTTTTGCCTCCACTACTTCCACTGGCAGTCTGTTTTAGGAATCTACAAATCTTGCCGTGAAGTAGCACTTCCTCGCATCCTTCTTAAACACCCCCCCCCCCACCTTCATTGTATGCTTTCTGGTCTCTGTGACCTATCTCATTTAAAAGAGTCTCCCCTCTCCACTTTGTTAACCACGTGAGATAGTGTGTTACAGGGGATGGGAGGCAACAGTTTTCCTAGGAGCTCTCTGGGAGGTTGAGGGTGTCTGGTCTGCAGGAGACTAAAGCAGCAGAGACTGGTGACATGGCAGCTTAGAAGGGAGTTAGGAGCACTGACAGAAAGGATAATCCTAAATAGGATGTAGGTGGAGTAGGAAGGGTGGCTGGTGGGATGGAATTGAGGGATGGAGCCCAGTCTTAGTGGGATGCCTGGCAGGGGGAAAATGCAAGCTCCCTGGGTCCCTCTTCTCCAGTTGGTAAAGAAGCTGAAGGGAGAGAGATGGACAGATATTCCTCTATTTTTAGTTCATGTATGCTTGAAGGCCCCTACTGTTCTTGCTTTCACCACTTCCTCGGTAGTCTGTTCTAGGTGTCTACAACTCTTGCAGCGAAATATTACTTTATCACATCCCTCTTAAACTCCCCCCTTCCCTGCTTTATTGTATGCCTTCTGGTCTTGGTACTGTTTTTCATTTGGAAGAGTCTCCACTCTACATTTTTTTACCACTGTGCACCAAAGTGTTGCAGAACACAGGGGGGAAAACAGTTTCCTTAGGAGCTCTATGGAAGGTTGGGGGTGTCTAGCCTGCAGAAGCCTAAATACGCTGAGAGTGGAGATATGTCAGCTTAGAAGGGAGTTAGGAGCACTAGTAAAATGGATAATCCTGAATAGGGTGTGTGTGTGGAGGGGGTAGGGTGGCTGGTTGAAGGGGGTTGAGGAATTGATCCCAGACTGAGTGAGAGGCCTAGTTGGGGGGCCAAGACAAGCTCCCTGGGTCCTCTTCCCCAGGGGGAAAAGAGGCCGAGGGGAGAGGGATGAACATTAGTAAGAGGAACAGGGAGGGACAAAAAGGAAGGGAATCTCATTGGAGCACCCCCAGAGGTGCCAATGCAGCATACATTCCTCCCACTGACTCAGGATGGTACAGGTGAGAATGGTGGGGTTAAGCAGCAACAAGAGAGGATCTGAACACTAGGGGAGGTGTACATAGTGCTGTGGACAAGGCAACTGATGTGGGAGTAACTAGAGATGGAATGACAGGGAGGGGATGGGGACATGGGTGTTGGACTTCAAGAGGGAGAATGATGGAAAGATGGGAGGAATTCTGGAGGGGCATCTGACTGAGATCAGGGAAGATCTGATGTGGGCCAGCAGTTGGCCATCATCCAGGAGGAGCTGTTGGCAGCCACTAATGAGTATGCATAACTGAAAAGCAAAACATTCAGAGTCAAGAAGCCCAGCTGGTATGATAGGGAAGTAGCCTAGGTGGTAAAGAACAGAAGGGCAGCCTCAAAAAAGTATAAAAGCTTCCAAAGGGACGAGAACAGGAGGAGTACAGCAATAAGGCAAGGGAGATAAGCAAGGCAGTAAGACTGACCAAAGCCAAGAAGAAACTATAGATGGCAGAGGGTGTGAAAATGGGAGAGAATGCCTGCTTCCAGTACATCAGGGAGAAGATAGATATCAAGGACAGGATAGCTAGTCTGAAAAAAGGAAGGCGGGAGGGAGAAGTGTAGTATGGAATAGGCAGAGGTACTTAGCAAGTACTTATGTTCAGTCTTAAAAAAAGAGTAAGTAAATAACATTTTATTTAAGTGTCCTTTTCCGGAGGCTCAAGCTGCTGTGCAGGATGCAGACAGTACAACATAAACACAATGCATAACCACCTGAAATTATTAAAACACACATAAAAAATAATTACAATGCCATATAGCATAAACACTAACTACTCAGCAGCTGAGAAGGATGACCCAGTCCCCCAAGGGAAGAAGGGGGTTAACAGGAGGGAAGGAGTCACATATGGGGAAGCTGAAATTTATACGGTGAGGAAGGGTTTAAAGACCTGAAGGTGGATAAATCTGTGGCACTGAATGGCATACACCCACAGGTTCTGAGAGAGTTAACATATGTGCTGGTGGTCCCCTTAGTGGATCTGTTTAACACCTCTCTAGAAACAGGAGTGGTACTCCTGGACTGGAAAACAACACATATAATGCTGTTGCACAAAAGTGGGCTGATGGATGACCTTGGTAGTTATTGGCTGGTAAGTCTGACCTCAGTAGTGAGGAGGCTCATGGACACCATTCTGGAGGAAAGACTGGTGAACTTTCTGGATGGAAATGGTCTCCATGATGATAGGCAACATGGGTTCATGTCTGTGCATACTGCCAGACTAACCTAATTTATCTTTTTGATTAGGTAACTAAGACAGTGGACAAAAGCCAAGCAGTGGACCTACTGTATCTAGATTTCAGCAATGCCTTTGATTCTGTTCCCCACAGATGATTGATTAGTAAGCTAGAAGACTTGGTGGGTAGGGGCAAACGTGGCTACTTGGATAAAACAATGGCTACAAGATAGAAACCAGAAAGTGGTAATTGGGGGGGGGGAGAATTCTTGGAGGCTAGACCAGTCACTAGCAGGGTTCCACACAGCTCAGTGCTTGGCCCAGTGTTATTCATCATATTCATCAGTGACATTGCAGGTGGTAAAATGAAAAATATGCCTCTTTGTGGTCAACAGAAAACTCTCTGAGAAAGTAGATTCAGAAGAAGGGAGATAGGACATGAGAGAGGACCTAGCTAGGACCTAGCTAAACTAGAGAGATTTGTCAGATATTTGGCAGCTGGGATTCAATGGCAAGAAGTATAATGTAATGCACATAGGGGTGAAGAATCCAGAGACCAAATACTGACTTGGGGTGGAGGGTGAAGGTCACCAAGTCAGAGGAAGAAAAAGACTTGGGTGTGATCATTATGAGAAACCTGAATGACTCAGCACACTGCAGGAGAGCAGTGACCACAGCAAATAGGATGCTGGGATGTATAACCAGGGGTATAACCACTAGGAAAGAGTAGGTCATCCTGCCATTCAGCAGGTGACTGGCTAGGCTGCAACTGGAGTATAGTGCGCAGTATTGGAGCCCTTACATAAAGAAAGGCGTCAAGTTAATAGAGATGGTACAGGGAAGGGTGACCAAGATGATACAGAGGCAATATGATAGGCTTTGCGATGAAAGACTCAGATATCTCAACATGTACTCCCTGTCAGTTAGAAGAGAGAGGAGTGACACGATCAAAACCTTTAAAAACCTTAAGAGTTTCAAAAAAGTGAATTTTGAGGGTCTCTTCAACCTTAGTACCAACAGGACCACTAGGAGTCACTAACTCAAAAGGGGGGGGGCACTTCAAGAAGGAATTGAGGAGATACTTTTTTTACCAAGAAGGTGGTGACAAAGTGAAAAAAGTTGCTAGAGGAAGTTGTCTCCATGAGTGCTGTTGACAGCTTCAACAGAGGTTGGGAAAGGGTAAAGATAAAATTCCATGGAGTGGGGTGGAATGTGGCAGGGGGAGAAGTGGATAAGGAGGAAGGGGTGTGGATCTCTCAGAAGATACTGAGAAGGATCTGTAAACTAGAACAAACTATCTAGACCATGAGGCTTTTTTCTGCTGATTATTCTCATATAACTCTGAGTTATATGTCTCTATTATGTCCCTTCTTGCTCTCCTGCTTCTGTCTTCCTGTCTTTGCAGTGCAACAGATGTGGAGCAGCAGTTTTCCCTACATTTTCTGGAAACAGAGGTACTGCTCCATTTATGCTCACCTCTCAAGGTTGGAGACAGAGGTTGCTGGAACCAGGGTTGAACTGGCAAGGGTGCAGAGAACTTTGTGCCCCACCTAGGGGCCACCAATGTCTGCTGCCACTCCTCCAGAGGAGGCTAGGCAGAGACAGAGAGGTTAGACCTTGGTTTGTACTGGGAGAGTGGGGGTGGTGGGAAGAGTGCACACTCCTCAGCCTGTACCACTTTAGAATTCCTTCACCATACTGGCAAGACAGGGAAACTGGGAGGAGGCACCCATAGTTGTGGGAAGGGAGGAAATGGGATCTTTAAAAGGGGAGGTGCTAAGGAAGGAGGAAGAGGCCACCATCTGAGAAGGAAGCAACTGCTGGTGGGGGGCTATTTTGTTAGCGGGATAGACTTGGGAATGCGGAGGGGGAGGGAGAGGAAAGTGAAATGCCTGAGAGTTGGTTTGGCTTGTTATTTATTTTATACATGTATTTGAAACTTGGTAACCAGGAAAGACACACTGAGCCAAGGCTCATTTCCAGGTGTGACCCTGGAGGGGAACGGTGGAAGAAACAGCAGCACAATACATAGTAGCAAAACAGTAGAATAATATTTGTTAAAATAAGTCAGTACAAAATTGAATAAATACAAAAACAGCAGGTACAGAGAATAAAGTGCATTCACAGCTCAAAAATAAACACCAATACAAGTGCAATGTAAAAGCGTCAGCAATACATGAGAAGCAAGACAATAATGACAACAAGCAGGTGAACTGTAGGGTAGCTTGGAGAGATGGAAAGTGGAACTAGAGGATAACTAGGGCAGCTGGAGATGGGAGAGAGCTATATGTCATTGTTCACCTGGGAAAAAATGGCCTGGCAAGGGACAGGGTAGTGGTAGTGCAGGGAAATTTCAGGGAGTTGAGGAAGGCTATAAGGACGTAGATGGCATGGCAGCTTTTGCTGAGGTATTGCTTGTGTATGACCAAAGAGAGGAACAGACACTCTACACAAGAGCTTTTAACAATTGGTTGAAGGCATGGTGCATAGTTGGGGGGCTTCAGCTACATTAAGGGACTAGGTCCAACCTGGGAAGATATTGACCTCTATAGGGGAGACAACCTGCATCCTTCCTGGAAGGGGATCACAGTCCTCAGTACAGTAGGATGCTTAAATGCTACTTGGATAAGTAGATACACCAGCCAGGGGAGGTGGTTGTAGAACTAAGGGAGGTAAAAATTGCCTGCCAGAAGATGAAGCAGGACAGGAGGAGGCCTCAAGGGGCATAAACTTTCCCAGGCAGGGATGTAAGAAGACAAGGGTAGAGATAAAGCAGAGGACAAGGAGGGTATAAATCAGGGAAGCAAGAAGGAAGGAGTATAGGAGACAGGTAATGGAGAAGGTAACAAGGGAAGAGGTGGGTCAGGGGAACATCAGGGAAAGCACAGGTGGAGGGGCAACAGGGAAGCAGGCAGCAAGGGAGTAAGGTATGGCGGGCCATGTGTGTCAATGCAAAGAGTCTGGGAAATAAGATTCCAGAGCTGGAGACTGTCATGGTAGAGGCTAGCCTGGATTTGGTGGCCATAATGGAGTTGTGGTGCACTGATAGCCACAGCTAGGACATGACCATACTGGTCTACTCACTGTTCAAGAGACATAGGGAAGGAAGGAAGGATTGTACTATATGAAAGGGAGTGAATTAAAGCCATGGAAGTGCAGGAAGAGAAAAAATCCAGTGAGGACAATTCTAAATTAAGTGCAATAAAACTCTGATGCTCACTAAAACTATTGGTACATCTCCAACCTGCCTTTTTCAACAGGGTTATTAAGAAGGGGGTGGTGGAGTGATTCATAATGCATTTACAGTATAATAACATTCATGAGCAGTTCCAGTCAAGGTTTTAGCACTTACATAGCACTGACAGCATTTAATAAAAAGTTTTACCTGATACAACAGAAGTGCTTGCTTATTCCTTGTTTCTTACATAGCACTGAGACTGCTCTTGTGAGGGTATTGAATGATCTGCTCCTTGTGAGGGACAGAGAGGAACTGTGTATTTTGGTTCTACTAGATGTGTCCTTAGCATTTGACAGGGTAGGCCACACCAGAGCTAAACGAAACTTCAAGAGAAGTTAGAATTAAGCCCTCTATACTGAAAAAACGTAGTCGTGTTTCTGATACATAAGGTCTTATGTAGTACTGTGACCTTATGTTGTTTGCTCTAAACTATTTAGTAATTTAAGGGGCATTTACGTAAGAACCTGCCATCCAGAAGAAGCAACCTTTTTGATTACAAAATGTCGGTGGATCACCGCTCTGGTTTATGTGCCTCTTTATTTGTAGTGATGAAATACAAATTAAAAACAAATCTGGCCTGGCAGTGGAGAGCCATCAATATTTCTAGCCTGCAGGCTCTTCACCTCTCTCGGTTACCATATAGTTGCACTGGACTATGAATGCATTGTATTATGTATAAGACAAGGCCTCCCTGAGGTGGCTTACTACCAACTCATATCATTCATTGCTTTAGCTACCAATTGTGTAGGTCTTAACCACTCATTGGGTAAATATGTTGATAGCTCTGCATTGTTTTAGCTACCAAATGTATAGGCATTAACCAGTGCTCATTGTACTTATACTCTGTATGATTGCTCACCCACATTTATTCTGTGTATTTACTGTATGAATATCTATGTTTTATTCTGACATGGAGCCTTTGGAAACGAGTTTATGACTCAAAGGGTTGTAATTCCGATTTCCTAAATAAAAATAAATAAAATAAAAATCTCTAATGGCTTGAGTGAGTTTGTTGTTTCAAGCTTTGCACAAAACTATTGATATTCTCCACTAGACAGTGACTGTGGTGTACCTCAAGCTCAGTGTTAGTGGTTAAGGTCACTGAGCTGAAAACCTGGAGACTTGGGTTTGAATCTCACCAGCCCCCACTTGCATACTTTGTGACCCTGAGCAAGTCGCTTAACTTCCATGTGCTCCCAGGTCACACCTGTAAACAAACTCTGTCTTAGTGTGGCTTTCCTGGTTAAGCAATTCTTTTCCCTTTCCCCCCTTTACTCTTCATGGTGCTAATACTGCTGCTTAGAGAGGTGATCAAAAAGTGCAACTTAAGTTTTCATTAATATGCTGATGACACTCAGCTGTGTCTTTTATTTAAACTCAAAGAAAGCCAACTCAGTATCTCCGTCGGAAGAAGGCCTGGCCAAGGTCATATTGTGGATGGCTCTCAGTGGGCCTATGTTAAGCCCTGCTGAGACAAAAATTATTGCTGGTGAGGTCAGATTACCTGAGATCAGTTTTTAAACAACAGTGAACTGCCCTCCATGAATAAGGTCCAGCTGGAGGCAAGGGACATGGTACAATACTTGGGTGTGGCATTGATAATGGACTGTCCTTGGAAAAGCAGGTGTTGGCAGTACTCTGGAGTGATCATCATCATTTGAGAAACATTGCTAGGTTGCAGTCCTACCTTGATCAGGATGATTTAACTACCCTAGTACTGTGCATGCTTTTGTCACCTTACCTCACATCTGGCCTATTGAAACGTGCTGCACCAGGGCCATATTGTTACTTTTTGTCTGTCACCTTCAAGTGGTATAAAATTCAGCAGTGCATCTCCTTAGTGGGATCAGTAGGACAGGTTATGTTATACTGGCTCTGCAAAGGTTGCATTGGTTGCCAGTTAAGGGGAAGATAGATTTAAAGGTGCTTTTGTCAACTTATAAGACACTAAATGGATTGGGCCTTTAGTATCTTGTGGGTCTGTTGGCCACCCACTCTAATATTAAAACTAGTATAAGGGAACTGTCTTCCACTGGAAGAAGTTTGCTCAAGTTCCCTAAGTCTCATTTAAAGTCAACCAGGAACCAAGCCTTTGAGGTTGCTGCCCTCAGATTATGCAATGCTCTCTCTATGGCTCTCTGGTTGGCCTTCTCTGTAGACCACTTAAAAACATTTCTGAAGAAGTGCCTATTCCATTTGATATTTCCCAATTAGAATATATGGTAGAATAATAACTAAAAGAGATGGGCTTGATACCTGAAGATGTATACAAGATATATTTTACATATTATATAAATGTATTTGAGTTTTTTCACTTATTTTATAAATGTGTAAGTCATATTGAGTCTCTGTCCTTTTTTTTTTGTTTTGCAACTGTTTAACCAGGAGTGGCACACTAAGCTGAAAGCTTGTTTATAGGTGTGACATGGGAGCACAGGAAAGTTAATTGATTTGCTTAGGGTCACACAGTATGCAAGTGGGGGCTGTGGAATTCAAACCTAGGTTTCCAGATTTGCAGCTCAGAGCCTTAAACCACTGCGATATACTGCCTATCTATCTATCTATGATTATGGACATACGTTTACTGGGGAACAAAACTGAATTTACCTTTTTTTTTGCTTTGGTCTTCAATCTTGTCTTATTTAAGTAAGTATAGTCATAACTTTGTTAAATCCAGATTAGAAAAAAGACTACTTAAGTTTTGTATACATTCTATACATAAATTAATTTGGATAAATCAACACAGATTATTTTGCTTATAATTACAAAACATATGATTTTGAAATGTCAGAGACACAAGTATAGAATACCCTTAGTGATCAACATAATTTTAATTTTCATCAGTACAGATAAGTCAATTCAGTTTCTATAGACTACAAAAATAGCAAGATCATACTGTAGTGGATGGCTCTGGAAAGGTAAACCATTGCCCCTTACTACAATTAAAGTAGTAATATCCACATGTATCTGCTGTTATCAGCAGAATTTTATGTAAACATTAGATGAATGTGGAGACAGTTATAAGGCAGACATTCAGTTGCTTTATGTCCTGATAAGTATGCATGCTAAAATGTAATGTCTTTTTGTAGAAATAAAATCATACTATTTTGTTTTTGTTTCAAGTAGTCCTATCTAAACTAGCCTACATAACACAGATACAATTTAACAAAATAGAACACCTGGCTTCTATGAGATGTCTCTGAAATGGTTTCATTGCTGCTTTGCTGAGCTAAAATAGACAGTGGCTATCCTAGAGGCTAGGACTGACCTGTGTCCCATCAGCTTGGAAGTGCTGCAGGGCTTCTCCATGTTTGGCCTACTGTTTCCAATCTCCCCAGTTTATGGACTTCTTCTGATATTTATATGGCTGAAGATGAATCTCTTCCATCTCCAGACAGCATAGAAAAGTTTAATAACTAAGATCTCTTCAGTGTCAAAATGTTTCAGTGCCAACCAATTATTTTCTAATGGGGCCTATACACCAGTGTGGGCCAGGTACACATTAAAGGCATGTTCTCAGTCCACTTCTGCCTGCACCCCCAAACTGGTGCTCACTGTACACCATTTAAATAAGCTAGCCACATGTAGTTCTGTCCCACAGGCATAAAGAAGTGTGGCAGGGACAGGGGACTGGATGTGGGTGGGTTTTAGTATATTGGCTGTATCCAATTGGATGCTGGATTCCCACAGGTGACTGGATCCCCTGCTTCACATGGTATAGGGGTCCGTGGGTACTGGTATAAGGTGCACTGCTGGCAGTACTTGTAGTGCAGATTGAGGTTGTTGGGCCCTAGAGTAGGGACAACTGCTTGCCCTACTGGGCTGCTGGATGGAGGGGGTGCATAGTGGCTACAGCAGGGTGCTGTGAGTATAGCCTGCACCCCCTTCCTCTGGCACTCCGTACCATCAAGAATGACAAAGAGTCCAGTCCTGCCTTAGTAACCCCCCCTCAGGCCAGCACTCAGTGTTACCCACCATTAGGTTCCAGTACATGTAAGGGGCATGTGTCCCTTTTGTGCATGCTACTGTTGGATGTGCAGTTTTGTAGCTTAGGGATATCTACACACTGAATATCCATAGCAACATGTAGACGTAGTGGATAAGGCCCGGTGTAAACAAAACATACTGCATACTGTCTGTAGCAAAGCCAAATTCTTCACACTACCCTGGTAACCTACTTTAGCTTTCTCTCAATGGCTCTATAACCCAAAGTGTTCTATCTTTAAAACACCTTGGCATGTATCCATTTAGTACATATAATGTGCACAATCAAGGGTGACAGAACATTGCAAAAGTGTAGGATGGCTGAAATTTAAAAGTGTATTTATTATTTGAATGGCTTAAATGGTGCAAAAGTAACATGGGGGAGGATTGCCCACCACTTCTCTACACCTGTTGTCTCTATAGTCATGTGCACATTAAATAAACTTCAGGGCAAGAATCTCAGGTCTACTTAGTCAATTAAAACAGATGAGACACTATTTTTGAAAGTAAAACTGCACCTGAAGCTTTAAATTGCTATGTTTACTTCATTTTGTTGTAGTGATATCTGGTCATCATACAAATAGAGATGAGAAAGAATAAGTGCCTCAGCTGGAACTTGAATCCAGGCCACCCGGAATACCATTCCGATTGCTCTAACCAGCTGCACCACTGAAGCAACTGGAACATGGGCCATCCCTGAGCACATTACTCTTTCTCAAATGCACAACCCAATGGCAACAAAATTATTTACTTGTAACAATCACACAGGAGTGTGGTGTACATATTTTAAGGAACACATACAGAGATAAAAGCCTCAGCTGGGCCTTGAACCCAGGCCACCCGGAATACCGTTCTGATTGCACTAACCAGCTGTGCCACTGAGACAACTGAAACCTGGTCTGCTTCCGAGCACATTCCTCTTTCTCAAATGCACAACCCAATCACAACACAAATATTTACTTCTAACAATCACATAGGATATCTGATCATCCTCTTCTATGAGTATTCTGAAGAAAAATTGTATCTTTCAAAACAGATTGGCTACAATTATCCTCAGAAAGGATCTCTGCAGTTCAGTACACCAGGGGCTTAATTTTCAGGTAGTCAGGACCAGTCCAGGGACTAGGTCCACATGCACAACATGTTGGTGCTAGGTAAAAGGGCTGGCCCCAGCAAAAATGTTATTTTCAGTATTTTTTTTGTAAATTCTATTTTTGCTCTCTGGATGGCTTGGGGTATACTTAGCCCATTGGCCATTTATGCGGATGCTCAACACTCCTCTCAGCCAACCTCTGCCATGGCCGCAGAATGGGGAGGACTATGGCTTGCCTTTCACAGGGTGGGGTGGAGGGCACATTCCTATATTTGTGCTGATGCTAAGCCTCATCATGCCAGGCCTAGCTTCTGCCCAACTAATGTCTGCAAGCTATCTAAAAGGATGACAGAAGGCAACAGAAAGTAACCTTTTAGAACATTGTGTGCATGTGACAGGAATTCCAGTAAAGCAACTAAATAGTTCCCATTCAGAGGTTTTTTTTCAGAGGGCAACATTTGTTGGTGCTAATACTAAATTTCTGACTTTTTGGAAATCAGGTCCCAAAAGCTTATGGACCTTATTTGGGTATCTCTGGTATACAGACTTGTAAGTCCCATGTTAAATGTAGTCGTTCTCTCCTTTCTTCCTACTTAACTAAGAAATATGACAGGGCAGGCATTGTTCACAGTCATGTTACCAGATCCAGCAGCACAGAGACTTTGCAAATCACAAAAGTCAATAGTAACACAGGTGGAATAACCTCTGTCGAATGAGGGACGATGATATGAAACTCATAACTTGGAGATCCTGCATGTTAGCAGTGTTCACACACTCCACGTTAGAATAAAACAACACTTTAAACCGAAATATATTAATAGCCTTTACCTTCAGCATTACCCAATGCTTATTGCATGCAACTAGTGTTCATATTGTGTATATATGTGTTCTGCTCTCTCAACATAAGGTGTACAATATGATTTGTGTGCTGAATGTTTTACTTAATTGTATCACTGTTTTGAGTTAATGTACATTATGAAGTCATGTTGCCACAAGGCATCCTCAAAATATGCAACTTATATGTCCATAGTGCAACCTTGTCTAAATATTCATCATAAATGAATGAACAAACTATGGTACAACTAGCAAATTGCTCAGCATTGCTAATTTGTTGTTTAATTTACCACATTCTGCTTATTTTTAATTTTGCATTGTTTAAGCACTGATTTTGGATATGAGTGGTGCAATGTCTAGAGGTGTGCAGAATGTAGATTGGTAGTTTACTCACCTGGTAAAGGTGATTGTGGGAGAATGGCTCTCTGAGGCACTCCACCTACCTTACATCATGGGTTTCGTGTACACCGGATAGGTTGTCTTGATGCACATGTGACATGAAGTTGGAAAAGTCCCCTCTGGGTGTTCCTGGTCACTAGTCATCAGTTCAACTTGTGTATCTATGCTAGGTTGTCGCACTTTCCAGTGCTCCAGCACGTCAATACCACTACGCTTCAACAAGGTAGGACCCCTTTTAGATCCATTATGAGGTCTTTTTACACATGACAGCTACATACTACCTATTAGTTATCCTATTATTATCCACCTACCCCCTTTCCTCTTTTTCTTACTTACACTGCCTAACTTACCTCCCTTACCTATCTTCCCTCCTCACTTGTTTTCTATACAGTGAAAGTGCTTAAGTGATTTATCTGCTGTTCATAAATGTCATTAGATTTTAGCTATTTGTGCAACCCTGTACCTCTATTTGTCTGTAACTGATTTTGATGCGGAACCTTTGTAAAAGAGCCTTGGCTCAATGGTATTAATTCCTAGATTTACAATAAACAATAAACAATAGTTCTGCGTCTATTGCATCCGACGGTACGCTACTCTAACTGTCACAGATAGTACACACAGGAATCTTGATCCCTAGACAGGGCTCTGCTGCTGCTAATGCTCTGCTCACCCCTCTCACAGCGATGCCAGACGTTAACCTAATTTTTCACCTAACACACTACGTGGCAGCTATTCATGTACAGGTTCTCTACTGCTCCTAGGTTTCCCGCTCTGTGTACCCCCTTCCCGCAGTTCCACTTCCAAAATGCTATTTGGATTTTCTTTTTCAATTCTTTGGAATTCTGAAAACCATTTCTATGTAAACTGTGGAATAACTTTCCATAGATTATGCAAACCCCAGAATACCGTACCACAGATTGCTGAAAGGGAATCCACAATTTATGTAAAATGTAGATTACTAATGAATAAAAACATTCTACTTTTGAAATTTCATAATTCTGTTACTGACGGAACACAGCAAAATTAGGTGGAATTTTACAAAATTCTGTGGAATTGGATTCTGTCAGTGTTAGAAAAGTCCATATAGTACTAGCAATGTGAAACTCTTGATATTCTTATAATATTGTAGGAAATCATTTGCTGTAGAGACAAAAAAGCTGACACCTCACAGTCAGCTAGGCTAGAAAACCTCTGACTGTTATGCTTCAAATGTATTGTTTTTGAGTCTCAACAATGGATTAGAACTCAATAGCATTAAAGTTACTTTAAAGTTTAATTTTGAAAGATCTGATGTGTGATATACTGTATTGGTAATTTTAAGTCCAATTAACTATTCATGAGCCTAGCGAAGCATTGGCTACTGGATTGGTCATTAACATCCTAGAAATTATAGATCCTGCTGTCAACCGATGTTATACGACATGCACAACTCACACCACACTGCTCAAAACCTGAAAGTAAAAAACTGTCAAAATAAAAGTCGTTATTGTGATTGGACTTACAATCCCAATAACAACCTCAAAGTTGGTTATTTCTTTGGGTTAATGACCGGCAAGTGGGAGGTAGCCCAAACCAGTCATTAGTCTATAGGAACTTACTGGCTTCTCAGTTGTTACTCCTGAAACATAAATTTCCTTCTTAAAGCCTGCAGTACAACACTGAAACCAGAAGTATCTCATAGAAACATGGACAGTTAAGGTACAAAAAACCTTTAGGTTGCTACCTGTAACCCTCTGAATGGGGACTAATTGTCCACCCTTCCTTCCTCCCTTTTCAGAGTCCATCAAACCCCTTAATCTGCCCCACTTAACCTTTAGTCCAGCTGCAGCCCCCAACTCCTCTATCCCCTTCAGCAGCCTGTTCCTTTAATCCACCATTCCCTTCATGAAGAAGAATGTCCTAATGCCTTCTTAAACTTCTTGCCCACCAGTCACCTATCACACTCCTTGATACCTCCTTTTAATTCCTTGTGAACAGGTCCTCACTATCCACTTTGACCCTAATTCTAGAAGCACCCCTATGCATGTCGCAAATTATGACATGTGAGGAGTGCAGTTGCGACAAGGACCCTGTACCCAGTTCTGTAAGGAGCATGGTCACTGCAACTTGCAACAACTTGACAGGTCCGCCAAACAGAGGGTGTGCCTGAACAGGTTGTTGCAAGCCAGAAGCATGGTACTCCGAAGGGCTAATGTGCCCCCCCCATGCTCTGATCCAGTGTACATGTGTGAATGAAGCCTGGCAGGGCTATTTAACCCTCCATGCCTCGATCCCTGTAAAATTAATAAATTGCCCCCACAGGGCTAGCAGACCCAAGTCCCCATCCCCTTAAAATTAATAAATTGCCCCCACAGAGCTAATGGTCCCCCATGCCCCGATCCCCGTATAATCAATAAATTGCCATTGCAGGGCTATTGAACCCCCCCTGTGCCCCAATCTCCTGAAAATGTGTGAGGAAGTCCTGCAGGGCTAGAGGACCCCCCAAGCCCTGATCCCTGACCCCGTACCTCAAGTCCAAGTGGTACTATACAGATTAATAAAAGAAAATAACATCCCCCTTATCCTTGGTGGTCTAATGGCCCCTCACCCAGCAGCGCCAGTCCACCCCCCCAACCTTTATCAGTCAGTGACTGGCACAGCCCACCTCTCACCACCGTGGCCAGCCACTGACTGAGCTCTTCAATTATCACATTGCCATTCACTGTGTTCATACTATTTACAGCAGTACATGCTGACTGAAGTACTCAGCAGCTGATCACGGCGGTGAGAGGTGGGTTGTGCCAATTACCAGCTGTGAATGGGTGGGGGGCAGGGGTGGACTGGCACTGCTGGGTGAGGGGATGAGGGACTACTAGACCACCAGGGATAATGGGAATCTTTTTTTCTTTCATTAATCTGTGCAGTGCTGCTAGGACTTAGAGTACGGGGTTGGAGATCGGGGCTTGGGCGGGTTCCTCTAGCCCTGTGGGGCTTCCTAACACATTCTTGGGGGATCAGGGCATGGGGGGGGTTTGATAGCCCCTCAGAGACAATTTTTTGATTATATGGGGATCGGGGCATGGGGGGTCCATGAGCCCTGTAGGGGAAATTTATTGATTATATGGAGCTAGGGGTATGGAGGGTCCATGAGCCCTGCAAGGGCAATTTATTGATTATACAGGGATCGGGGCATGGGGGGGTCCATGAACCCTGCAGGGGCAATTTATTGATTATATGTGGATTGGGGAATGGGAGGTCCATGAGCCCTGTGGAGGCAATTCTGTCAATTTACAGGGATCGTGGCATGGGATGCTGCATGTATTGGGGGTGGGCTGGCAGGCACATTGGCATAACCCCTGGTGGATGCAAGGTACACTTACACCAGCTAATAGCTGGTGTAACTGTACTTTGACGGATGTCCTCTGTGGTGGCTGTTCCAGAACAGCCAGTTTGGGGATCTGCCAGCTACCCTTCCAGAACAGGGCACAACTGCTGCTGTAAACCCCCTTGTACCATGTTGCAGAGGGTTTATGGTGTACATCCTGGTGTAAGTCCACTTTGGCACAAGCAGCCTGCGGCATGTTGCAGGCTGCTTTGCAGAATCCCAAATGTTGTAACTCATGATGCAAAGTGCTACTTGCACCATTTTATTTGGCACAAGTCACTTTGGCCCTGTGTAGCCTTTTAAGAATCTGGCCCTTTATTTATACCCCTCAGAAATGTGTTTGCCACTAATCCCTCCTCTTTTCTGGCCTCCAGTGACTACAGGTTGAGGTCTGCCAGATTTTTCTCATATATCTGACCTTGCAGCCTTTGGATCATCCTGGAGGCCCTTCACTGCTCCTTCTCTAGCCTGTCCCTGTCCTTCTTCAGGTGCAGGTTGCAGAACTGGGCACAGTGCTACAAATTCAGCCTTGTCAAGGTTCTGTACAGGAGTAATATCACCTTTCCCCTCCTGGTGTTGAAACCTTTGATGATAGACCAAATATACATCTAAATAAATATTGATGATCCTAGTGAGGCTCCTGATTGACTACTAGATCGGTCATTAATGTCATAGAAATAACCAGTCCTACTGGTAACTGTGCTGTGTGGCATGCTGGCTCATGCCACTCCTCTCAAAACCTAAAGTAAGTAAAAAATAAATGGTAAAAATGAAGTTATTATTGTGATTAGACTTACAGTCACAATACCAACCTCGAAGCCTGCCATTTCCTTGGATTAATGACTATCTGGAGGGTGGTGGCTCTCAGCTGCTACTAGGACCCACCCATCCCCCAAACCTACCATTAATTCCTTGGAGATGACTGTCTTCTTTGTCATTATTGATTAAACATTCTAGGTGGCAGTATAGCGCAGTGGTCTAAGGCTCTGAACTGCCAGTTTGGTGATATCCAGCAGACCAGACCTGGGTTTGAATCCCACAGCTTCCACTTGCATACTGTGTGACCCTAAACAAGTCACTTAACCTCCTTGTGCTTCCAGGTCACTCCTGTAAAAAAGCTTTCAGCTTAGTGTGCTATACCTGGTTAAACAATGAAATAAAAAATGTGCCTAGTTGTATGCTTTGTTGCACTGCCTGCAATTGTTTAACTGTTTCTGATAATGACTCCTAGATCACTCTCTTCCCCATTACTGCTATTCCTACCAATTTTTCCAATACTCCGTACATGGGTTCCTCTTGCTAATGTGCATTACCTTGCAGATCTTGACATTGATCCTTAACTGTCATATTTTGGACCACAATTCAAGTTTTATCCCGATCCTTTATCAATCTGACTCCCTCCTCACTGCCCACCCTGCTGTATAGCTTTGTGTCATCTACAGAGACACATCTTTGTTCTGTGTGCTTTCTCCTGTGTCATGGAACATGCTGAACAGAACAAGTTCCAGGACTGATCCTTGTAGCACATAACTAGTGACACCCAGTCTGATTCCATCCCATTTACTACTACATCTTTCGTCCTCCTCCTGCCAGATTCCTATCTACCTAGTTAGTCCTTCTCCTAGTCCCAAATCTTCAAATTTCCTTAGAAATCTGCTGAGCAAAATAAAATTAAAGACCTTGCTGAATTCAAGGTAATTCACATTGACAACATATCCCTTTTCCATTGCCCTTGTGACCCAGTCAAGGAAAACTGTCAGGTTAGTCTGGCATGATCTCCCCACAAGAAACCTATGGTGTTTATTGTTTTCTGACTCACTCATTTCTAGGTACTCCACTATATGCTCTTTGATTATTGTCTCCATGTGTTTACCTACTAGCCAAAAAGGCTAACCAGTCTGTATTTCCCAGGCTTATCCTTGTCTCCGCCCTTGTGGAATGCACTACAGCTAACATCCTCCAGTCTTCTGGCACCCCCAGTCCCTATGGAGCACTTGAACAGATCCATCAGGGATGTGGTCAATTCCAGACATAGCTGTAATCCATCAAAGACCAAGTGCCTTGTCATCTGTGAGAGCTGCAAGCCCTTTACTTACTCTCTTCACTGCATTCTGACCAAGCTCAAGTTCTCTCACTACCCTCATGTATGCATTCACACTGCTTACTGGCAGGGGTTCCCCAGCTTATCATAAACATGAAACAGCAATAACTGTTCAGTAAATCAAACTTCTGTCCATCATTTTCCTCCCCACTTTTCCTCTTCAGCTTGTTAATTCCACCTTTGGCCTCATTTTCTGTAATGTATTGTATCTATAGAACTCTTTTTCCTATTCTTAATTCCACCTCTGCCTTTGATATCCTACCTGTATTCCTATCTTAAGTAATTTCTTTTGGTAGTCCTCCCAATTCTCATCATTTTATCCAGCTTTGTATTTCTTGAAGGTTCTCCGTTTGGGCCTCATCGCTTCCACCACTTCCATGGAAAACTAGATTGGTTTTCTGTACTTGTGCTTAATAACCTGTGTCATGCAACATTCTGTTACCTCCAGAATGCGCTTTTATATAACTTCCCATTTTGCTTCCACTCCCACTGCCTCTACTGCTCCTATCAATTTTCCTCTGAGCATCTCCCTGATCTTCCAGAAGTCAGGCATCTTAAGGTCCAGGACCAGTCACTGAAGTAAAGTAACTACTTCATGCAGTAATTTCAAACCACAGTGAGTTGTGGTCACGGGACTATAGAAGTTACTTTATGTCTGCCTTGCCTACTGTTTCTGTGTTAGTGAGTACCAGATCAAGGATGGTATCCTCTCTTGTTGGTTCCTTCACTCATTGTACCAGGAAGCAGTCCTGCAGAACATCCCCTAGGGACAGACTTCTTACACTCCTGGCCTCTGGAGCCTCCCTGTCTTCATCCAGCATCTTTAGGTTCCCTAGTTTCACCACTACCCCTTTGCAGACACTTTTCAGATTTCCTTTACCAAATTCCTAGCTATACCTCTCCTCTTTTTGGTTTGTATTTGGAATAGAAAAGGGTTAGAGAGGGAGGTAAGATGCCTACATGATGCCATAGCTCGGAGAGATGAGAAACTATTTCTGGAAAAGGCTGAAGCAGCAGGAAGGAATAGGGAGCTAGATGTCATTGCCCACTTGTGGACCAATGACCTGGCTAGGATGGGACTGGGAGATTGCAGGAGTAGTTTAGGGAGCTGGGGTGTGATCTTAGACAGGTAGCACACTCAGTAGCTTTCTCTGAGGTGCTGCCTGTCTGTGATATGGGGGAGGCAAGTGATCTCTGCACAAAGAGATTCAACTCATGGTTGAAGTAATGATGCAGAAAGGAGGGGTTTAACTACATTAGAGTCTGAGGACCCACCTGGCAGGATAAGAGCTTAAACAGGGCTGATTGCTTGCATCCATCTGGGAGGAGAACTGCAGTCCTCAGTGGATGGTTTAATTGTTACTTCAATAAACATTTGAACTTGCCAAGGGAGGAGTGCAGAAGTAATCGGGGAGGCAGAAACTGCCCCCCCAACAGGCTGAAGTAGGGAGAACCTGAGGGAAGAGGAACCCCCCCAGGATGCAAATTAATAAATGAAGCAGTGTGGTAGAAAAGAAGAGAGAGGGGAACATGAGCATTAAAAAGAGAGGAAGGAGGAGGGGGCAAAAAGGGAAAAATGTGGATGACAAGCAGAGTGCTAACAAAATCTGGAAGGTCATATGTGCCATGCTAGAAGCCTAGGAAATAAGATTCTAGACCTAGTGGTCATCAGAGCAGAGGCCTGTCTGGATATAGTAGTGATTACTGAGTCACGATGCATTGAAAAACATGACTGGGATATGGCCATATGGGGCTATACTGTGTTCCATAAATATAGGGTGGAAGGAAATGAGGGAGTGTGGTGCTTTATTTGAAGGAAAGCAGAAAAGCAATGGAGATATAGGGAATGCAGGGGGGCATATGTACTGTAGGTCACCCGGGAGACAGAAAATGGAGCCACAGTTTGCACAGGTGTGATCTACAGACCTCTGGCACAGGGAGAGGAGTTAGATATGGTAGTGGTGGAAGCCACTGGCAAAATGGCAAAAAAAATGGGGAAGTGCAGCTGGTGGGGACTTCAGTCTGCTGGATATAGATTGGAGCCTCCCAGATATGGCTTTAGCTAGAAACAGGGAAATCCTATACTCCCTGCAGAGGGCATTGTTTAGGCAACTAGTCAGGGTATCCACTCATTATGGGGCCATACTAGACCAGGTATTCTCTAACAAGGACAGTGTGGCAGGTGACAAAGTAGGAGGCCACCTTGGGACCAATGATCACTGTACAGTATGGTTATGAACATTCAGTAGTGGGTGATCATATCAGAGGACCTAAAGGGTCATAATGGGGGAGGGGCAAAAATGATGGTGGAGATCAAGAAAGCATGGAATAAGAACAAGGGTATCATAGTGGAAAGGAAGTAGGGGATAAAAAGCTGTAGATTGAGCACAGTCTGCAGTAATAATGTACATAGGGAGAAATAGGCAGAATGGATGGGCAAGTGGTCCTTATTTGCTGTCAGATTCTGTGTTTCTATGTTCAATATAAGAATGGCTGTGGAATGGAACCACATATGGGCGAGGTCCTGGACTTCAGGATGGCAGATTTTTATAAAGATGGGTGAATGCCACAAGGATGACCTTTTGTGGGGAAGATCTGTGGGGAATGGAAGAGCAGTGAGCAAAACTAAAAGTGGGCATAGTGAAGGCAACAAACATCAGCGTCAAGCAAGTGAGCAACAGCAAGAGGAAAAAGAGGCCACTATGGTTCTCAAAAGAGGTGGCAGAAAATGTTAATGCCAAAGGTGCTGCATTCAGAAAGTACAAGAGGACACAAAGGGAAGATGATGGGGAGGTGTTTCAGGGGAAGCAGAGTGGAACAGGGAATGCATTAAGGAGCATGAATGTTCAAACTGAAGAGAAACTAGCACAAGCTGTAACAAAAGGGGGAAAAACACTTTTTAGGTTTGTAGTGAAAAGTAAAGGGCCAAGGGAGGGATTGTAAGGCTAAAAATGGGTAGCATGTCAAATGAGTGATGCAATTTGAGGGATGTTACTTGAGCAAATGAATATGAGCGACAACATTAAAAGTGATCGGCACATTACACTGACCGGCAATTTATAATGACCCAAAATATATAGCTATCCCCAGGGTCAAAGGGCAATTCAGTGTAAGAATCCTAGAAATAGGAGGGTGCAGTGGGCACAGCCCCCAATTGGGTGTGCCGGGGGACATAGTATCCCTGCATAAACACAGACATGTGGCTTTGATGGAGTGTGATGTCCATTGTTCCTGAAATGTGCCTCATCCTAGTTTGCGATCACCAAAACGACTTTCATTGTAAAATAATCACCTGAATTTCCTTTGTGCAAATAAAGTCACTCAAATCAGATCGAACCTTAAAAATGGAAGGGGGAGGGACTATGCAGAGGAGGATCAGCCAAAGGCAGACATTTTGAACAAGTACATCTGCTCTGTGTTCACAGAGGAAGGGGAAAGCAAGAGATCTCCAAAAAAGTAAGAGAAGCTATGAAAGGGGGAGGTGGACACTAGTCCTTTTACAGAGGAGAGAGTCCTAAAAAGATTTGCTAAGCTGAAAGTGGACAAAGCAGTGAGGCCTTTCTGAAACTCCCTTTATGCTCTTTGGTACTGTGCCTTATTGTAGTTGAGTTTGCCTACATTCTCTGCCCTGCCCCCTGATTCATTTCTCTCCATTCCCCCCTTTCATGTATTCCCCTTTTTACCCACCACCGTATCACCTATTGACTTCCCCCCCTTAAGAGTGCTGCCCCTTGCCCTTTGGATTTCCTTCTCTTCCTCTCTTGTTCCATTCTTATACCCCCTCTCCATCATTTGGCCCTTTCCCTTTTGTGGTTATATTGTCCTTCCCTATTAACATACAGTGGCTGGAAAGAGCCAGTAATGTCTTCCATATCAGGGTTAGTGACAGCCAGTTAGTTCACTAGCCTACCCTAGTTCTAGTTTAGAAACTGGCAGGATATACACATCCAGTTTTTGTCCTAGCACTGATGTTCCCATGCATGTTGGATATTGGTAGTCTCTATTAAATAACCTATGATCCCACTACCTGGCACCCTTGTCCTTGACAAACTTGAAACTCTTAGTACTGCATTACTCTTTTTGGCCATCTGTTAAAGGCAAATATTTTCTCTTCCTGCCTTCTCCACTTTGATGCACTTGAAGAACTTCTGAGAAGGCAGCTGTCGTGAACTACAACATAAGTTGTGCCATTTTTTGAATTAACCTGTGTGTTGTGCTGGTGTTTTCTTTTGATTGAGGGAGCTGTGATTGCCAGCTACATTCTACAAAGACAGATGATATATAATGCTATAGCTGGAAGCAACAGAGTTCTGCAAGTCAGGAAAATCTGCATTTTCCATTGATTTAGAACAGAGTTTGAGTTGCTTAAGATAATTTAACAATATTTTAGAGAAGGAAATAATAGGACTGTTTTTTATATAGTGCCTTTCATACAACCTGTGCAACAAAATGCTATACAGTCCAGGAGAGGGAGTGGGGGAAATATTGCTGCCATTAGTTGCACAGAGGGAGTCAAGCAGCTCAGACATACAGTAGATTATTTATTTATTTATTTTTATTTATTTATTTGTACATCAGAGTACCTTTGAGCTATGTGCTCATTTGCAAAGGTTCCATGTCAGGTGTGGTAAATAAACACATTTGTATACAGGCAGCATAATGAGCATTTGTTAAAACATTCATTACTTTGGTTACAGGCAGCTCAGGTGAGCATTTGTCAGAGCAATAATAAACAAATGTACACTACAAGGTTAACACATCAGTACATTACAATATGTACCATTAAGATAGGAGGAGGAGAAGGAAGGATGGCAGAGGAGGGAGGAGTGGATTAAAAGAGATTTCAGACAGGTAGGGATGTGAAGGGATGTACTCAGTCATACAGTAAGTGGTAGTGTTGAGATGTTCACATTGGAGAAAAGGACACTGAGAAAAGACATGATCTTAGTAATCTACATTATCTAGGCTAGCAACACTGCTGAAGAGACAGATGTTTGCTCTGGTATCCTCCAGCAGGACATGGGTACGTGCCATGAAGCTCAGAGGTGGTAAAGTATGGGATGCTATTGGAAGAACTTTTTCTCAGAGAGTGTGATGAACCTGTGGAACAGCTTATCAGTTGAGATAGTGAGCACGAAGATAACCCAGATACACACAGAATGGCAGCACGTTTTTGGAAACACAGCAAGGGTGCAGAGAAGGGCAGTAAACCTTATAACTTGGACATGAAAAAAAAAAAAACAAATAATCTGCACAATACAGGCCTCTGCTTACCAAAGGAGTCACTGGATACCCTAGGTTACCACATGGACAAATGTCCTCCATTTAAAGATCACTTCTGTCCCTTTCCACTACAAGCATAATTTGACTCCTACAAATCAGGGAAGTAGTTAGGGGATAATTCCTGTGAGGAACTGTCTTACAAGGACTGCCATTGACGTTACACTGTATGCATTGATTATAGCAGGGGTGCATAATGAAATAATGGTGGTCCACAGTAGACAGTACTTCCTACTGAATAGGATCTTATGGCCATTGTAATAGTGATAGTTACCCTTTCTGATAGAATGTCAATTTATCAATTATGTATAGATTGGGAAGGGGAAAGAGAATTATTTTTTTTCTGCAAAACTCTGTGTTTAACAAATGTAAATTGATTGACGACTGATATACTATTGTTGACTTCATATTTGATGAGACATGCCAATAAAATATAAGTGAAAACACATAAAAAGTACCAGTCCATTATCACGTGAGACAGAACCAGAAGGTTCTTTGACCTACAGTACTCGGTCAAAAACTGTTGAGATGTCACAGAAATGTTGTGATGCTGCTGTGTTCAATCTTTTGAAAACTGATTAAGCAGCAGTAGAGTATAAGGATACCACATTCATCTGAAAAGGGCACTATCATCAACATTTTGGTGTCTAGTGGGACATTTTTATTTCAGAAGCAATGCTTTTAAGAGCTGCTTACACATTGTATTCTTTTGGGAAAGCAGCTTATGGCAAGCAGCACTATGCCCTCACTATGGCAACAATTTTACTGCTACCAACACTACAACAACAGGTTGCTGTAGTGTCAGCATGGGACCCTGGCATTACTTTCTGGGGGTTTTGCACCCCCTCCCCGAATCACCTCTGGCATGGAGTTGATTATTTTATTTATGGGGGTGCAGGGGGCACAGCTGCCGGCATGGAGGTTCAGGGGGCCAAACCCTCCAAAGAAAACACAGTCTCAAGTGGCTGCCTTTATGCTGATTACAACTGTGGTCAACAAAATGGTGTCACTGTTACGTCGGTCAATAAAAAATTTGTTGACTGACCATTATGGATCCACAAGTAGCTACCTGCTTCATGACTTAAAGTAGCAAAACATTTAAATTGTTTGTCCATGGATTTACTAGATATTAAACTTGCACTAAACACAATCTTACGTCCTCCTGTCTTGCTAGTCGTCAAGTGCCCACTACAGTCCAGCCCACAAAACCATGTTTTAATGACGCAAAATAAAGGTGGGGAATCAGAGCTTTTTATATCTTTATAATGTGATGGGGACATTGGTGGTCTCTAAATGATAGTTGTACTCTTTACAGGTAATTGTACATGAAAAGTGGGGGCAATATAACATGTATACACCCCCTTTACATTTACAAATGCCTATAAATAGAACACATATCATCTAAGGACCACTGCTGACATTCACATTATAAGGCTTTCTGTAGCCCTGCAGCACCTTCCTTACTTTGCATCATTAAAATGTGGTTTTATAAGCAAGGGGTGTGATAGGCATTTGATGGCTAGCAAGGAAAGAGGACATTTTGTGTTCATTTAATATGTATTTAATATATGAACAAACATTTTGAATTTAGGGCTACTTTAGGTTCTGGGAGTTGTCTGCCTCTAGCATATCAGCTGCTATTTAACTATATTTTTAGAGTTTGCCAGTGTACACAGACTTGCTGAATGCCATACATTGAACATGACACAGCTGTGGACGCTGAAGACATCATAACATAGTCATATATAAACAATGCAATACAAACAATTGTTGCTTTAATTGAAACTGTAGTTTCATGTATTGTTGAAAGTGTACAGTATGTTAGTATTTGTTGTTTGACAATTATATCCTTTTTCTCTAAGTGTAAAAATGGTGCACACTGTCTCTCCCTTCTCTAATGTTGTAAATTCTTTTGTACAGTATTCTGACTTTTTACTTTTAGTCACTGATACCGGTTTTTAAAACAATGCCACGATACCACTAAACAAGCCCATATAAGCATGTTAGCTCATGGTAAATTGGCATCATGATCCCATCTCCCATCTCTGGACTCATGAGTCTATGATGAGCTGCAGGGGCAGGACATTGAGATGTTGTGAGGGAGAAGGTGGGTTTGCTTGTTAATCCAGCATCTCCTATGGCAGGAGCAAGGATGGCACTAGCACAGTGAAAGATGACACAATGTCAGCAATCCCCCCACCACAATTAACCACAGGAGTGATTTGGACAATCATTTAAAATGGTAATTGGAGCATTAAAAGAAAGGAAAAAATCCTCAACCCACACTGACAATGGTTGCAGCCTGTCTGCACACCTCACTGCTTAGAAGCAAGAGAAGCTTGCACAAGGTTGTGGTGCACTGGAAAATCAAGACATGAAAGCAAAAAAAACAGGCAATTCACCACCACATATTGCACTGACACCACAGATAAATAGATTAAAACTTTTTTTGCACAGAAAAAGGTCACCTGACATGTTTCTGGTCTGCCTGGACTTTTGAGAAGGGGTGTAGGCGGACCAGAAGCACATCAGGCGACCTTCTTGTGTGCAATAAAATGTTTTAATCTATTTATCTGCATGGTCAGTGCAATATGTGGTGGTGAGTTGCCTGTTTTTTTGCTTCCATACTTCATTGCCTGCAACTACCTTTGTCATAGCTGGCAAAGCTGGGAACAGTTGCTGAAGTCAAAAGGGTCTGGCTGTGGGGTCAAAGGCATGCTAGTGATAAGGTTAAGGGGATACGGAGTAGATTCTTGGTCCAGTAGCAGGGCCAAGAGGGGAAACTGGTGTAGTGGGAAACATGAAGATAACGAGTAGAAGGATACAGAGGCAGGGGATAGATATTGGTGAAAAAAAGTATTGGACAACATTAACTGAAAGGAATCTTGGTTCTTCTCTCTATATAAAGATATAAAGAGGTGTATCAGCAAATATGGGATTACGTTCTCAGTGACAAGGAATTGTCACTAAAACCATATTTTGTGCCAGCCTCTTGCTTGTGCCCCCCCACCGCACCCCCCAGCATCCCAAATGTGCAACTACCTCCTTAAGCACCAGCAGGGTACATAATTCAGTGAGGTACCAGAACATCAGAAGATGTTTGTATGGGAACTGGGCTATGGATGTGGGGATCAACTGGATTACCAGGGAGTGTATGTGGTCAAGGATTAGATTGGGGGCCCACAGGACTACCAGAGGTTACAACAAGGTACAGATTGCCTAATCTGGATATTGACCCAAAGGTAGGCCAGATGAATGAATCAAAGAGTGGGGCATGTTGTGCAATCCATGGTTATACATGACACTGCGCTATACACAGACATGCATGACCTCTTAATGTGCACACTTTCTGAGTGAAAACTTTGCATGTGCACAGTATCGGCCAGCGAGAATGCTTCATTTGCATTCTAAGATTTTTAGTGAGAGGGGTCTTTCTGACCCTGGTAATATCTAATGTTCTAAGAATAGTGCATAGCAATGTTATGGGTCCATGCAAAGGGTGGGCCTCTTTGCACCACATTTTGTTGCCTGTGTAATTAAGACTAAGAAATGGGTCCTCAGTTCATATGCAGTTTTGCATAAACCAACAAAACTAGTAGTTTGAATAATTATCTCAAGTATTTGTTACATGATTAGTAATATTCCTTATTACAGATGCCTGAAACTGTACAGTGTTAATTCACTCTAAGAAGCAGTATTTAATGTGTAATAAACGTGTATCATTACCAACAAATAAAATGGCTTATGAGCATAAAATATTTCTTGACATATTCCATAATGTTAACCTAGCTATAAAGTATCAATGAAATAATCTTGATGTGTACAATCATGTTATTTTTATGCTATTAAGTAGTTTTATAAATCTGCATCTAAATCCTAAATATAGTATGTTATGACATGTGGGGTTAGTCAAGTTGGTCTACGAATGTATTATTAGTTCTTCTTGTCCTTTTTGTTTTTCAACAATATATTGTCCATTTGCCCGTTGTTGCTTACAATCATGCTTATATTTGTAAAATAGCTATTGTGGATAAGATCATTAATCATATGTACAGCAAACATTGTAAGTTAATGTTAATGAGCTATACAATTGCAATAACTTCCAACAACAAATGTACAGGTATAATATGTTACAATATGTGTGAGGTAGTTATAAATGTTTATATGTGTCCTCTAACTGGCTTTTAACAACACAGGCATCGTGGTCACTGAGTACTGCAAGCCCTGTGAACCAAGATATTGCTGTTCAAATCCCAGCACAGTCATTAACTCCCTGGATGACCTTGGACAAGCCACTTGACTTCCTGTGCTTCAGTCCTCTGAGCTATAAGAGATGGAAACAAGATGCCTGTAAAGTCAGACAGTTTACCCTGACTAAAGAAAAGACTAATGTCCTATATACTGTAATTCAAAGAACTGGACTTGTTAAGTTCTATTAAGAGTTGCTTCTTTTTGGGTTGAGCCACTGTCACTTCTGTACACATGAAGCTAATGTAGTTTTAGTTCCAAATGTAAACTAAGATGTTGTAGTCAAACATAATTAGCAAGCCAATTGTTGTAGTTGTTGCTGAAAATAAAACTGCATTACGGCTGGGTACAGTTACAGTACTTTAATTGTTGTTACAAAAGGTTCATTCATACTGTACATTACATGTGTTGGATTATTATCACATGCTATGCAATGATGATAAATTATGCACCATGCCTATTGGTCATTAAAAAAATAGTTATGAAGATATCTGACTAACAGTTAATGGCAGGGATGCCAGCACCTCCCACAGTACCTCCTATGCGTTATGTGGTAAAAAGGCAAAGACAAAAGTGACGGGTCACTGCTGTCACCAGTGAATGCTATGATTGGCAGTAAGCATAAATAGTCCCAACAGACACAGGCTTTCAGTCACATACCATCAGCATGCAGAAAAAAAATCCATAATGTTAACAATCTATAGGCAAACCAATCACTAAAAAAAAAATTATGATGGAAATTTAAGAACTCCTCATCATGTGGATGTGTATTGTAGGTTTATTGCTAAAGGTCTCCAAGCATTATCAGAAAATAATTAAATACAGATTTCTTTCCATCAGTATTGTTGAACACCTAATTGGATAGATAGATAGATAGATAGATAGATAGATAGATAGATAGATAGATAGATAGATAGATAGATAGATACATTTATTTTAAAATGTCTTTTTAGTGCTCAAGGCACTTCTTTAAAAAAAGACTGCACAATCCACACTAAATTGACAAAGAATGTACAGCACATGGTCAAGCAAGCTACCAATGAAAACAAGCCATTCTTTATCAGGGTGAAAGATTTTCTTTAAAAAGTAGATATACTGAAACATGCTACATTTAATGATGTAAGTATTCACAACTCTGAGTAGATTAAAAAGCTGTTCTTAAGGTTTAATGCATGTTATCAATATCTGTTTACGCTTTTTTCTAAATGCTATGTAATCATGTTAGTAAGATGTGCAGTTGTCGTAAAGCTCTGCAAATAATATAGGAATTATACTTTCATATCCAGAAACCTACTAACGTTTGTACCAATGGTGCAACCAGTTGTACATGTGCAAGCTAAGAAATTTGTGTGACATTTGTTTCTGCTGTGGATGTTTTAAATGCTGCCCTGGGACCCACTTTAGTACTGGGTGATGTACCTAAATGAGACTATCATGGTGCTAACAATTTCAAAATACAAATATAAAAAAATGAACGTGACTAGTTGCTCATACAGTGAAGCACATGATGAAAATTTTATTTTAAAACAGTGAAGAATGTTAAAGGAATGGTCATACTATCAAGAACTTTTGGAGCATATTGAAAATTTAAATTTTGATCTACAGTAGATTTCATAAACTTGAAGTACAACAGATCTTGCTAATAGAAAGTAAATAATACCATCATTTTGTTTTACTTTTAAAAGCTCATGTTGCTCCACTCAATTTTTCCTCTTAACTTAGCTATTGCTGAACAGTAAAGTATCTTATTGAGTTGACACTCAGCAATTTCTAGGAATAAAAATGAATTCCAGCAAGCTCTAATTGTCATTATTTTGAGACAACATATCTCTTTATTTAAAAAGTGTTCTGTAGTGTTTAATATAAACACTTGACTGTTCTATGTAAATCATTGCAATACTGTACATGGAAAATGCACTGTATAAACACAGTAGGAAAAAGGAAAATGATATAGGCTGAGTTGGATTACAAAAAGTGACTGGAAACAAGAAAATCACTGCAAAAATATTTATTCTAGGACTAAACTATACAGTGGGATGAGATAGAGTTCTTCTGTGTATTTTTGTCCTGTAAAAAAATACTGTTGCGGCTATTTTCTAGTTTCCAGTTACTTTTTGTAATCCAACTCTGAGTGCACCATTTTTGTGTTTCCGTGTGTCTGTCCAGTATTGAGTTTGAACCCATTCCCTGCCATTGAACAAGTCTCCTTTGTGTTCTTGTATAAATACAATACACTGAATAAGCCAATCACAGTGACTAACATCTTAGTGGAGGTGTAACTATCAGTTTGTCTGACAAATGTACTCCAGGAATTCTGCAGGTACCCATATTTTATGTCCAGTTTTTTATATTAAAGAATGGTGCATACACTAGCCTGGCTGGCAGCTAGGTGAATGAAGTTTATGTATGAGCCCTGGAACCTCAGGCTAGAGTCAGGAAGAGGCTGAGTGCACCAAAAAGGTGAATTCCTCACCTCCCTGGGAGAGAATGAGGGCTTGTACTGCCTGTCATTCACACACCCCACATGGCAGCCAATTACGAAACAGGATGGGAGTGGCCTAAGGAGGGATGCAGCTGCAGTGACCCAGAATCATGGTGGGTGGCAGGGGGAACCGTATGAAAAAGGAACTTAAAAAGTGTAATAACAGTACATGGACCCATTAAAGGTGACATTTGAAACTTAAGAAGTTGCACGCAGCTCAAACAAATTGGGTAATCGTGTGCAAAAAAAAAAAAGTAAAAAATGCAGTAAATATGTCTTCAAGGCTCTTCTTTGATTGTTATCAATACAAATTGATAATATACTTAAACCTGAGTGCAGTATTTTGTGTTTGTGTTGGAGGGGCAAACATGATCTGCATTTGGGAAACTAGCAACTCTTCTGTAGTAGTTTTAATATTTTTTCAGTAGTAGTCTGTTCATGGTAGATGAATAGAATGTATCATTTAAAATGTTTAACTCTATGATGTATCATTCCAGTGAATTAGTGATTTCTTATGATTAGAATAACACATTGCATGCTATGCATTGGGTTTCCTATTTTATTTTCAATAGTCCATTGCCACTAGATGGCAGCACAGCCTCCCGAGACACAAGCTGGTGTGTGCTGAACTTACTGGGAAGGATTTGCTGAAATATAGTTTAATCTTCTGATGAATAAATTAGTTTTGCAACCACTTAGATTCATAATGGAATAAACTAACAGTTTACTAGGGAAATTGCAAATCTCTTTAATAATTGTTTTCTTTGACACAGTTTTTTTATCACACATAAATGACAATAATCCTTTAGTACTGTACTCTAATTACACTATTTTTAGAGGATTCTTTCTTAAAGGAGCACAACCCATTTTACTGTGTTTCCCTTTTCTGTAACTGTGAAATAGTATGATCTTATTCCCAGAAAAGATTGTGTACCAAACAGAGAGATTATACAAATATGTAGCTTACGTTGTTCTCATGTCCGCATTCTTATATTCTCAAAATGTATGATAAACAGCAATATGTCATTTCTGGCAAGCCAGAGAGTGAACAAGCTAGCATAACAAGAATCTAAAATCAGTTAAATTAATCTCGCCAGCAACATTATTTTTACTGTGCATCATCTCATTATATGTGATCGTATTTCCACCCCTTTATTTCAGTTTCTTGTTGAACCATGAAGAAATACTTCTAAACTATGTATTTGTGTGCATAGTATATTGTGTGCATGGTGCTAAGCAGTCCAAATCATTTCAATTAAATTTCATGCTAAGGTATGTGATTAGCGTATAATTCACTCCTGTTGAAAATGTGCAGTTTTAGCCAATTAGTATGTTTTTTGTTTTCACGCTATTGTCACATTGCACAAATTTAGCTATATTTTTATAGCACAAATAGTTAATTGTTCAGTAAGTTAAAATCAGGATGTATTGGGACATCACTTTGTGAATGATATAAGTTAAAGACATTATCTTGTATATGCGTGTATAAAAATAAAGCAAAAAAAAAAAAAACTCTCAGATGGGGCCTTACTGTGGAAACAACTAAAGGCTAGCAGGAAATGTTTATCTGATATAAAAGTAGTGATGCATCAAATAAAGAAGTGATGTAATTGTTATACAGTGTTATGCATTTATTATTTTTATCAAAAGACCACTATTGCTCAAGAAGTGACCAGTTGTTTCGAAAGGCTAGAATCCATTTACTGAAAGTGACCAAAATATATGTAAATGCATAGGAACAGTATTTGGGAGCATGGATCATATTCTATGCTGTAACAATGGTCTAGATAAGTCAGCCCATCATCACAGTGGTGGGGATGCCTCTCATGATCGAAGCTACATGGGTACAGTAATGAGCCAGGGTCACTGGGCCAGCTAGGTGAGGTGGATTGAGCATCCCTGAAAACACTGCCTTTTTCCATGGAGGGAGGGTAATGAGCTTTATTGAAATACTGCTACATAGGTGACAACAAGTATAGTAGTGCAGCATAAGAGCTTGTGAGTAGGTGGGATATCTCTGTCGTCAATGCAGCAGTACATCTTGTATTCATGCTCAGCATAATCTCCTGAACAGCAACAACCAAGGGTCTTGGAATAAAACAAGAAAAAGCCCTATCACTCTAGAGATAATGCCTCCCTCCCTACCTCCCCCTGGTAAAGACAGGCCTTGTGAATCCTTATGTCATGGTCCTGATGGAGTTTGAAACTTAAAAGAGTACCCCCCCACCACCCTCTACCTCTGCTCCAGGTAAAACTGAGGCTACATGGAGGAGTTAACGGTGGGTAACGGCAACAGATCAGGGTGGTTACTGGGAGGGCCAAGAATAAGATGGTACTAGAGGAAAGGGTTTAAAAACAGAAGGTGAAAATAAAAAAGGAAGTAATTGCCCCAAATACACAATCTTTCATCTACCATCTCCATCAGGAAATCGGAATGTTCCCAGAGGAAATAAAAATGGTTCTGATATCTTCCAAAAGCCTAACCGGAGGCCAGAGCATGATGCACAGAAATTATGCCCAAAAGGAGACAGAGTTTCATATATTCTAATAATTTTGGTCTAACACAGAAATTTCTATCTACTTTCAAAATTAAAAGAGTAGCTGTGTGCTAAAGTAAAATGGAATGAGTTGTTCACCCTGAGCAGAAATAAAGGCACAAGGGGATATCCTCTGAAGCTGGGTGGGGGATGTTCGGGAGGAATGTCCCAAAGTACTTTTTCATGGAAAGAGTGGTGGACAGATGGAACAGACTGCCAAATGAGATAGTGATGGGATTCTGACAAGCATGGGGTGGGCAAAGGAGCCTGATAAGAAGAGGGAATGGTAAAGCAGGGGAGGGAAACAATAGGGGTGGATGGCCAATATGGCTATCACACATGTACTGTGTCAGACAGAGTACGGTAGACTGGATGGGCTGATGGGCCATTTTCAGTCATCATATTCTATGTTTTTACATTTATAAGTTAGCTTTGCATCAGTTGTGTTTAACCTTAGTGTGTACTAGTATTTTATACTCAATTAAGGGCCTGCATAAAATACAATATTTATTCAACAGGCGTAGAGAGTAGAGACGTGCAAAATTATGAAATTTTGTTAGGCAAAATATTTAGCAAAATTTGCACATTTCGTGAAATATTTTGCAGGTGAAAAATGTGGAATTTTGCCTGTGGAATGCAAAATTCACTAGTGGAATGGCAACATTTTGTTTATGAGCAGGTGAAATTTTGTTGTTTCGGATGAAATTGTGCATTTCATTGCAAAATTCCACATTCTGCGGGTGAAGTTTTGCAACTTTGCACCTGGTGAAAAATTTCACAGAACTGTGGAATTTCACGAAATTTTTCACATGGTGAAATTGTCGATTTCACTGCATTCACCGGCAACTTTTTATTTTGCAACATCTCTTGTAGAGAGAAGTATCACAAATGAAAACTGATATTTTTGGACCCACTTTGCAAGACATCATGATATTGTCAAAGAACCTCCGAGCACAAGCATTGAGGCAAGGGTTACCCCAAAGGGCATTGGCCGGGGAGCCAAGTTTCAAGGAAATACAAAATCACACATACCCCCATAATGCAAAGCATCATGGGCTGTATATGCAAATCACCACAGAATATTATGCTGGTTCAACTTCAAGCAGAAATGCATGGTGCACCATGCATTTCTGCTTAAAGATGAACCAGTATAATATTCTGCGGTGATTTGCAGATATAGCCCCTGATGCTTTTCATTATGGGGTATAGGTATAATAGTGTCATCATATTCTATGTTTCTACATTTATAAGTTAGCTTTGCATCAGTTGTGTTTAACCTTAGTGCTTTCTAGTGTTGTATTCTCAGTTAAGGGTCTGCATGAAATACAATATTTATTCAGCAAATACAAACATATGAAATTTGCCAGCAGATAAAGGCCTAGAGGTCTATCAAGTCTGCTCGAATGTGCAGCTAATACCCCTTATTCTGCAGCTGCCCCTCCCTTCCACCCTTCCCCTTCATTGACCCTCCCCTTGTCCTGTCCCATCCCCTTTTGAAGCAGTCCACTGTTCTACTGGATACCACTTCTGCAGGTAATGTATTCCACCCAGCCACCACCCTCTCTGTAAAAAAGTGTCTCCTCATCTCCCTTCTGAACCTTTCTCCCTTCAGTCTCATATCATGGCCTCTGGTGTCCCTTACTGTACCTGTCTTGTTTATTCCTTTCATGTACTTAAAGGTTTGAATCATGTCCCCCCGTCCCTCCTCTCCTCCAGTGAGTACATGTTCAACTCCCTCAGCCTCCTCTCGTATATCATAAGTCCCCCAGCCCCTTGATCATCTCTGTCACCCTGTGCTGCACCCCCTCCAGTAACTTAATGTCCCTCTTCAGATACGGGCACCAGTACTGCACACAGTACTCCAGGTGCGGTTTAACTAATGACCTATACAGTGACAGAATCACCTCCTCCCTCCTAGAGGATATACACCTTGCAATACAACCCAGCATTTTGTTGGCCTTTGCAGCTGCCTTCCTACATTGTGCCAAGTTGTTCATTGACCCTGTAATGAGCACCCCCAGATCCTTCTCCTCCTCCTCTGTCTGGGCTAGCTGCACTTCCCTCAGCTGGTAACTCATCCTTGGGTTCTTCATCCCAAAATGCAGCACCTTGCACTTTTTGGCATTAAACCCCAGTTGCCATGTGTCTGACCAGGTTTCAAGCTTTGCCAGATCATCCTGCAGCCCCTGCCATCCTCCTAGGTCATTTACCACTGATCCTACCTTGGTATCATCAGCAAACAGACTGATCTTGCTCTTGATGTCCAATGATATGTCTGCAATGAATATCCCAAACAACACTGGTCCCAACACCAAGCCCTGTAGAACACCGCTCATCACTACCCTTGGGTGTGAGAGCTCCCCACCCACCACCACCCTCTGTTGCCTTCCCTGAAGCCAGTTCCCTACCCATCTCACCAACTCTGCACCTGCCCCTGTGCCTACTAACTTACTTCCCAGCCTTCCATGTGGCACCGAGTCAAATGCCTTACTGAAGTCCAGCTACAGGACATCCACTGCAGACATCCACTGCATGGCATCTGTCCAGTTGCCTAGTTACCCAGTCATAGAACTCCACCAGGTTGGTTTGGCAGGATCTGCCCCATATGAAGCCATGCTGTCTGCTGTCCTGTAGTCCTTTGGCCTCTAGGAGGGCCACCAGTCTTTCCTTCAGGATAGTCTCCATTAGCTTACCCACAATGAATGTGAGGCTCACTGGTCTGTAGTTTCCTGGTTCATCCTTGGGGCCACTCTTGTGGTGGGGCACCACATGAGCCATCCTCCAGTCCTGAGGTACACACCCCAAATGTAGTGAGACATTAAATAGGTCTGCCAAAGGTCCTGCAAGGACCTCTGCCAGCTCCTTCAGTACCCTGGGGTGGATGCCTTCTGGGCCTGGTGCCTTATCCACCTTCAGTGCCTTCAAACCCTCCCGAACTCTGCCTCCATGATTTCCACATCTGTCACCCCCATTTCTGCCATTTCTCCCCTTGGTGTCACCCCCTCCTCTTTAGTAAATACTGAGCAGAAGTACTCATTTAGTGCTTCTGCCTTATCACATCCTGCTTCCACCCAACCCCTCATTCCTAATCCTACTATGTGGTCCTTACAGCTCCTTTTCTCCCTGATGTACCTAAGAAGTCATTCTCCCCCTTCTTAATGCCTTGTGCCAGCCTGAGTTCTGTAGATGGCTTGGCCCCTGTCACCTCCTTCGATTCTGTCAAGTACTCCTCCCTGTCCTCCCCTCTCTCTGTTTTCTTGTACTTCCTAAAGGCAGTTCTTTTCCTCCTTACCTTTTCCATGACCTCCTTGCTCAACCAGCTCAGTTTCTTAGCCCTAGTCTTCCTGCTCTGGGCCTTGCAGCAGGTTTTGGTTGCCTCCACTATCCCCAGCTTTATGAACTCCCATCTCTGGTTAGTGTCCATACTAGATTGAATTCTGGCCATGTACCCTTTTGCCACTTCCCCCATCCTCCCAAAGTCGGCCCTCCTGAAGTCCAGCACTCTCGTGCCAGATTCCACTCCTTCCTTGCCCATATCCAACGTGAGCCATACCGAGTGGTGGTCACTCCCTGACAGTGGTTCCTCCACTGTAAGTTCTCTCACAAAGTCCCCATTTGCCAGCACAAGGTCAAGGGTATTCCCTATCCTGGTTGGTTCACTGATCATTTGCAGCAGGAAGCTGTCCTGGAAGGCATCCAGCAGTACCTGTTCCCTTCTGTTCCTGGTTGATGGGGTACTCCAGTCCACTCCTGGCATGTTGAAGTCCCCCACAATCACCACACTACCCTTCTCGGAGGTCCTCCTGATCTGTCCCACTAGTTCCCTTTCTAACTCCTCTGTCTGAGATGGCGGCCTGTACACCACTCCCATTTTAAGAATCCTATTCTTGGAATCCTGGATTTGCAGCCAAATTGGCTCCGTACTATCCTCCTCCCCTTCCTCCCTTACACACTTCAGTCCTTCCTTCACATATAGTGCCACACCCCCTCCTTTTCCAATCACCCTGTCCCTACAAAATAACCTGTACCCTGGTACAGACAGGTCCCAGTCATTGTATTGGGTGGCTCATGTTTCTGTGATGGCCGAATGTCCACCTCTCCCTCTGCCATGAGCACCTGTAACTCTGCAGTTTTCCTCCCAAGGCTCCTAGCATTAAGAGTAACCACCTTCCACCTCCCCCTGTCCTGCCCTGCCCTCCTTTACTAGCATCACCAATAGTATTTGCCATTTGTCCATTGTCACTGTTATGGGGCAAGCTCATATGGTTTCCCAACCTGTGGTCTCTGCATATCTCTTGCCCAATTGCCACCACCCTCTCCTAGTTTAAAGTCCCTACTTCCTCTATGTACTCCTCCATCTTCTGTTTCAACACTTTCTTTCCCTCCTCACTCAAGTGTAGTCTGTCCTTGGCATAGAGACTACTGTCCTCCCAGGTCCCTACCCACCCCCCAACAGCCCATACCCTTTAGCACAACACCAGTTTCTTAGCCATCCGTTAAATTCCTCTATTCTCAGCTTTCTTGTTGTGCTTGCCTTGGGCACTGGAAGAATCTCTGAAAAAGTTACTGATCTTCCTGCCCTCTCACATAATTGTTCTAGTTTCTCAAACCTCCTCTGGACTATATCTACTGTCTTGTCAGCCAGGTAGATGTAGGGAGAATTGCCACAGATTAAAATTGATAATTTTGGACCCACTTTACAAGATGTCATGATATCTTACATTATGGGGTATGTCACACATGATAGCTAATAAAGCTGCATAATATAGAATGGAATGTTAAACCAATCAGAGAGCAGTTTTCACAATGCTGATGACATCACAATACCCATGTGCAGTACTGAAGTCATCAGTTGAAATCAAATAAACACAGTTTATTCTTTATACAAATGAACAATTTAAAATCTGGAACAAATGACCTGATGTGGCATAAGTTTAAAATGCAATAGGTTGACTCAAATAACACAATTTACTATTATTTTTGAGCAGGCATGACTTCTATAACTCACCTGTGGCTTCACCACTTGTAAATTATTGTTCTGCTCCCCTGCTCATGAAGGTATATTGCAGATTTTGAGTCAATCTATTGCATTTCTCTATCTCATATGAAAGAAGTGATGCAGCAAACAAAGAAGTGCTGTGATAGTTATATAGTGTTATATATTTATTTTAGAAAATGGACAAGTAAACCCCAGCACTCTGATTGGCTAGGACACCCACAGCAGTGAGCGGGTATTTCTCAATAGAGCCCTGTTAGAAACAATAGCCAATTTGGGGTGCCACATTACTTAGTTTATCATAGGGCACCCCAAATTTTGAAAGGGACCAGTCGCCATTTTTTTCTCTCGGTTACTGGGTGACTTGGCAGCTGGACAGCACTGCCCCTTCTGTCTGTAAAAAAACGAAACAGTAGCCAGAACAATAACAAACACCAAATGGAATCCGCACACAAAAAAAAATAAATAAAAGAAACCTGTCCTAGGTCTCGCTACGGCAGTCCCTACTACTAGTCATGCTCCCGAACTCCTGAAACACCGACCTCTAAATTACTTAGTATAACCCTGCATCATGTCTCCATTTCCTGGGAGATGAACTCATCGAAGTCATGCCTCCACCATATCTGTGCACTCCACTCTCCACTTGTAACTTTCTAGTCCTAATCAGTAATGAGAGGAGCATAGAAATGAAATGAAAAATAAACAAAATACCTGCTTCCCCAGAGACTGTCCTCCTCAATAATGCGGAAGCCCACTTGTGAGCTTCTGAACAGTTCTGCACACACTGTCCTGCTTGCTGTCTGTGGTATGTGTCAGTTTAAAGTTAATAAACGTCTGTGTGTGGTAGAGCAGGGGACAAAGGAAAGTTAATCAAAAATGGACATTGTACTGGAAACAAAGTGCACTATAAGGGGGGCAGACAGTAGTTGTAAGTGCATACAACCAGCTTTTTTTTTTTTTAACTACAGGGTCTCCAATAGGACAAACCTCCCCTCCAAAAAAACTCATTATAATGCAGGTGGAGAAACTATTTTATTACAAAACTTACTTTAAATGAATAGTTTATTAACAATTTTTATTCAACTTTTTTTATAATGGAGCCCATTTTCTAAGTGCAATAATAACCTCCAGGGTAGGCAGTATTAGGAAGCTGTGGATTATTCCAGGGCTACAGGCCCTCTGCCTGTCGGGCCTCATTATGCCCCTGGGTGGTCCAGTATTTCCCAATACCGCCCATCCTGTCGGATATTATTGCTTACATAGTTAAACCAGGACAACTGCCCTACAAAAATTGACCAGTTGCCTTGGAAAGGTGGGTGCCCTTTACTGAAGATGGCTGGGTTATGACAGGTGACACTGCATTATGATACTTGTGAGCAGGTGGGATTTCACCAACATCAGTTCACCGATGTTCACCATGATGTCCTCAACAAAAGTGGTCCTAGGGCTTGGAAGAAAACAAAGAAAACCCCATAGTATTGTAATGCCCCAAAGTTGGACCATTCCAGAAAAAATAAAATAAATAAATAAACTAAGAGTCCACAGGTGCTCAGGGTACCTGCTGCAGGTGTAGGCAGCAGGGTACAATGCTAAGGGGCCCCTAGAAATAAAGATTCAACCTCCTGGTACAGGGAAACACTGTAAATAATAGAAAAGTGCCCTGTGCACTTACAGCTGGTCAAAAGACAGATTTTAAAAAGCAATATGTCATAATGGTCTGGATGGAATGTTGTGCTGAGTGGCTCATGCACAGCATTCCACTCCAGCCAATCTAGAACCCAGGCAGTTTTAAGTTTAAAAAATAATTCTACAGTAGGTCAGTTGATCCTGGGCAGTGGTTGAGGAGACAGGACCCAGAAGTCAGGGGGACAGTTTAGGGCTTACCTTGTGTTGAAGCCATCCCTCTGGGCTTACTGTGGCCCTGTGCTGCCTCCCCTGCCTGAAGACTCCCTCTTCTGCTTCAGTCCGTGGTCAATGGTTCCATCGGGGCACCACGAAGATGAAAATCATCCATTTCCCGCGGTTTGGGCTTAAGAGCCCCGGCCGATTTGTTGTTTAGCCCCTCGTTGTTTAAAAGTTTTAATTTGTTTGATTTTCGGTCCCATGCCGGCGGCAGAGAAGCGCTGCATCTTTTCCAGCCGCCGGAGGCCCCCCGAGTCATCCCCCTTGCTGCTTGTTACTCCCTCCCACTGCCAGCTCACCTCCCACCTCCCTGTGACTGCAGCAACCTCCTTCCAGACGGCGAAGTGGTGAATTGGCGGCAGCACACGCAGTGCTGACCGCCTGATCTTGAAAGGAGACTCTGTTTGTTGACAAAAGCGCAGTAGGCACTTACAAGAGGCAGTTGAGCGCTGCAGGGGCATCGGGTCGCTAGGACCCTTGATTTCAATATTCATTTTGGAGGCGGGGCTAGCGACGCCTACGGGAGGGGCTAGAGTAGGAAGGCCTTTATCGCGGCCTATAAATATTTATTAAGGGGGTGGGACTCAGGCAGGATTTGCTGAATAAACGACAGCAGGTTCAGGGAGCCTGAGAAATTTAAAGGGGCAACGCCATTTAAAAGGGCAAGTCAGGCCCAGATGCAAAGTAGGGCATTAGGCCATTATAAAGTGGGGCACTAGGCCCAAAGTTTAGAGGGGCATTAGACCCATTAAAAAGTGGGGCACCAGGCCCATTATGAAGTGGGGCACCAGGCCCAAGCTAACGTAGGGCATCAGGCCCAAGGTAAAAGTAGGGCATTAGGCCCGAGGTAAAGCCTGGTACTATAGGGAGGCCCCGGCCCAGCAGAATAGGGCAAGCCAGCCTAGTGGTACTAAAGGGAGGCCCCGGCCTAGCGTAATAGGGCAAGCCAGCCTAGTGGTACTAAAGGGAGGCCCCGGCCTAGCGTAATAGGGCAAGCCAGCCTAGTGGTACTAAAGGATTCCTTAGCCACGACATCCAGAAAGGGATCCTATTCCACAAGACCCTACCTTTAGAAACAGGGGTTTATTTGAGAGTGTTTGATTTGCCTATACTGTGAAACTACTGTGAATACTGTACTGCTTATGCTGAACTATTGCCCTAAGTACCTGAACTGTTGCCCTAAGTACCTGAACTATTGCCCTATGTACCTGAACTATTGTCCAAAGTACCTGAACTATTGTCCGAAGTACCAGAACTATTGTCCGAAGTACCTGAACTATTGGTCTGCCCTTATCAGTAATAATTATCCCTGAATTTATAATTTGCCCTCCTCCGGCAAATTATTGTATCATTCCACAGTTCTTTCGGCATTCTTCAGTTATATGTTTACTACTGTATGAAGACAGTCTCAATCTTCTACCACAATGCAGTCTCATAGTGTGGTCTGTAACACCACGTGCTCAGAATCAGTCTCCACTCAGAAGAAGATGTTCCCTCAGCATTCTTCACTCCTGGGAGATCATCCATCAGCTCATCCCGTCCATTTGTGTCGTCCGCTGAAGTCGAGTCCGTCATCAGTTGTACAAGTCATACCCGCTGTTTTCTTGTTTTCACAGCTTGAATGTACGTCCACCGAAACGCATCACGACAGCCGTGCCAGTGTCGTTCCGTATGGTTCCTGTTCCAGATGTCACGAAGTTGGTCGCCCTCTACAAAAGAGAGAGCTCATCCTGGAGAACCTAGTCTGCGCCCCACCTGGTCGTTCGCCGAAAGTCGAGTCCATCGAAGCCCAGTCCGGGACGCGTCCGCCGTTTCTTTGTTTTGTGTTAGTTCCTGATCCTAGGATTGCAGAGTCAACCATCATCTCTTCAGATTCTTATGGTTCCTGTTTCTGTCAGAGTTCCTTCTGAGTTCAGCTGGCCCTTGGAGTGCCGCAGCATCAGTCAGGTCGTGGTAGTCCTCCATTGGATTAATCGCCACACAGATCTTGATCTGTCTTCATCCTTGGCAACCTTAGAAGTGGGTTTTGGCTGAGGAACCCTTTGTTTCAGTGTGTTATTTCAAGAACCAGTTGCTCTGGTTCTACATTCTGGCAGCCTTGGAGAGAGTGGGCTTTTGCCGAAGATATATTGTCTGTTTATCAAACCTCTCACCACCCCAGTGGCCTTATCTAGGTCCTTGCTGGGAATTGAGATTAGGGTTCTACAGTTCTGTTTTACTTCGCTTGTAGCTACCAACGAAGAACGACGGTGTACACGAAGACGCTGGATCTCTGGACTCTTGTAATATCTGGACTCTTATGGAAATGTGTGATGCTAATCACCCTAATGCAGTGCTGGGTAGCTTATGTCACCTGATTCTCATTTAGAGTATAGAAGTATAGACTAGTGTCAGAGTAAGAGTGGCAGTAGGCCTAAAGTTTATTCTTGTAGTAATAACCGTAGAAGTGGTAGATAAAAGTATTTCCCTGTTTTATTGCCCTATTGTTCTCGGGCAACCCCTCCTCCTTCTTATGACTGTGTCTGTCTACCCTTGGTACAGAATAAATGCCCTGCGAGCATCGAAGCACTAAGTTGACTCCTGCCTCTCCTTGTCTGGATGACAGTAATCCTATCCACCTAATTCAGACCGTGGTGCCTCGCTCATCTCTTTTCACCACCTTTAGAGTAAAGCACACTCTCACCTAACAGAGCAGCACAGTATGCTGGATGATGTGGCTCATCTTGGTATGATCAACCCAACATAGACTCCTGTCATGTTCATGATGAAGTTGGAAACTCAGAGTTGCCCTTCACTCTCCATCCCTGCCCAAAGAGTACAACCATGGCTCCATGGAGATGTTAGCAGCAGCTAGGAGCAACTGTTCTAGCTGGTTAGTGGGAGAGGAAAGGCATGGTAAGGCTATGCTTCACAGAAAGGCGTAAAATGAGAATGAATGAATGAATAAATAAATAAATTAATAAATAAATAAACTAGGGCTAATCATCCCCACTACATAATCCCGCCCCCTTGAGGAAACCTTAATATTCCCAGATGACTTCCATGTGACTTTGTTATCCATAAAAGATTATTCAAAAACCAGAGCATACTACACAGAACTTACTCCCCAAAGGTTACAGTTCCATAGTTTCCAATTATTTTGACCTGATGCAGAAATCCCCATCTTCTTTGAAAACTTACAAAGTGACTATAGTAAAATAAAAAGCTTCAAATGATTACATATTTTAAGTTGTGCTTAGCTTAGTGTTTACTAGTACTTATTACTATTGGTCTGTTAAATATTTTAGACTATGCAGTGCATATTTCATTGTCTTCCAAAACACGTATAGCTGCCCCAACAAGCCTCACAATTGCTTTTGTTGGCACTGGTCTGTTATTATGGTGAGCATGATGATGTCATACACAAAGTTGTAGTAGAGATTATTTAATATTATACAATGGCAAGAAAGAATCTAGGGCTCTGATTGGCCAGTCTGGGACTGGACCCGTGATGTTATCATGGCATAACATCACGGATCTAGTTCCAGCACAATTATGACCACATGAAATGTTAAAATAAAGAAAAAATCAGTCCACAGCTGTTTCTGCAATCGCCTTCACTGCTGGCCGAATGCTGTTCCTAACTGAAGTGAAAGCCATGACGCATTCGTTCCTCACAGTATACAGCTCCTTGTATGAACAGCTGCATTTGAACACATCATTTAGAAATGAACCTCCACCCCCAAAAAACAAAACAAAAACACATCTAAGTAAAGCCAGGTTGTAAACTGGCAACCTGCACTACTGTGAGGAGCTGTGACTGTAAACAGACTGTGTGCCCATGCCACGCTCCCCTTACTGATCAGCTTCGGGCCACCGTAAATGATTCCCTGCTACCACACAGAAACCTGACAAAATTAAAGCCAGAACCCTCACACATTCCCCCAAATCCCCAAACGTTGGTTTCATTATTTAAAAAACATATAAATGAAACCTATCATTACGATTTGGTTCACGGACCTAGAGCAAACAAATGAGTCAGCGAGCAACTGCATCTTTTAAACAGCACGAGGCTCTCTTTTCTCACTTCGCTGTTCACTGTGCATCGCTCGGCAGCCAACTTCACTTTACCCCACTCCTGCCTTCTTACAGGAATGTCAGCAAAAGCAACAGTTTTCAATAAATAAAACCTCTTGAAAAACACAAAATAAATCATATCTTCCCCAGTCTGCACACATCCTCTGACTGCAGCTGTCACAAAATGACTTGTGCTCAATAGGCTACTTAATGTTAACGGTACTTCAGAAGTTAGCAGATCGTTCTCCCATACACCCTTTTTCCTACCCGAAGAGTACAAGACCCAAATGTTTAAACAAGTGGGACTGAACTAACCAGACTAAGATGGGGGGCGGCACATCATTGAAACACACACATAGTTTCATCTACTAGACAAAAGCTATAAGAAACTATTTTTTAAAACAGTATACTTCCACAGTGAAAAATTACAAAGCGAAACATTTTAAAACATTATTTTTTTTGTATATATGTAAATGACCCATTGTATAATAGGAATAGTGCACTCTAGGGTGTGTGTCATGTTGGGATAACTTCACTTCTGGGGTGATTAGTCACATTCAGCCTGTGGCCTCGTGCCTAATCATCCCAGGTGTGATGTTATCCCAGCACGACACACACCCTGGCATGCATTATTCCTTTAATAGAGTCCTTTCTCATAGGCTCAAGGCTCCTTACAATAAATATAGTAGCATACAAAGCAATACAATGCAGTACACTAACAAAGATTCAAGTAAATCCCAGTACAGTTAGTAGCACTTAAGGATAACAATTCAGGAGATTCATCTAAAGGTCCTAAAAGCCTCCTTAAACAAATGACACTTCAGACCCCAGGGAGTATGAGGTCAGTTGGGGACAGTCAAATGTTTTGGTAGAATGAATACTCTGCCACATTGTAGTATAAATCCTGAAAGAAAAACTGAAAATAAATGTATGTGCTACAAGAGTGACGGTGTAGTGAATGCTGACATGAACGATGCACATGGGTGTCTGCAGGCATACTCAGTGTACTTTTCTGAGTATAGTAAACTCTGGAAACTCCAGGGGCAACCTGAGCCTCAGGCCAGGGCAACAAACACAAAGACAAAACCTGATGTACATGAAGAACTGTTTTTCTTCTCCTTGGATGCTTTAGTGTGAGTTTGTGAATGATATGCGGAAGATGTGTATTTGGAAGATGTGTGGATGCTAAACCTAAAGGCCATGATTGCATGAGTGACCCGACCAGTATATATGCATGTGTGCTGATGCGAATGGACTTTTGTAAGGATGGCTACCTAGGGTGACTGTGAAAAGGCAGAGATACAACACAAATATTTTTGCTCAGTATTTACAAATGAAGAGGGGGAGGTACCTAAAACAAATAATATAAACACTCTGGATACAGAAGTTGATACCAGCCCATTTACAGAAGAAAAGGTTCTGAAAGAACTCTTAAAACTGAAGGTGGACAAAGCAATGGGGCCTGATGGGATTCATCCCAGAATTCTAAAAGAACTAAGGGTAGAACTGGTGACACCACTGACTACCCTCTTTAATAAATCCTGGGAGGATGGGGTGGTACCTGAGAACTGGAGGAGGGCAGATGTGATTCCCCTTCACAACAGTGGGAGCAGGGCAGAAGCGGGAAACTACAGAACAGTTAGTTTAACCTCAGCGATAGGGAAAATGATGGAATCACTTCTGAAGGAAAGAATTGTGAAGTACCTAGAGGCCAGAGGGGCACAGGACCCAAGGCAGCATGGATTCACAGCAGAAAGGTCATGCCAGACGAATCTAATAGATTTTTTTGACTGGGTGACCAAAGTAGTAGATCAGGGAGGGGCTGTGGACATGGCCTACCTAGACTTTAGCCAGGCATTTGACTCAGTCCCACAGTGGCGGATCACCTTTAAAGTTGGTTTGCTGACTTTCAAAGCCCTACACGGACTGGGCCCGGACTATCTGAAAGAGCTCCTGATTCCCTATTGCCCTGGGCAATTGCTCCACTCAGCCGGAGAGGGGTTGTTAGAGATTCCTGAGGTATGTTTGAATTTTTCAGGGGCCAGATCTTTTATGTTCATGGCCCCCACACTATGGAATTCGCTACCTTGTCGGTTACAGGAGTGCACGACTGTGGAGGGCTTTAAATCAGCCTTAAAAACTCGTTTGTGGCACCAGGCTGATGGTGACTGATCATTTTATGTCACTTTATTTATGGTATAGTTTGATTTTAATGATTGTATATTTACCTGAACTGTTTGATTTTATCTTGTACGGCGCCTTGGCTTTTTGAAAGGTGCCTTAAAAATAAAAATATTATATTATTATTACTAATGAGTATTACAAGACTAACACATAACACTCCAAAATAATTCAGGGGCCATATAAAAAAAAACATTAAAATTAAAAAAGAAAAACTATCATAGGATAACACTGCAACTTCATTTTTTTTTAGACTGCTTCTATGAGGGAATGGATGCACTTTCCTAGCCACATGGATATGTTTATGCAGGTCCCAAAGGGACTTGCTTGAAAAAGGATATGATTACACTATCTCAAGATGTATGGGAAATCTTTAAAAAGTATTGTTAATGTACCAGTTAGGGCTCAGATTAAATTGACAGAAGTAGGGAAATGTGGCATTAGGGTTTCAACCCTAACACCCCACCCTGCAGGTGGTAAAAGGAAAAAAAAAATAGAGTTTTGCCTCTCCTGAGTCTTTGCACATCAGGGCTGGGGTCTTCCTTGGGTTAGTCAACCCAAACACTCACCTCATTCTCATGTACTCTCCACATCTGAGCTTCTTTACTGATGGGTGGAGTGAGCATTAGGTTTGACAACCCTAAGGAAGACCCCACTCCTGATTTGTGAAGGGTGGCACGTCATCTGGGGACAAGTGATCATCAAGCAGTGGGATATAATAAAAGAACAGCAGCAGCAGAATCCAACCACACAATGGCGAGGGTCCTGGATTTCAGAAGAGCTGACTTTACAAATGTGGGAGAATACCTCTTAAAGGACCTGGCATGGGGAGATGTACTTTGTGGGGTGGAGGACAAAGGGTCCACCACTACATTGTGACAGGGAAAAAGCTGATCACATTTAGATTGCCACAAAAATGCTGACAGTGCTGAGAGTGGTGCAGCAATAAGCCAAAAGTGATAAGAGCACAGCACCACACTAAAACTCCCATCGAAGAAACCCCAACACACACCACCCTGAACAAGTTAAATGGAAAGTACACAAAAACACACAGATTGGTAGTAAAAAAATGTTTTGTGGGGGGCTTTGCACCCCGCACCCCCTTCCATGCAGGGGGCTGTGCCCCCACACACTCCCAGGCCATAGATATAACATACTCCTAGTCGCACATCCAGTGGGAGTGATTGGAATAAATGGACATCAGGCATGCAGACCTCCACCACAGTACACACCATGGAGCACAGTAACTCCCATTACAACACCAGACTTTTTTACAACACACATCCTAGGCAACAACTAACACTACCTTCCCACCCTCTGAAACCCTGTAAAAACCTGCATACAGGGAGCAGTCAGCACTACAGCCCACTCAACCATTGATCCAGCATCCCATTTGGCAAAAGTGCATCAGCACAGTCTACCATGCAGACTGAGCCATAAAACACAGCATTCCAGCATCCCAGTTGGCAAGATCACAAGTGCATTGATGCCAGTGCTCATATGCCTGCAACATCAATGCATCACCCCATAACAGTATACTGAGGGCAAATGGGCTAGACTAAAAGAGGGCATAGTAAAGGCAACAAACCTGTATGTCAAGCAAGTAAGCAAAAGCAGAAGAAGGAAACTGTTGTGGTTCTCAAGGAAGGTGGCAGAAAAGGTAAAGGCAAAAATAGTGACAAGGAGATCCAGAAAGAAGAGGATAGGGAAGTGTACCTGAGGGTATGGAGAGAATCAGGCAAAGCAGTAAGGAGCACATAGGTGAAAACTGAGGAAAGAACAGTCCAGGCAGAATCAAAAGGGGACAAGACATTTTTCAGGCAAGTTAGAGAGAAAAGGAAGACAGGGAGAGGAATTGTACCGTTGGTGGGGGGGGAGAGACAGTATGGAGGAGAACTAAGAAAAGACAAACATCTTAAATACATCTGCTCAGTGACACAGTAGAAGGGGAAGGGTAGGGACCACAAACACTTTGAGGGGAGGGAAGTGGATACCAGTCCCTTTTCTGAGAAAAAGATCAGGAAATCACTCATTATCTGAGGGTGGATAAGGTGTCAATGTTGCTGAGTGCAAAGCAAGGAAAATGAGCGATCTGACAGCTTCAGATGAGTAGACGCAAGCATGAGCAAGTGTCACTATGGCAACACTCAAACAAACTTGCATCTACTTGTCTGAAGACACCAGCTGGCTCGCTTTCCTAGCTCTGCATCTAGCAGCTTCTTGTGCACAAAAGGCAGAAAACTGACCTTAAAGCTAACAGCTTGAATTGTTTTCAAGAGAACACTTCTTGTTGTAACACTTTGGCACCATGTTCTTTATCGCAATGAACACCTCTCGGTCATGCTACACTCACAGCAGAAAGTGAAAGTGATTAAATTTTGAAGATTATGAACTTGGCAGTGTCAGCCAGAATAGCTCTTTTAATCATTTTTCATGTATGAAAATTATGACAGAATCAACCAGAAAATTGTTATGAGGGTGGGACAACTATACAGATTTAATTGAGTATGGCTCTGGGAAGCTCTGTCTGCCAGGTGTGTGTGGGTGTATACATGCCCTGGGTTTGTGCCAGTCAGTGTGTGCCAGGTGTGGAGTGTTCTCACTGGTAGTAAGAAGGTTTTGAGAGTTGGAAAGTAGTGCAGGCTTGCGGTCATACTGGGAGGTGTTTGGTCATTGGGGACTAATGGGTGGTCATGTGACATGTTTCATCCAATCAGGACACTGGATTTTCACTGATTGTCTTAACCATTTTATAAATATATATAGTGTATATTCATATATATAGCTATATCCACTAGATATCTGTATCTAGCTATCTAGCTATCTGTCTGTCCATGCATCCATCCATCCGTCAATCCATGTCTCTCACTCTCTCTCTCTCTCTCTCTCTCTCTCTCTATCTGTCTGTCGGTCCATCCATCCATCAATCCATCCATCCATCCATCCATCTATTGATCAATCCATCTATCTATCTGTCTATCTATCTATCTATCTATCTGTTATCTACCTACCTCCCTACCTACCTACCTACATCTCTATATCAGTCTATATCTATCTACATTATATACATACTGGGAGGGCAAATAATTATGCAGAATAAAACATGTTATTTTACCTATCAACATAGCAACTAGTTAAAAACATTGAAAAATTATGCCATTTTATTAGTAGCTTTCGGCATTATTTTACTAGTGGCTATGTTATTCCAATCTCATGGTATACACTGATATTCTATGAGAAGGCTTATAATATGTTGTTTTTTGTTTTTTTTTTAATTCAAACTTTATTAATTTTCCAGTACAAAGAGCAAATCATGACAATGGATAAAATGTCCATATACAGCAGGTATGGAGCATGAAGTGATTCGCTCTCCCCCCACCCTCCCATCCACCCTACCCCACTCCCACCCCGAACAACCCAGCGCCGTTTTACATCTCTAGCACTATCCCTATGAATGTAACCTATTAATGCTTAACCTTGAAGTGCATAGAGAGCCTGTAGTGGTCCCCAGACTTTATCCAACTTCTTAAGTTTGTTAGATAAACTGACAATAGTCCTTTCAGTTCTGAGATTTGCAAGTAACTTCTGAAGCCATTCAACATATGTTGGCACCTCTGTATCCCTCCAATGTCTTAAAACCACCTTTTTAATTGACATCGACATCAGGGCTATATAATACTTCCTGTTCACCACCGAGATGGAGGAAAAATCTCCAAGGAGGCAAATTTCGGTGGTGAAGAGGTCCGAAAGCCCCAACAGAGGGTCAACGTGCTGTTTGATCGCAGTCCAGAGTGGAGCAATTTTAGAATAGCTCCAGAAAATATGAAGAAGATCTCCTTCTTGAGATTGACATCTTGTACAAAGGGGGAAGGACACAAGACCGAGCCTAGCAAGTTTCTGCGGTAAGTAGTAGATATTATGCAGAATCTTAAACTGCATTAGCCTAAGTCTGTCCTGCTTAAGGAATTTATGGCAGTTCTGCCACAGGAGAGACCAATCCAAATATTTACCCTGAAAGAGAGAGGCCCAAAAGGAAATGGGAGCATAATTATCAGGGTAGGCCCAGGTGAAGAGAACACTATATATTTTGGAAATGGCATGAGGCAGACCTGCCAACTCCATTAAGGTGCTCTGAAAATTGAAATTAGGAGGTGGGGGGAGGGGGGGGGGTCGAGCCCATTACCTTAACCAAAAGGTGACGAAACTGGAAAATTTTAAAAATATTTGCATGAGGTATCGAGAACTTACACATAATATCAGCTGAAGAATACCATTGACTGTTAGGTGACACAAACTCCTCTAAAAAGCAATTTTGTATCTGAGAAAGCCATGTGGCTGGGAGGGGCTTACCCTCTAATAAGAAACTGGGACTGCCTATTACAGGTTGTGATAAATCCTTGAGATTCATATATCTTAGAAATGCACACAACTGAGTATGAACCCTGATAGAGATAGCTATAGGGGAACTACGTTGAGACTTTGGAAGAGAACCAGTTTTGGTATATAATAATGCAGCAGGGGAAAGACCATGTTTTTTAATGGAAGCAGATTCGATAGCTAACCAAGTCGGGATATATGTAGCAACCGTGGAGAGCTGGTCCACGGTCTGCCATCTGAGATATTTATTGGCCTGGCTGGCCCAATAGTATAGACCGATATGGGGAAGTATTAAACCTCCTTTGGCCTTTGGGGCCACTAACTTATAAAATGCCATTCTGGCCTTCTTATCCCCCCATATAAAAGCAGAAATCATACCATGTACCTTTTTGACCCAGGACAAGGGAAGCCATATGTTTAACATGTTGAGAGGGTAGAACAGACGAGGGAAAACATTCATTTTTATTAAATTTATTCTGCCCCAATAGAGAGAGAGGGAGTAGAGCCCACCTACGAAGGTCAAGATCTACTTTATGTACTAACACATCAATATTTAACTGTCTGAGCCACGTAGTACTTCTTGCTAAAAGAAGCCCAAGGTATTTAATATAATCAGACTTCCAGATGAGACCAAACACGGTAATATCCTGCTTACAGACCCTATGATTAAGAGGAAAAACTACCGTCTTTCCTACATTAAGTTTATAATTTGAAACCTTACTGAAATCGTTTATAAGCTTTAGGATAGCAGGAATAGATGTGAGCGGATGCGATATCTGTAACAATAAGTCATCTGCATAGGCTGCCACTTTATCCATCTGTTCCCTGAGAGAGATACCTGATATGCCCTGGGCTCCTGATAACCTTCTGATAAGCGGCTCTAAATAAATATTAAAGAGAAGAGGAGATAAGGGACACCCCCGTCTAGTCCCAACATATAGTCTAAAGGGGTTAGAAATAACCCCGTTACATGAGATTCTGGCAGAGGGGAACTTACATGAGATTCTGGCAGAGGGGAACTTATATAGAGAACTCACCCAATTCCGGAATTCCCTAGGGAAACCGAAGGCTTCCATTGTAACAAATAGGTACTCCCAGTGGACTCTGTCAAATGCCTTCTCGGCATCCAACGAGATCAAGACCATTAGATGAGGAGCATCCTTGGATGCCAAGAAGACATGGGACAGGGTCCTCAGATGGTCAACCGATGATCTCCCTTTCATGAAACCAACCTGTTCAGCCCTGATAAGAGAATAAAGTACTGCCTCTACACGGTCGGCTAGTAATTTTGCCAGGATTTCAATATCTTGGTTAAGTAGGGATATCGGCCTGTAGCTTGCCACCTGATCCGGCGGTCTGTCCGGCTTGGGCAACAAACTATTAAGGCCTCAAAAAGAGAGGGATCAGACACTTTACCCGAGAGAATAGCCTGAAAAAGCGGGAGCAGGATGGGAATAAGCTGCTTTGAGAAAACTTTATAGAAATTGGAAGTAAACCCGTCAGGGCCCGGAGATTTGTCTGATGGGAGAGATTTAATTACTCTTTCAATTTCACCCTCAGAGATGCGAGACTCCAGAATTATTTGCTGGGATTGTGTAAGGGTTGGCAACTGTAAATCACTCAGATATTCACAAAGTCTTTCCTTAGATGGGGAATTAACCATAGGACCATATAAATCCTGGAAGTACTTTGTAAACTCCTCCGCTATCTCCGGGGGCCAGACCTTAAGAGAATTATCACTAAAAGAGTGGATAGCAGGAATGAGTCTGGCAGATTCCTGCTGCTTAATACGTAATGCTAGCATTTTACCAGCCTTCTCGCCCTGATCGGTATATACCGCATTTGTTTTCAAAATTGCATAGTTGGCTTGTTCCGATAATATTGCTAAGGCTTCTCTCAGTTTCGGTTAATCTTGTTTGAATGCTTCAGAGGAAGCAGGAGAAAGAACAGTCTCCATACTCCTGATTTGGGAGAGAAGGTTAGAAATCTGAGATGCCCTCTCCCTCTTCCTTTTTGTTGTTAAACCAATTATAATTCCTCTTAGATATGCCTTACAGGCACCCCATATCATGTCCTGCTTCCCCATAGAGTTAGAATTAGAAGCAATAAACTGCTCTATTTGGGATGCTAGGTATTGAACCGTCTTCGGCTCCTTCAGGATTTGGTTATTCAGCTTCCATCTGCCCCCTTTATTTGGCAACGAGACCAAGGTTATTAGGTGTGTGACCACAGAGTGATCCGAAGGGGGTCCTGAAACGATGCTAGAACATATAACCCCTGGTAACAGGCTTTGAGAGATGAGGATATAATCAGTCCTAGAGGAGGTTGCATGCACCGGAGAAACAAAAGTGTATTCCCTTACATTGGGATTCAATACGCGCCAGATATCGCAAAGACCAATGGAATCCATCAGGTCCCTAAAGGCTCTTTGCGGAAAAACCTTGACAGGATTGACCTGACCTGTCAAGGGCCTGATCAAAACAAGATTGAAATCACCCCTATGACAATGGGGTGTCCAAAAGGAGAGAGGACTTTAATTATCTGGGCAAAAAGCTAGGGGAATCTACATTGGGGCCTTAAATAGCACCCAGGAGAATGTCCAAGGTATGCAATCTACCTTTACAAACAGGAATCTGCCTGAAGGATCAGATATAACCTGAAGAGGTTTGAACGGAACTGACCTATGTAGGAGGATCATGACCTCTACTATGGGTCGCTCCTTCCGCTGCAAACATCTGCCCAATTTGTTGCCGCCTCATCTTTTCAGCCTCCCCATGAGCAAATGCGCCTCTTGCAAAAACACAATTTCTGCCTTTAAATGGTTATGTTTCAGTATTTTATACTGTTGGTCTTGTGCCCTCACCCTTAACATTCCAACTAATAACGTGAATGTTTCTAGCCATCATTCATGTTGCCAGCTCGATCCTCCAAAACACACATATATATGCATACTCCATCCATAGTGCTCCAAACATAATATGCACTGGGTTGTTCTACCCTCCCCATTCTGTCCCCATTAAATCCATTCCCCAGCCACCCCCATGATCCCCCACCCAAAACACCCTGTAAACCCTAATCCTCCTCCCACCCCTCCCATATTTTACACGGTACATGATGTCCAGCAGACTGAAAAGTTCTCTCCCCAACCACCCCTCTCACAAAGCAGAAATCAGGAACAAAATTACCCTCGATACTCAGAACATTCCAGTAGAATAGCTTATTCTCAGCATTAATATCCTGACAATACCCTAGGTGATCCCAGGGTTGGCTATACCAGCCCTTTAGAAAAAATAATTCTCCCTATAGTGATCCCACGAGCCATAGAGCCACATGGCCTGCAGAGCATGAGGGCTAAAACCCAAAGGTATAATATGTGAGGATTAATCTCAGACACCCTCTTGCAGTGTAGCCTCATAATATCAATGCTTAAAACTGAGGGCAGACAGTCTATGGCTACCCACCATGAAATAGGGAGAACTGGAAGGCCCAAAGTCACTTTCCAGAGCATATATTAAATCAGAACCAGTGGCCAACACAATGAGAAGAGAAATTAAAGAAAAAAAGGGAGAAAACGAGAAAATGGGAGTCCTCCAGAGACAGTACTTAGACAGGGTTATAAAGAGGGAGCAAACCAAAGCCCAGTGAGAGCAAGCAAAACCCTGGCATTTTCGTCTATCCTTAAATACGGGATCTGCCTTAATATACATATTATCCTTGTTCATTGCCCATTAATAGCAGGGAGCATGAGAAGGAGTGAAATCTGAGAACAATAAAAAGGGTGTAAGCCATGTTGACAAGGCCAAGGAGAGACCGCAAATGCCAGAAAGGTCTCATAATAAAATCTGAAAAAGGAAAGCATTGCCCCCCCATTGCCATGAGATTGGGTCAACACTCCTGAGAAACAGAGGCACCAGGACTAGCAAAATGGGATTTAGCATAAGAACCATGGCCCCGTTCATATGCTCATTACATGAAACCGAGAAAACACAAATGAGCCTGCTAACACCTAGCTCGTGAATCACAATTGAGACAGAAATAAACCGAAGTGAGAAATAAGAGTCCACAAAGTATCAAAAAGTCCTGAAGATGAAAACCAGATCGGAAATAGAATGTCCATGTTGCATCAGAAGGAGGACCCCACTCAAGAACTGTAATGGAGAGATAAACAACCAGGTATACAGTATATCCGTGGCCTGGCCCCAAAAGTATTTCAGCCAAATATGATTTGCTGCAGATAGGCAGCTCCACCAGATGGAAATTCGGCGTGCCTTTCTACGCCAGATCCTCTCTCATATAGGCTTGATTAGATCAGGGAACGCTTCTTTGAGCCCAGTAGATGCCATCTCCACCTCCTCATAGGTCAGCCATGAGCCATTTATACAAACTTGAAGCCATGCAGGAAAACCCATGCAGAACTTAATTCCCACAGTGATCAGCTTGAGGACCACTTTATGAAATGTTGCTCTTTTCTGGCACAGATAAGGGCAGATCTTGTGCCACCCTCAACTTTTACCTTCCCATTGTAAATCTTGCAGCTCTTTAACCTTGTATAGGAAGTGTTGTCACTCCTGAAAATTCAGAAAAGGAAATATGAATGCTCTAGGAGGGGATCCAACCAAGGGAGGGGGCATAGTGCCCAGTGAGCCCTTTCTATGATGTAGCTAGCACCGAAAGGAGAAGGGCCTGCCACCTTTTCCACAAACTTTTTGGTAAACTTTACGGGATACGAGTCCTCTTCACCCTCTGGCAAGCCGATTATTACGGCATTGTTACGGCGACTACGCCCCTCCAAATCTTCAACCTTATTCTCCATTTTCACTAGCCTTTGCCTCAGGGCCACCAACTCCAGATCAGCTTTATCTTGCTTCTTTTCAACGGATTGTATACATAGTTCGTTGTCAGCAGTTTTCTTAGAAAGCTCCTCCAGGGTATTAGAAATGCTTTTAATTTTCCCTGCCATATTCTGCATTTCGGCCTTAAAAGGCTGAAACTCCTCTAGAAACCTCGAGAGGGTAAGAAGGTCACTATCAGGACACTCAACGGTAACAGGCAGCAAGGGTTGTGAGGGGGAGACTCTGGCTTTCTTAGAGGCCTTCTCTGGTGTAGTAGGAGGTGTGTGCTTTAGAGCGATTTTCAGCATCTCTTCATCCATCGATACCCCACAAACAGAACTGGAGTGCTCAGAAAGGCTGTAGATTAATAGTCTTCTGTAAAAATTACTGAAAAGCAGGATTTTGAAGGGAAAATAACGGGCAGTAGGTTGGAGCGGGTAGAGAGGCATCTTACCCAGCGCACCACATCACGTGACTCCCAATATGTTGTTTTTCAGTGCATACTGTTGATGTAATTGTTCCCTTGGACTCATGGCTTTACTTTGCTAAGCCACTGGCCATTGCAAGGGCACAATGACAGCAACATTCTGCACTAAATAATAATCATATTTGTAGCTGGCCCAGTGGCACTGAGGGTTGAGGCACTGGACGCCACACCTCACGCCATGCCGGCAACCTGGGTTTGGGATCAGATTCAGGTTGTCGGGGGTTGACAGGGGAGGAAAGTATTGAGCATCCAGAGGACTGCTCTCATATCCTGGGAGTGAGAGGGGTTAAGATCCCAGTGCCTGGTGACTCTGCATGGAGACTGGGGGTGGCAGCAGCATCAGGATCTCCAACATGGGGATTGGCCACGATGGCGCTCCTGGGAGCATGCATGGGGGTATGCACATTTCACTCTGCTGCACACTGCACCACTGAGCCAGGGGACGGTGGGCATGTAAGGAAAGCCCTCTGCTATGCCAATGAAGCCACCAAAGGAGTCCCCAACTGGCACCTCCAAACAAAGCCCAACTAAAGGGGCAGGGGCCCAAGGGAGATGCAGTCTCCCTCCCGTCCTTCTCCGGGGAGGCCTTAATGGGGGGCAAGCCACAGTTCTCCCTGCTTCAGCCGGGTCATGATGGAGGCTGGCAGGTGTCCAGGTGATGATACTCCATGTAACAAGGCTGATGGGGGAAGCCCCCACCTGCTGTTGGACAGCATAAATAGAATGTACAAAAAAAAAAAAGCAATAATCATCTTTTTTTAAGCTGCTTAATAGAATGTTCCAGATGTATATTGTGGGAGTGAAAACACAGTTTGCAAATAAAAAGTGCTACCTTGGTCCAACATAGAAAACTAAATGAACTTTGTCACTGAGCATGCTCAGACATTTATCTCACTCATTCTGGCCAAATTGAACATGATTAGAAATAGCCTGCAAAAAGAAACCTTTGAGCAGGTGACCCTTTGTCTGTGGCCACATCTCCTGACACAAGACCCAAGCAGGTAGATAAGGGAGGGTGGTCAGGAGGAGGAAAGCAAGGGAGGAGGAAATGAGGTTTAGGTAGGAGACAGATCAGCTCAGTGGTAGGAGGAATCTATGGCTGGAGGAAGAGCTATAGAAACATAGAATTTGAAGGCAGATAAGACCGTTGGCCCACCTAGTCTGCCCATTTCCTACTATGGATAAGCTGCAGATCCTAGTTAACCAACAGCCTACTTCCTCCTACCCCCACTAGAATTGCCTTATGTCTGTCCCATGCATTCTTGAATTTCCCCACTGTTATTGACTCTACGACCTCCTCAGGAAGGCTGTTCCATGTATCCACAACCATCTCTGTGAAGAAATACTTCCTCACATTACCTCTGAGCCATCTCCCCTATCTTCAAATTGTGCCCCCTTGTTTTTGCACATCTCTTTTTCTGAAAGATGCTACCCTCTTGGACTTTGTTGATTCCCTTGAGGTATTTGAAAGTTTCTATCATGTCCCACTCCCCTCCTTTCCTCGAGGCTATACATCTTTAGTTCCTTTAGTCTTTCTTCATATGCCTTCTGATGCAGACCCTGCATCATTTTGGTTGCCCTCCTCTGGACAGCCTCCACCCTGTCTATGTCTTTGCAGAGATGGAGTCTCCAGAACTGTACACAGTACTCCAGATGTGGTCTTACCAACTGTCTGTACAGAGGGCTAACAACTTCTTGTTTTCTACTGGTGGTGCCTCTCCCTATGCATTCCAGTATCCCCCTTACTGCCTTCTCACATTGCTGGCCCACCTTTAGGTCATCTGATATGACTACCCCCAGGTCTCTTTCCATTTTGTTGCTGTCAGTATCTCACCCCCATTGTGTACTCTTCCCTGGGTTTTGTTTCCAGGTGCATTACTTTGCACTTCTTAGCATTGAATCTAAGCTGCCATACATTTGACCATTCCTCCAACCTTGCAAGTCCCTTTTCATCCTTTCCACCCTCCTTGTGTATCAACCATGTTGCAGATCTTTGTGTCATCTGCAAAGAGACATACTTTCCCTTCCAGTCCCTCTGCAATGTCACTTATAAAGACATTAAAAGGACGCCCCAATACTGAACCCTGCAGTACCCCACTAGTAACCCTCCTTTCTTCACTATGAAGTCCATTTACTATTACCCTCTGTGTCCTGTTGTCCAACCAGTGTTTTACCCAGGCTACCACCCTGGGACCCACTCCCAGGTTGGCTAGTTTGTTTATTAATCTTTTGTGCGGAACTGTGTCAAATGCCTTGCTAAAGTCTAGGTAGGCCCTGTCCACAGCCCCTCCCTGGTCTACTGCTTTGGTCACCCAGTCAAAGAAATCAATTCAATTTGTCTGACATGACCTTCCAGCTGTGAATCCATGCTGCCTTGGGTCCTGTGCCCCACTGGCCTCTAGGTAGTCAACAATTCTTTCCTTCGATGAGCTATGAGTAGTATATGGGGCCAACTTGCCATAGCCCTACCCCATTGGCTCCTGATCTCTGGATAATATTCATCTCATCAGCAGCAGCACAGCTGAGGAGCAGCAACAGTATACCAACAGAACTGGTAGGCAGTTGGAGTTAAGGCTTTCATGCAAAATGTGATAGCAGATGGGGTTGAGACTGTTTAGGTTGGGATAGGGTAGTTTGCTTAGCTGGAAGGTTAAGGGAATTTCAAGTAGCCCAGTCAGAGGGCAACTGTGGGGGCTTATAGGACTGCCTAGCTGTGAGATGGTTCAAGGTTTGGTAGATCAAGAGGTGGAGACATGTATTTGCATCCATTTTCTTACCTGGGACAGGTTGGGAGTTGGCCCTGCCATTTAGAAAAAAAATTCAAAGCTAGGAGGCTTCTGCTGGGTCATGCTTCCCCAACTGGTAAAACTGAGAAGAAGTTGAGAAGGCTTCAATGCAGCAGCAATAGAGGTGAGAGCACTCCTGCCTGCATAAGACAGAGTAACAATGTGGGAGCCATGAGATGGGGCACCCCACTCAAGGATTTACCATGTGGAAAGGCAGTAGAGAGCGAGTTAGGTGCCATGCCCACATGAGCTGGCGGAGACAGTGAGCAGGGGACAAAAAAAAAATAGAAATAAAAGTCAGTGCACAACATGATGGCTGTCAGCCTCCACTCCAATTCAGGACAAGTGGTTAGGGCCAGGAGAGAGTTGGGGCAATGCAAGGCCTAGTAACAGGCAGTAGTTGTCTGGGTGATGGGGCAGTTGAGGGCATGCACCCATGGGGCAACAGGGTGTGGTTTCCATGGAAACCAGGAGGTCGCACAAGCAGTGTATGCATGGAAGACCATAGAGTGGGATTCAGGACCCCTAAGTATAAAGAATAAAAAGAAAAGTAAACATAATAACAGTGGTGGCCAGCCACCATTGGCTCTGATTTGAAAAAAGGGGGTTAACATCAGGAGAGAGAGCAGATGGAATGATGGTTTGCAGTTCCTTGGAGACCAGTCAGACCAGAAGGTGTGGTGTTTGAGACCCTCGAAAGTTAAAGAGAAAGAAACATAATAGCACTATTGAAATAATAGTGAGTTTGCTTGATTGGGTGCCCCCAGATGGGGCAATAATGTATGTGGAGGGGTAAGGGACAATGAGTAAGCAAGGGGTAGGGTAGTAGCATGGTAACCAGAGAACTGGGTAGCTGAACAGGTGCTTCTCCTGGGCTAGTAAAGAAACAGGGAGAATTGGCTTGTCCTGGATGTGGGAAAATGGCCCAACAGGAAAAACATGGGGAGACTTCATAAGAAAGAAAAAATAATATATTTTGAGTCTCTTGAGCTGCAGTGGGATCTGTACTGAATGAGTAGATGGTCCACATTCAGTGCCTGCCACACAGCCAGGGATAGTAATTGTACCAGTGAAGCAGGTGGCCTCCATCTTGCGCATGGTGGCAGCCATGTGGTGCCATGGTTGCTGAGGGTAAACAAGGGACAAAGGGATGGATACCCAATTGAGTCTTGAGGACTTGGCAAAGGGTTTTATAAGTCATAGTGGGGCCACAGCAGGGCACTTCTGGCAAGTTAAGTGGCAATAAAAAGGCTCCACACATGGACAATAAGCAGCCACCAAATTGGGAATGGTAGTGGGTGTCCTGCCAACAGGAAGCAGCCAGTGCATGCACAATGTGCAGTAACCATATTGGGAATGGTAGCAGATGCCCACTAACAGAAAGCATCAGGAGCTGGCTGGTACATAGAAATGAGGGCGATGGGGAGAAAACAAAAATGATGAAAATGTAAAAATAAATCATAGCTTCATGGAGCAACAGGCAAGTGCAGGGGCTGTCTGCAGGAGAGGGAGGGCAATGAGACAGAGTGGCTGGGACTCAAGTGGGTGAACAGACACCTAAGAAGTCAGTCAACCACTGCTCCTAGGCTATGCAAGGGGTAGGACTGGTGAAAGGTGATGGCCATTTAAGCATCTGTGGATTGGGAAGTGAAGGAAAGTGGGTCAGTGTTAGTTGTGAATATGGCCCACCGCAGCAAGGCCCTTCCTCAGGGAACTGGGTTAAAAAAGAAAAAAAGAAGGATGTTAGTCTAGTAGGCTGAATTGGCATTGGGATGGATAATAACACAATGTGGATTAACACAGAGCAGCCTACTAGTATGGACTGAGCAGAGGAGGCTACCACAGACAGGAAGTTTTTCCTTTGATTTTATTTTTAGCCTGGGGATAGACAAGATGCATGAAAAGGAAGGCAATGCTGAAACTGGGGTCAACAGAGTTTGGGAAGTTGATGATGGCTTTTCACAGGTGCATGGCAATGCATGGTGGGATGCCTGTTTTGGAACTTTGGATGAGGTGAGGCCATCCATTTGTGGGGCCATCAGCACTTCCAAATCAGCAGAGCTGTCCCTGAATCCATTAGGCAAGGGACAGTGCCCAACCAGCTAACATACAAAAAGCCAGAAGGAAGTGGGCACCACTGCCACAGCAACCAGGAACCAAGAAGCTGGCAGGACCTCAGCAGCCATTGACCAAGAAGCCATACCACCAAAGCAGCAGTGGAAGACACTGCCAGCACTGGTGTGCCCAGAGAAAGAGAGGCCTAACTTTGAGGAGTGCAGCCTGAGCAGGTAAGAGCATTGCTGGTTAGCACTTTTGAGGCAGAAACCAGTAGGGTGGAGTCAATGGCTATGCTGTCCAGGGAGGTGAGAAGGGTTAGGGGCCACTACACCAGTAGGATGATATACAGTGGCGTGAAAAATATTTGCCCCTTCCTGATTTTCTCTATTATTGCATATTTGTCACACTGGATGTTTTCAGGTCTTTAGAAAATGTAATATTAGATAAAGGGAACCTGAGTGAACAAATAACACTTGTTTTTTTTTTATTTCACTTATTTAATGAAAAAAGTTAACCAACACCAACTGGCACTGTGTGAAAAGTAATTGCCCCTACACTTAATAACTGGTTATGCCACATTTAGCTGCAATGACTGCAACCAAACACTTCCTATAATTCAATATCAGTCTTTCACATCGCTGTGGAGGAATATTAACCCACTCTTCCTCGCAGAACTGCTTTAATTCAGTAACATTTGATAGGTTTTCGAGCATGAACTGCTCGTTTGAGGTCCTGCCACAGCATCTCTATTGGGTTTAAGTCTGGACTTTGACTAGGCCACTCCAAAACTTTAATTTTACTTCTTTTAGCCATTCTGATGTGGACTTGCTTTTTGTGTTTTGGATCATTGTCTTGCTGCATGACCCAACCACGCTCAGCTTCAGCTGACGGAAGGATGACTGACATTCTCCTTAAGAATTTTCTGGTACAGAGCAGAATTCATGGTTCCTTTAATTATGGCAAGTCATCCAGGTCCTTAGAGCAAAGCATCCCCACACTATCACACTACCACCACCATGTTTGACTGTTGGTATGGTGTTCTTACTGTGGAATGCTGTGTTTGCTTTACGCGAGACATTATGGGATCCATGTTGTCCAAAAAGTTCCACTTTGGACTCATCTGTCCATAGAACATTTTCCCAAAGGCTTGTGGATCATCCAGGTGCTTCTTGGCAAATGAGAGATGAGCATTTATGTTCTTCTTGGTTAGCAGTGGTTTCGCCTTGCTACTCTCACATGAAGCCCATTTTTGCCCAGTCTCTTCTGATTGTGGAGTCATGAACACTGACCTTAGCTGAGGCAAGAGAAGCCTGCAGTTCTTTGGATGTTGTTTTAGGATCCTTTGAGACTTCTTGGATGATTTTACGCTGCGCCCTTGGAGTAATTTTGGCAGGCCGCCCACTCCTGGGAAGGTTCACTACTGTTCCAAGTGTTCTCCATTTGGAGATTATGGCTCTCACTGTGGTTCGATGGAGTCCCAGAGCTTAGAAATAGCTTTGTAACCCTTTCCAGACTGATAGAGGGCAACAAATTTTTTTCTGATCTTTTCAGGAACTTCCTTTGATCATGGCATAATGTGCTTGTTGAATCTTTGTGCTGGCAACGTGACTCTGATGGTAAGGGCCAAAATAAGTGAGGTTTATATTGAGCAGGGCTGGCTGTAATCAAGCCTGGCTGTGTTCAATCAGCTGACTCTAATTATCCCTTTAATTGGGTTGATTTAACTAGGGGCAATTTTTTCACACAGTGCCAGTTGGTGTTGGTTAACTTTTTCATTAAATAAATGAAATAAGTAAAAAAAAAGTATTTGTTCACTCAGGTTCCTTTATCTAATATTATATTTTGTCTAAAGACCTGAAAACATCCAGTGTGACAAATATGCAATAATAGAGAAAATCAGGAAGGGCAAATACTTTTCACGCCACTGTATGCCAAAATAGTATACCATTCCTTGCCAGTCTTTCCTGTTGGTCCAGAGACCCAAGAAGCAAAGAATTGGTCCTCTGCATCTCTGGCATCCAGTGGATCCATCCTCCCTACCTTCTTTCCTTCTGTACATGTTGATGGCTGCTCTGAGCACCAACAAACCTTTTAGTATCAGTGGCAGACTACTAGACTGCAGGGGGAGATTGGATTGCACAGGAACTGAGGCAGCTGAAGGACCACTAGATTGAGAGCAAGATTGGATTTATTTCACAGGCATTATTGGGGGGGACTGATAGACTGCTAGAGGGTTGGATTTACTTAATGGGGATCAGGGTGGAAAGGAAGAGTGTATCAGTCACCAGTGCTGGCAAGAGGACAACAAGTCACACACCATTGTTCGAGTTGTTTAAGATACGGTTTCATAAGAAGTACTTAGCACTGCCACAGCAGCCATTTCCCACTTCCAAAATTTGCTAAGTACACTACTGCAACCTATGGGGCCTATGCACTAAGGAAATGCAACAACTGTGCAGCACACAACATGCACAAGTAAGGGCATATAACCCCACAACATGCATGCCATGGATGTGCAGCAAGCATGTAGAGTGCACAGAGACACGTATATGTGTCCCACACATAGCACCATGATGGAAGCACTACGTGTGGGTAGGGTGTATGCCCACATAACAGCATGCTTGACCCACACAGACACGTATTCACAATGTATAATATGACACCCTAGTGCATGGTGGCTCACACTCAGCACTATGCAAAGTGGAGGGTTACCATAAACTACATGCACACAGGGCTTGCATACAAATAGGGCAGGCCACCTGGACTATTGGGGACATGGGCACAGCTGTGATGTACCCCCATGGGAAAGATCATTGGTATTATAGGGTCAGATCTGGCAGTGTAACAATATATACATAGAGCAGGCACACCTGTAGAAATAATGGCACCAGGTGATAGATGCAATGCCCCTCCACACATGTGCCTTTGCCACACCTAACATGGTACAAATAGCTCCATGCACATAGAATTCCCCACGGCCCCCCACTGCCCTGCACAGCTGGCAGGCTGTCATGAAGACCTGAACACTTCCGGACAGCAGCATGCCAGCATTGCAAAGAATAAAGACATGGACACTGGACATATGTTCATAAATGCTTTACTGTTGTATCATTGTGTACAGCACTTAGCAATCCAAGCCTGTCAACAGACAGGGCCATAACATCATTAATGATAGCACATGGTCACAGCTATGCAACAGAAGACACATGGAAGTGCTGTGATGGCCTGGGGTCATAGTCACTGTCCAAAGGTGCCCCTACTCCACCTCTTCGTCCATGGAGTCTTTGCTTGACCCCCTCAGTATGGAGGGGTGTACCCCTTCACCAGAACCATTTTTCGCAGTGGTCCCTGATACCACTGCATTAAGAGGAACCCATATGACAGGCATGAGTTGGATGCACATGCAGTGACACAGATGAACAGTGCTACACACAGTTACCCAGTTGCCCTAAACACATACCTTGGAGAGCTCAGCCAGGGCCCGCAGCTCCCTCACGTTGTCCTTATAGAAAACATCTCTGCCACTCACCCTCCAGGACAGGAAGTCTGGGATCTGTAGGGGCCAGTGTGCCCTATGGGTCACCACTACCACAGCCACCACCTCGTCAGGCTGTTCCTGCCATTTTATGATGATTCATCCAAGACAGTCTCTGAAGTCCTGCAGACACAGAAATAGAATACATACATCACCATCACAGCACCCACAACACGTGTTATGCACAACCTCCACACCTTGCCAGTTGCATACATATCTGGCCAGGAAACCATGCGCTATCCAGTGCAGGATCATGGATGCAGCCTGTAAGGAGGAGCACTCCTTAGGACAGCACTCCACTGCTGGTAAAGCACTCTCAACAATATGACATCAGTTTCACTTTTGCAGAAAATGTATTTAAAGATAAGCAAGCTCTGATGAGACTAAAATGTGAAAATCCAAACCACCAGCATGCAGGTGCCTCTGCGCATCAACAAGGTGGATCATCATTGCACATACATAACTCACCCAGCTCCTTGACTACCCATATGATGTCACCTTCCTCTGAGTCTTAGTATGTTCATTTGGAAATATGCCATAACATTCTGGGGTATTCTCCCATCCTCCTGACCTCAGGTGTGGACACGCTCGCTTGCAGCGCTGCTGCCATCTTCACTAATATAAGATACAATTGTGAACCTGTGACACAACTACATGCCTCATCACCCCACTGGTGAGCCAGGTACACGTCCCTTTTAAGAGGCTCCCTTCCACATGGGATATCTGTGCATAATCCCTGTCAGTGTCGCGGTTGGTAGGGGCACAGGCAGCCATGTACTGTAACGCACACACACACCAGCTATCATGCATTCTGGGTTCCCTCCAGAGGGGTGCACACTATGTGCCTGGGAATATTACTCTCTGTCCTCCTGATGGACAGTTATGGGGATCATGAGCAGGCATTGAGAGTAAGGTCATGGCCCTGTGTATTTTGACCCCATCTGGATCATTGCACTGTAGTTAGGGATGTACAAAGTTGGAAAACTTCGTTTTATAGATTAATTTGGCAAATTCACCACATTTCATAAAATTAAACTGCCTTGCGGAAAAACTTCACAGTAAACCAATACCTCATGAAGTGTAAAGTTGGCAACTTCACTGGCGAGGTTTGGCACAGAAGCAAAGTTTGCAATGTACTATGGGATCAGAGGCCACATGTTGCTGAAACAAGCTGTATGCCACTAGGATACTATCTTTAGTGAAGTCTTCGAAGACAGAATAGGAGAGAAGTCCATGTGTGCTTGTCTGAGAAAAGAAAAATTAAAATACATCTCAAAACTGAGCTTTTTGAGTCCAGATTGCTCATAAATTGTTCTAGAGGGCCTTGTGCTGCTAGATTTTTTTTTTTTTTCATTATTTATTTTTCACGAATCATTTACTTTAAAGTAGTGGTTTCTGTTTTCTCAGTCTAAGCAGTGCTGTGGGTAAGGGTAGGGGTACTGTATGTAAAGCAGAGATTTGCAGAAATTTTAATTAGCAAGCTAATTTGCCGTGAAGTGGCCAATGTTTGCATTTGCTGAGTTTTGCGAAGTTTTCTCTGCCCTCGGCAACTTTGACTATGCCCAGATCATGAAGTTTTCAATGCATAATGTGGAATTTCACCTGCTAATGGCAGAATTTCACCTGTGAAGTTCTGCACGTTAACGGGCAAAATTCCACACTTCGCGGCAAAACTTTACAGATCGATCCACAATCCGCAAATTTTGCTAAATTTGTGGATTCATTCACAGAGCAAATTTTAACAACTTTGCCCATCTCTAATGTTAAGCAAGGCAGCCCAGAAAGATCCAGAGCTTTTTTGTCTAAGTGGATTTGTGCTATATGTTGGTTTTCTCACTCTTTCTTATTCATCATTACGTTCACTTGCTCGCATGCGTAAGGAACGTTTTGGGAGAGTAGCACACTTTGGAGGTGTGCCTCTCCCCTTCAATCCACTGCTCCATTGAGCAGGCATGGTGGTCCTGCACCAATGGGTGTGGGAGCTCTGTATGACAGTGGTGGTCTTCTGCTTCAAAAACCACCGCTGTGATACCGGCACCGCGTCATGCCGCCCTCCACTTTCGCGTCCGCGCCCTTCCCCATGTCACGCTGCCCCCAAAGCTTTGGTGCATAAGCGTTGTTTGCCGATGAAAGTGCCAATCCCGTTGGCTCCACGGCCCCAAGCCATCCTTCTGCCACGCTGGGGCCACCCAGTGTGGCAAACGTCCATTTTTTGCCAAGGGGTGCCCAATCCGTCGGCTCCTCGCCCCCGCAGAAGTTTGCCAACGGGTGCCAATCCCCGTCAGCCTCGGCCCCTAGACATCTTCTGCCACGCTGGGAGCCCACCCCAGTGTGGCAAACATCCCACGTAGTCCTTTTTTTTTTTTCAACCTGTAAAGAAAAACGGTCCCACGTTGTCTCCCAACCCCCTCACGATCTGCACCCACCCACTACGCACCCAGCCTCCCACACCCACCTCACCCCATACTTACCTCTGGAGCTCAGTGCGGCGATCTTTGGTGGACCGGGAACACGTCTGCACTCTTCAAAGCCAACCGCGAACTGAGGAAATGCCGGTAAGCTGTATAATGGGCTAAAATGGGGGTTTCAACTTTATTGCATATTCAGGCATTTTTTGGAATTTTTGCACCAAATTTTCAACACGGGGTTTTTGAGACCCCTTCTCATGAATGTTGTCACTGTCATGGCGTTATTCAGGCCCGAAGGTGATTTTGCAGTCACTGCACAGTCACTGCGCCAAAATCACCCTTTGGGCCTGAATAACACCATGACAGTGACATCATTCAGAAGAGGTCCAAAAACTCCATGTTGAAAATTTGGCAAAAATTCCAAAAATAACTGTTTTACGAGCGTGCATTGCGCAGTTCCTACGCAGGCTCGTAAGTTCGTGAATTTTCAATATTTTCACTCCAGATTTTCAACATTGCCATTTTACCACACCTTCTTATGAATAGTATGGCTGTCATTTTTCACATCTCACTCAAAACATGTTTCTGCCCATGTAGCGCACAATGGCGCAGTCGGTGTGCGAACTCAGTGTATGGGACACATTAAGAAAATCACAGTGACACTGATCATGAGCAGAGGTCTTAAAATAGCTGTGTTGAAAATTTGATGACAAAATTCATAAAAATGACTGTTTTACGAGTGTTCATTGAGCATTTCCTATGCACGCTCGTAAGTTTGCGAATTTTCAATATTTTCACTCCACATTTTCAACATTGCCATTTTACCACACCTCCTTATGAGCAGTGTAGCTATCATTTTTTACATCTTGCCCAAAATATGTTTCTGCCCATGTAGCGCACAATGGCACAGTCGCTGTGTGAACTCAGTGTATGGGACACATTAAGAAAATCACAGTGTCACTGTTCATGAGCAGAGATCTTAAAATGGCTATGTTGAAAATTTGGTGAACAAATTCCTAAAAATAACTGTTTTATGAATGTGCGTTGTGTAGTTCCTACGCACGCTCGTAAGTTTGCGAATTTTCAATATTTTCACTCCAGATTTTCAACATTGCCATTTTACCACACCTCCTTATGAGCAGTACAGCTGTCATTTTTCATCCTGCCCAAAACATGTTTCGCCATATAGTGCACAATAAGCATGATTGGTGTACCAAAATCAATGTAACACACAGTAAGACAATCACAGCAACACTGTTCATTAGCAGAGGTTTTAAAATGCCAATGTTGACAATTTGGTGAAAAATTCCTGACAATGACTGTTTCTGAGCGTGCATTGCACAGTTCCCACGCACGTTCGAGGTTTCGAATTTTCAGTATTTCCACCCAGATTTTCAACATTGCCATTTTACCACACTTCTTTATGAGCAGTACAGCTGTCATTTTCACATCCTGCCCAAAACATGTTTCTGCCTATGTGAACACTGTGGGGTTAACAAAAGGTCATGCTGAAAATTTATTGTGCAAATACCAGCACTAGCACAGGGCATTAGGATAAAGCACCTTACATGCCAAACACCACTGCAAATACCTGCAAGCGAACGTTCGGCATTGACAAATGCTTGTTTTTGATCTGTTGTGAGTAATTTCTCATTTTTATTTCTGTGATTTAGTTTGTTGTGTTTAAGTAAATAATTTAGTCAGTGTCTTTCTGTAGCTGTTTTATTTATTTTGTAGTTATATTTTTCTTAAAGTGACAGTGTTCTATCACTTTTTGTTATGCTTAATATTAAATTCCCCCTCTTACCCCTGCGCTAACTAAATTCTCAGCTGAAGTACTGAGCAATAATGACGGAGGGGTCAGCACAGGGGCGGTCTTCATTGACCTATCTAAAGCTTTCGACCTGGTAAACCACAACCTCCCTCTACAAAAAATGCACTCTCTTGGCCTTGATACTCACTCACTGGGATGGTTCAAGAGTTATCTCTCGAACGCACCCAGAGGGTTAAGTGGGAGGATAAAGTCTCTAAGCTAGCTCCACTCAAAGAAGGGTACCCAAGGGTCAATCCTCGGCCCTCTCTTTACACTGTTCATTAATGATCTGCACAAACACTGCTGGGAGTAGCAGCGCCATTCAGTACGCGGATGATGCAGTCATTTATAGAGCCTCCCCTAATTTACCTGAGTTGCAGACTGCCCTTCAAGAGGACATCCACCTGATGGAGGACTGGCTCTCTCTGAACAAAATGGTTCTAAACACTAGCAAAACGAAGGTAATGCTCTTTGGCCCTAGATCCCTGGGAACAGAGAGGTCACATCACCTACAACTCCAGTCCAGGGTGTAAAACTTGAGGTGGTCACCTCACCAAATACCTAGGCCTTACCCTGGACCAAGGTTTCACACTAAAGAATCATGTAGATCAAATCACCAAAGCCATCCATGGGAAACTAGGCATCCTTTATAGACTAAAGGACCAGATCATCCCGGAAGCTAGGGTAGCCATTGCCACAAGTGTGCTCCTCCCAAAGCTCACATACGGGGCCCCAATCCTCCAGGGCATGGCTGCGATGGAATTAGGAAGGCTGCAGACCCTGTACAATAAGATAGTCTGCTTTGCCACCCTGTCTCACCCGAGGACTCACCACTGTGAGGCCCAATCCAGTCTCAGGTGGCCGTCTCTTGATGCTCGCCTCGCCTACCCAACCCTCTGCCTTACATATAAGATACTGGGCCCCTCACCTCCCCCTAGCCTGGTTGGGCCTGGCCAGGCAAACCCAACCCACGGTGCCTGCGCTCATCAGGCCAATCTCTCCCTCGAGGTTCCCAAGATGAGGACTAAAGCCGGGTCTAGGTCCTTTGCTTACACCTCCCCTTCCTCCTGGAACAACCTCCCCTTTGAGGTCCGGGAGGCTGAGACTGTTTCCAGCTTCCGGACTATGCTTAAGGGACACCTGCTCAATAGGAGCATATGTCTATGCCACAGTACCTGACCACGTTAAGCCTCCTGGGCAGCTCATTTGACCTCCCAACCTCTACCCAGGCAGTATAACGGTCCTCCTCTTACAGACGGGGTGCACTTATGTCCCTAATTTATCCCCCTTCCAATCCTGCAGACACAGCAGCTAACCCTAGGACTATAGGTGCTGCTCGCTATTCCAGAGCACTTTGTAACTAATCAACAACTAGTGATGCTTAATGTTTAATGTACTCATTATTTGTAACCTCTATGTCCTTACAGCTTGTATGTCTTCCACTACCTGGTGCCTGTAAACATATGTACTCATACTGTTAAAAACTATCCATTCTCCAGACTGTACTGATCTGTTACCTGTATGTTGTTGTTTTACCCGGGTCGCCCCTGAAAAAGGGACCTCTTAGGGCCCAGAGGGCCTACCCGGTCATCAAAATTCAATAAATAAATAAATAAATAAATTTTAATCCCTGCTCTGTTGAAACAAAAAAACAAACAAACAAAAAAAACCTTTTTTTTAGTGTTCATTTTTCAGCTCACACTGCTGATCCCTCATTCCTTAAAGGGAGGCATTGTCTGCTCCTGGTACTTATTTGTACCACTGTGTTAGTTTATTAATCCCTGTGTTGTGTTAAAAAAGTGTTTTTTTATTTTGCTACACACTATTAGCATAGTATTTTTTCAGATCACGCTGCTGATCTTTGATTCTCTACTCTTGGGGGAGGTGTTATCTGCTGCTAGTAGTTAATAACTTGTTTAACCCTTCTACCTCTGTTATATGTGTTGCTTTAATCCCTGTGGTGTTTTATTTTTTCAGATCACACTGCTGATCCCTGATTCCCTATGGGGAGGTGCTGTCTGTTCTGGGTACTTATTTGTACTGCAGGCTTTATTTACATTTTGTAATTTTTCATCCCAAATCAAGTTACAATTATCGTATAAGAATGACTGGGAAGAGACGATCTACTAAATGGAGATGTGGAAGGGAGGCAGCAAAGAAGTGTTCAAAATCTAGGGGGCAAAACAGTGCCGAAGTTATAAAAATTATTTCTGCAGCAGCGTGTTCCACGGTCCCTGGGGCTGGTAGTACCAAAGGAGTAGTTGGCGGTGGTGGCATTAGTGTAGCCAAATATTTTTCTTCTACATCAGTGGCAACCATGCTGGTGGGGGATGTAGGAGGTGACAAGAGAAGCAGCAGTAAACAAGGAACAATGGTCGAGGAGGAGTTTGTTGGTGTCCCCATGGGTGGTGATGGTGATGGTGGTGATGCTGAGCCTGATAGTGTGGAGCTTGATTCATAGGTTGAGGTGGGAGATCTGGAAAAAGTGCATCACACTCACACTCCTGATGATCAGAGGGTCGGAGAGCCTGGATACAGCGATGATGAGGAGAACAGACCTGTGGAGGAGGAGGAAATCAGCAGCTGTGCTGATAATGATTTGCTGGATCCACTATGGGAGCCTGAAGAGAAAAAGCATAAGGGTGGTACTGCAGATGATGCAGGGGATATTGTATGCAGTTATCCAACTACCAAAGTCTCCCCTCGGTATTATTGAAGTTATGAAAGCATCCCAAAATACAGAAATTTTCAGAGTGCGTGGCTTTGCCCTGAACAAAGATGACAGAGTAGCTCCGTGACCACTGGGACATTTATCCTTCTACATCCTGCATCAGCAGCTGCAACTTAACTAAAAATGAACTGGTAAATGCTATGATACTTATCAATACAAATGTGAACTTACTTTTGTAGAAGTGAACCCAGAATCCAGCGATCTCGACCTGTGTAAGCCGCCCGGACCCTGCATGACTGGCAGCATCGCCCTACAACTCCTCCAGCTGGGATCCTAAAGCTGTAGAAAATATGTTTAATCACCTTATGCACCAGATGGCACAAGTCACAGTGGTAACAAAACATACCACCCAAGTAGTGAAATCGATGGAGACTAGACTTTTTCAAACAGAAAGAAAAGTCGTCTCCCACAAGGCCACCATGCAAAATCTAATGGAGGTGGTCTATGAGCAACATCAAGCCCTACAGATACTGCAAGAGAAGGTGGATGACCTAGAGAACCAGAGCCAATGCAACAAACTCCGGTTCCTAGATTTTCCCGAGAATACAGAACAAAGAGATGTGGCTGTGTTTCTCCAACATACTCTCCCTGGAATATTGGGCTTGGCACAGACTTCACCGCTACACATTGAAAGGGCCCCACGATCCCTGCCCCCCCCCCACCTAAAGCCCCAACCCATCTTGGCCCGCTTCCTTGATTTTAGAGAAAAAGAAAATATAATGGCCACAGCATGATCCAAAGAGCAGATCCTATGGCATGACCACAAAATACATATATATCAGGACTATTCAATGATCTGTCAGATAGGCGCAGGGCCTACATCGAGGGCTGCAGACACCTACACCAACTTGGCCTGTCCTTCTCATTGCATTACCTGGCCACCATGAGGGTTCCATATGAAGTTCCATTGCTCACCCTAAAACCTCATGAACTTTCTACACAAAACCTTTCCTAGAGAAATGAAGTTAGCCATTGCACCATCACGGGAACAGATCTACCTACCTAAAGAGTGTATGGACACCAGGGAGGCCCCATCCTACACTGGCCTCAGACAATCACAGGGAGGAAAACAAAGCATCCTGGTCTCTACCACTTGGAATAGAAAAAGGCACTCATTGAGACAACACACCAGGCGTGAGCATCCACTGGACAGAAATGGTCCCAGGACCCACAGAAATGGCCCTCAAGCCCAGGATCCATGGTTGAATCTCACACCTACTACTCACCAAATAGATTTGAAGCCCTGGCCCAAGTGGCTATAGAACTCCTGCATGCAACTGCCTCAACTAATCCAGATATGGGGAAGTCTGTGCTTGCCCATCATCACTGATTTCCAGGACATTTACCAAAATTGCATCCACAGATCCTCCTGATCCAGTGGTCACTTCCAGCTCCCCAGCTCCGCCCACCAGCAACTATAGCTCCAGGACATGGCAGATTCCTCACCTGGTGCTGCTATTCAGACCTCTGGCACAGGATGATCTCCTTCTCTCTGTGTCAGATAAGTGTTGAATTCTTGTTTAAGTACTGGCATTCAGGGTCTAAGGTCAGACGGGGGGGGGTCAGTTGTAGTTTAGTGATGGTATAGGCCCGCATGGTTGCCTGGCTTGGTACCTTACCAGGGCTCTGTTCCCCCCTCCACCTCCTGTATACACCTGAGTGGCTTGTCTGCCGAACCCTTGGTATCCCGGCCAATGCACATGCTGGATCCTCTAGCTTCCATGGCTGGGAAGAATAACAAATGTTATGCCAGCTCCAGACTACCTATAGGAGCCTAACATATACATGGGACCATGTTTTCTCCTTCTTTGTACACTGAACGCAGGTAGATGAACCAAATTAAAATGTTTACTATACTGTATGGTGGTACTACTGTTTGGAGCTCCTTTAAGTACCTTAGCAATACGGAGGCAAGCAATTCCCTCTGGACTACAGTGGCCCAATAGATAGTTTAAATAGGCTGACCTTGGGGTATTTCCAATATAAGTTCCCCCGGCACATACCCGCACAGGAAATGCACATCTAAATCTCCAAGGCAGCTAACCAAGGTTTTACATGGCTCCACTCATAGCAAGCAAACTTATGCTTTCCCCTCCTATACTGCTGAGAAATAAATAGAACTAGGAAGGACTTACACCTGACCCCTTCTTTGGACCTTATACCACAAACCCCTTGACTCAAGGCTGTCCCACCATGAGGCCTCTACAGGCCCCTGGCTGCCACCCAGCAACCCACCATGCTGGCAACAAAAAGTAAGACATATACAGATATGCCTTAGTCTCTTTAGCAACAACCTCACCCATAACCACTCAGTAACAGAAGGGCACCCAACCCCTCCGCTGAAATCCCCCCATACATAATACCCACTAATCCCTTTTGTTGCTATCCCAGTCAGGCTGTGTGGTCTGATCCCCTTGCCATCTGTTCTCAACAAGAGCACCCACATAAGGAGTACATGGACAAGGTACAGACCCAGGAATTCGCACCCCAAGGAGTGGACAGGTGGGTCAGATGCAACTGTGTTGCAGGCCAGCACCTAGACCACCTCAAGATGAAACTGGCACACGCCACTGTAAATATTGTTTGGTTCAATGCTGTTGTGTTCTATATGGTTATTTTTAAAAGGATAGAGTTTTTAAGAACCCAGGTGTATATACAAGTTGCTTTTGTATACAGTTGCAGAATATTTCTATCATGTGCAGAGGTTTTGAACTTCCCATTGGCACTGCAGGGATAGCGCAGTTGGACCTCAGCCCCCCCCCCCAACAGATCCTTTATTATGATATCTTTCCATCTAAATAATGGGTGAAGTTAACTGTTATTCCTGGAATGAGAGGGGGATAAATACCCCTGTTAAGTGTAAATAAGTTCTTCACATTTATACTCCTACACAAGAGGCTTAGATGGTCCCCACTAAAAACTGAAAGTGACCCACAGGGCAGATGGGTGTTCACCCTAATGGAAACCCCAGAGGGACCCCTCTTACTGAGCAACATCTACACCCCTATCAAGGATGCCTGGCCTTCTTCGATGAAGTAGCCCAAAAGGTAGGGCAGCTAAACTTGAGAAATACTCCAGTTCTCTGGGGGGGGACTTCAACCTCACCCTGGTCCTGCTTCAGGACCGTAGTCATACGGGGCATGAACCTCACACCAGAGGTAGGCTCTCCTTGCACCAACTAATGCAGGACACAGGCCTAGTGGATATCTGGCACATTCCACCTTCGAGAATGTGATTATACTTTTCACTAGGCAGTGCATGGCTCCACAGCTGGCTAGATTATTGGCTGGTCTCCTCAGATAGCACAGTTATCCCAAGGATCCACTATCCTCCCGGTGGTGATCTCAGATCATGCCCCAGTGCACCTTCATCTCCTATGAGGTGCCTCGATGCCTTCATAAACAACAAGGTGGTTCGACCCTCTTCTCCTCAGAGACCCAGAGTTTGGGCCTTGGCTCCACAGTGAAGCCTCCTTTTTTTAAGGAGGATCCCATAAAATACATAAGTGGGTAACACCTGGTAGGCCTTCAAGGCCACTGTGAGAGATAAAATCATGGGGTCTGCAGTGCTAAGAAGGAGGAAAAGGAAGTTACACCTCTCTGACCTTGAGAAGCAGTTAAAAAAGACAGATTCCATTTTTAAAGTGACTCCTCATACCAGTCAACACTCCCCCACGGAGCGCAAGCTAATAGGCCTTCGTATGGAGATAAATGACCTACTCTCCAGGAAGGCAGAGGTCTCAATAATCTGGCTAAGGCACAGATACTGGGAAGGAGGAGAACAAGGGAGCAAAGAACTGGCCTATAGACTCCCTAAACAGCAGGCTGAAAGACCTACAGCAGGCCTGGTGTACGCAAATAGGAAAACTGAAGCCAAAGCACAAGAAATAAATAGCATTATGAAAGGATTTTATGCCAATTTGTACTCCTCCAGATGTATGAATACCCACATGTCAAGGCATTTCTGGCCTCCCTTGACCTCCCCAAGCTAACAGAACAACAAGCTGCCCTCCTCAATGCCCCCTTAACCATCAAAGAGGTTGAACAGGCCCTGCTCACCCCGAAACCTGGTAAAGCACAGGGGGGGAGATGGGTTCCAAGTGGAATTATGGCAATCCCTGTCCCCAATCATTACTCCAGTATTATGCTGTATGTACAACAAAGCACTTACCACTGGCTCCTTTCCCCCCACTCTTCGGGTGGCAATAATCACAGTACTCCTGTAAAAAGGAAAGGACCCCACCTTACCGATGAGCTATAGACCAATATCACTTATCAATGTGGACAGCAAAATATTTGCTAAAATCATGTCCACAAACACAATCCCCCCCTCCAACACCTGGTGCAACCTTCTCAGGTAGGCTTTGTCCCCAGCCTCTATAGTGCGGAACTCATCCGTACACTGATCAGCCTCATTCACTTGGCCAATCTTGATCCCACTTCTGCCACAGTGACACCTATTGACTTTGAAAAAGCTTTCGATTCCCTGGAGTGGGACTATCTTCAAATGCTCCTTATGCACATGGGGTTTGGGGACTGCTATCTGGGTTGGGTCACTACCTTTTACATGCTTCCAACTGCACAGATACTTATCAACTCGATGCTATTGGATCCATTTCCAATGGGGAGGGGCACCAGGCAAGGTTGTCCCCTGTCACCATTACTATTTGTCCTGGCAGAAGAACCTCTGGTGGCCACAATTAGGCAACATCCCCATATCCAGATCGTAAATATAAGCCACCAGGGGTACTCTACACTTCTGTATGCAGATGACTTGCTAATTCCACTTGCTGACATAACAACCTCCCTACCACCCCTTCTGTCCCTGCTTTTGGACTTCACCCTCCATTCAGGGCTTAACTTAAACCAGGGAAAAACTGAAGTACTCCCCCTCAATGCACATTGTACCCCAAATTTGAATACACTCATGGTCTCCGGTGGGCCCCCACTGGCATTGTATACCTTGGAATTCAGATCTCCCCAGACATCCCTAAATTATGGGAGCTCAACCTAAAGACCCTATTGGCAGACCCTAAAAACTGAGCTGGAAAGACAGAAGTTGCTGCACCTTACCATGGCTGGGAAAACTGTAGTCATTAAAATGATCACTGCCCCCAAATTTCTCTAGATACTCTCCCATGTACCCCTAGAACTCCCCTCTAGGTGGTACACCATAAGAGATGTGATGCTAGGTAACTTCCTGTGGGAAAACAAAAAACCCAGATATAGTCAGAATAAGCTTTGGGACCACTGGAAGGATGGAGGATGGTGTCTTCCCTGGATGGAGGGGTATAAGTGGGCTTTTCACGCCAAATAAGCCCTAAAATGGTTCCTCCCTATTACCAGCACTTCCCCCAGTGGCTTAGCAGTGAAAAGGTGCAGGCAAACACACATCATCTGGCTCTCTCCTCTATAACCGCCTCCAAAGGACTTCACCGTACATCCCACAATTTATTTATTTATTTTATTTCGTTTTTGTTGACCGGGTAAGTGCACTAGACAAATCCTGCCTATTTTCAGGCATGACCGGGGAGGGATATAGATGAATGCCAACTGACCTTGAACCAGATTAAGCTGTTGGTGGTATTTTTAGTGAATGGGTCCCATGACTAAGTACTGGGTGAAGATATACAAAAATGTAATACAGACCCTTCCACCAAGAACTCACCCCAATATAGGGGTAATACAGCCATACAGATAGACCAGAAGCCTATACTATGGCCCCAGTGGGTATCCAAGGAATTCTGCAGCTAAGGGTCTCCTGTATGAGACAACCCATACTATGGCTACCATCAGGAGCCTGCAAACAAGATGAGTATCCCAAAAACTGACTTCTGGAGGTATCTACAACTCTGGAGTGCAGTTCAGGCCATTTCAAACATGGGCACCAAATCACCATGCCCCAAAACCACATAGAGCTGGCTAACTCTCACCAAAGAGATAGCCAGTAAGGTCTATTCTGCCTTAAGGAAAACTGTACATAGCCAGTCTCAGGTCTCTAACACTAAGTGGGAACGAGCATTACAACTCACCATCTCAGACAAGCAATGGCACTCTTGCTGGAACTCTGCACACCACTCATACCCTGATGCTAGATGTAGGTCACTACAGAATAAGATTTTCCACTCTTGATATAGAACCCCAGTAGTCCTGTGTCAGGACAAACTGGTGAAGAACAACATGTGTTCATGATGCAAGGCACAACCCCGTGACCTGAAACATATCCTCTGGGAATGCACACTGATTTAGCCCTTTTGACAACAGGTCTATGATCTAGCCTCTGCAGTCACTGGCAAACAAATTCTCCCAAATCCCACATTCTGAATAATGGGGTTTCCCCCACAGGAACCCATATTTACCTTCCCACAGCTTAAATGACTGGCCACCTTAGGACCTCAGGCCAAAAGGCTCCTTCTCTTTTAATGGAGAACAACTGAGCTCCCAACCTTTTCATAGCTCCTAAATTCACTCGCCAAAACTGCCTCTCTGGATTATATATCACACACAATCACAAATGCTTTGACCTCATATCACTGCTGCTGTAGGCCCTTTACTACCTACTTGAATCCCCAAGCAGGCATAGGGTAAGACACTATGCCCCCTTACTCCTTCTAGAGACCCCCCCACACAGGCTAACAGTAATCTCTGACTAGTTGGGATACTATCTGTCATACACTTCTGACATTTCCTTGTTTTGCATGTTTGCTACCACCTGGGTTCTTTGTGGTGTTATTTGTTTTCTTTGCAGGCCTGGAGAAGAATTCCACCTACAAGCTAGTGAAGCCTTGCTCCACAGATGCCACCAGTTAGAGTTGGCAGCCATTTAATTCCCGCTAGATGTCTTTCTTGTTTTCTAGGAAAGACAAACATAAGTGATGGGGCAATTGACCAGGCAGATGGAGGAATGAGTGAGGAGGACTACAGAGATAGAGGATTCTGTGGGTCTTCCTAGTAGTGGGCATAGCAGCAGTGGTGGGTTGAGTAGTACCACTAAAAGTCAACAAAGCACAGTAATGCCATTGCAGAAAATCACCCAAATCACTGGTGTTATTAGAGCAGCAGCACATGAATACCCAGGAGTCAAAAGCCACCCCAGTAACAATGCCACCACGATGAGTCCAGCTATTTTGTAGCCCAGCCCCAAGAAAGGACCAGCCAATGCTGCATAGCATGTTTGAGCGTAACTCCAAATTCACTCCCAGTTATGCTACTGCATGTGAGCTAAATGCAGCAACTGCCGAAATGCTGGCACTTGATCTATTGCTGTTCTCTTTTGTTGAGAATGTTGGATTTCGGAAGGTTGATGGCCCATGCTTGTCCCAAATGGCATATTCCATCAAGAACATATTTTTCTAAATGTACCATTCCTGAATTATATGGGATAGTGTCACAGACAGTGAACCATGGTCTGCACATTCAGCATCACCATACATACATCTGAGCATGAATATTTGGACCAGTGCCCAAACATCTGGTAGCTCCTACTTGTACATTACAGCACATTGGGCACAGGTACCTGGTGTAGCATTTGACTCTGGGCATGGGAAAAATTGCACTAAACCCAACTGTGGTGGTAGCAACACTCCAGGTATTGGACAGCATGCCACAGTGACAATGAAGAGTAAAAGTGTACAACACATGGATCAGAAAATGCCAGAAATGCTCCTTACTGAGACTGATGAGCAGCTTACACTCATTCACTGAAAGCAGGTTTCACTGCAATCGACAATGGCTTGAATGTTGTGAAATGCATCAGTGATGAGGGTTACTCAGGGTGCCATGCCTGGCACACTGTCTGAATCTTGTGCAGAACTTTCTAACTCATGCTAATATGAAGACCATGTCAGCTGTGGCCCATTGCATCTGTGTCCACTTTGTTCACCCAGAAAGGCCCATGACCAGCTCCATCATCTGCAGATATAAAACAAACTGCCTCAGCACCGTATGAAGCTGGATGTGGTCACCAGATGGAACTCAACACAGTATATGATCGAGCTGTTGTAAGAGCAATCCAAAGCCTTATTTATTTATTTATTTATTTAACTTTTGTTAACCAGGTAATTACAATGAGCCAAGGCCCTTTTGCATGCACAACCTGGGACCGTGTTGCAAACAGCCATGATGTTACAATGGTCAAACTTACTTAGTTACAAATACACAGACAACAATATGTTACAAATGATCAAAATTACTTAATACAGATACACAAATCTTAGCCATATTACAATAAAAATTGTTAATACTAGTTACATTGCAGTTGATTACAAAAGTGTTTATTTAACTGCTGTTTAAAATATCTGAATATCTGCTGCTACATACAAGCTGTGACAGTGCTGGAATATCCATGTCTCTGACATTACAGCAGTGGCATCAAATGGATGGCCTGATCTTGATTCTCAGGTCATTCAAACATGCAACAGAGGCAGTGAGTGGGGACACTGCCTGTATCAATCAAGCCATTCCACTACTACGTGTGCTGAGGCAGACACTGGTAAGTGTGCAGCAAGTGCTGGAAGCAGGTGATGATAATGGAAGTTGTGCCTTAATGGAACACATGAGCCACATCTTAGACTGCAATACATATATTTCTGGCATTCTGCAGTGTGAAGAGTTTGGGATTGCCACCATGCTGGATCCACTCTATAAATGTGGACTGGCATCAATAATTGAAGGAGGGTGTGTGCAGGTCCAAAAGCTGACCAATCTTCTAATAAGAAAGGTTCATGGGGCAGAGATGCTAAAGACACATTTATCTAAGGCACAAAATAAAAACTGCACAGAGACCAGGTGTTTCTACCACCATCTCACATGAGAAAGGGGCTGAAAAAACATGCAAGTTAAAAGAGAAAATGCCAAAACCCCATTTGGGATGTTTCATGTCAGGTGAGAGTTGAAGACATGGAAGAAATGGAGGAGGAGGAGGAGAAGACTGATGAAGCAGCAGCACTACAAGCAATGCAAAGCATGGTAGATGCATATTTGGTGGATACAAGGCACCTTACCATTGCCAATGAGCCCTTGTTATACTGGAGCAGCAAGATCACTGAGTGGGCAGCATTGACCTCGGTTGCAATGAAATACCACAGCTGCCCACCCTCGAGTGCATTGTGGAGCATGTATTCAGTTTGGCTGGGGCCATTGTGTGGGACAGGTGCACCAATCTGTCACCAAAAATGTTGACTTGTTAATATTTATTCAAATGAATGATGTACAATCTGCACAAGGCAATCATGTCCAAATTCCTACCACATGAAGATGGGTGGTGGTGGTGAGGATGAAGAGCAAGGTTTTGTTGGCATTAGCAAACTGTCTTCTACAACCGAGGTGGATGAAGCAGTAATGGACAACTCCATTCTGGAAGACTGTGAAGGCTGCTTCCTTGATGAATTGAAGCATTAAAAAAGATGTGTTGTCTCCCTCCTTTCCCCTCCTCAGTATAATCCTTTATTTTATGATTCACAATCCTGTTATATTCAGTCATGTTATTGTTTCCCATCCCCAATAGTTAAGCTGCTGTTTCCTTGCACCTAATCATTAACCTGTCTCCACCACCTTAATATGATGCCTAAAGACAATGCCTGTTCCACTCAACAAGACACAGAACCACCTCTGCCTCTTCTTCTTCTTCCACCTCTGGCTTGCTTGGGTCTTACATAGCCACAAACAGCATGGGCTACCACCTCCACATAGATGCAGCATAAAAATGCCATTACCAGCAAGTCAAAGTTTGCCTGCTCCAGCCAGTAAGACACAGCACCTCCTCCTTCTACTCCTGCTCCTCCTCCAGTCTGTTTGGGTCCTACAGTGCCACAAACAGCATGGGCCACAGCCTATACTGATGCAAAATGGTCCCAACTCTAGGGAATGCTGTTTGAATTGATCCTATGGTGTGAGTTACAATACTCCCTGATTTAAAAACCCATATAAATGAATACTGTGTTCACTCTGAGATCATATATACTGGATTTGGAATTGACAATTCACATCATGTGGAACAGTAAAAAACACTTTGCAGAGAATCCAGAATCAATACTGGGGATGGTACCATCACAGCTCTATTGCAGCAGTCCAATCTGGAACTGTTTGACAGCATACACAAGTCAACCCTCCAGCCAGCCAGTTCATCAAGGCAGCAAGACCTCAGCTCCAGCAAAGCCTATCTTTGTCTGCTGTGATGGTAAGTCACTTTCACTGTTGTTCACAGTCCTTATCCTCACTGGTGGTGAGATGCCAGTCCTTGGCCCCTGCAGAGGATGAAAGGAAAGGGAAAGGAACATTGTTTAACCAAGAGTAACACCCTAAGCCAAAGCTTGTTTCCAGATGTGATCTGGGAGTCAGGATCACACAGTATGCACTTAGGGCAGCTATGAGATTCAACCCAGATCTCCAGATCTGCAGCTCAGAGCCTAAATCCACTGTGCTATTCTGCCACCTTCTGGCCTTCCACCTTACTCAGTAAGACTTTAAAAATGCTTTTCTTTCTTTCCTTTTGTCTCCCAGCAGGTTTCACCATTCACAGGAACAACTGGCAAAGGCAGTCACAAAGTCAGACTGCCCTCAAGAAACAGAGAGGAGTTATGTGACATCTTCCTACACCATGTCAGTGGCACACACCAGCCAGTAAACAGCACAGCCAGCAGCACTAATGTGATGGTACATATCACTGTGATTTTTCTTTTTTGTTCTTCTTTTTCACTGGTACACAACGTGCCAAGGTGGCCAAAGGGAGGCTGAATAATTTTGCATTTTAATCACAGGTGACAGGTATAGTAAGATGGGGAACTGACAATGGCTATACTGTGCAGTTAGCCGGCCACCACAGTGGCTCAATGAGGCAAAATAATCTCTTTTTTTACTCCATAGGTACAGGTATAGTAAGATGGGGAGTAAACAACAGCTATACTGTGTGACCACCACAGTGGCCGAGTGAGGCAAACTAATTTCTCTATTTTCTTCACAGGTGACAGGTATAGTAAGATGGGGGGGTTGAGAATGGCTATATCATGTGGCCACCACCAGAGTGGGTTCTTCAGAAGAGTCTAAATAATCTATTCTTGTCTTCATAGGTCTCCTGTGCTGCTGTCTCCTGCTCCAGCAACTGCCATCACCATCTTCTGCCTGGACAACATTGTGAAAGACACCTGCTTAAAGTTACCTGAAATTTGAGCAACAATAACAGAAAACAGTGTGCCAGATTGTCAAACATTCAATAGTGCCACAATCCCCCGGTGCGCTGAACATATGGCACATGGGGCTTGTGGTATTCACTGTCCAGCATTTAGGATTTTCCATCCCTTGAATGCTGCGCCACACCTTAGACCACAATTATGTGGTCTACTGTGCACTACTCCTTAGGGACTAAGTAACAGAGCATGCACCAGATATTTGGTGCAAGCTGTCGTAAAGCACAGAAACTGTTGCAACTGCACTCACTATTGGAAAATCGAGCACAGTTGCAGTAAAGGGGTTTGTGAACCACCAAATCTATGTCCTGTGGTGCAGAGCAGGATGCAAGCCCTGCACCACCATTCAAAAATCCTGCCCAGTTAGTCTGAGATCTGCAGAACTTTTCAGAATTAAAAAGCCCCCCCCCCAAAAAAATACTTACCTTCTGTTGTTAGAAAAATTCCTAAATTCCCAAAAAAAGATACATGCTAGACACATGCAGCAACATGATTTCATCACCCTACTGATAATTTCTGAAAATAGAAAAACAGTATGAAAAAATGGTTAGAAATAAAGTGGTTACAACCCATCCCCTCAAAGAAATAAAATAAAATTCTTACTATTGCTGGTAGGTCACAAAGCTACTGAGTAAAGAGAACTGCAGACTGCATCTTTTTCCATACAAAGTACTAGAATGGCCTGTTAATGTCTTCCCAGTTTCTATATCATTTTGGCATGAATGTAGCTGTAAATGTGGAAGGGGCCAATGAACTGGTTCAAACAGATCCTAAAGAGAGGTACAGGAAGATGTTATAATTACTTCATGAGCTAATTTTTCTTATTTGGCTTTTAGAGAATTTCCAGAAGTGAGAAATTTATATATTGTGTTTGGCAGTTGTGTATATTAAGGTGCTTAACAACACAGACTATCAGAGAGATTGACTTAAATAACATAGTAGCTGCAGCAGCCACACTTTATTACCAGCATTACTGATTTCTGGTTTGATAGAGAATTTCCATATGTGAGAAATTGATACATTCTACTTGGCAGTTGTGTGTACTAAAGTGCTAGACAACACAGAATGATCAAGAGGGTGACTTAAACAGCATAGTAGCAGTGGCAGCAGCTGCACTTTATTACCAGCATTACTGATTTCTGGTTTGGGAGAGAATTTCCAGAATTGAGACATTTATACAGTACACTGCATTGTGTTTGGCAGTAGTGTGTACTAAAGTGATTGACAACACAGACTGTCTAAGAAGGCAACTTAAACAGAATAGTGGCAGTGGCAGCAGCAGCAGCAGTTTATTACCAGCATTATTGATTTCTGGTTTGGGAGAGAATTTTCAGAAGTGGAAAATTCATATGTGGTGCTTTGCAGTTTTGTGTACTTAAGTGCTTGTACTGAAATTCGACCTACTTTGTTTTTTCTGGAATAATTCCATTACTGTTGTGCAGTGAATTACAGGAAGGACAGAAGGGCAGCCTGTGGGGGGCCGGGTGAGACACACAGCGCAGCACCATGTAGCAGCAGTAGTTGAGAAATTTAAATGATAGTGTAAGGACTGTGCAGTTGCACAGGAAAGACAACAATAGAGTTGAAATCAGATTGTTTCTTCTCAATGGATGACAACAGAAGGATTTCAAGAGACAGAATAAAGCAGTAGTAGAAATCAAGAAATACAGACAAAGGGAAGTAAACATGGATGAATTTGTTTTTTCTTTAAGTTTTTTTTTCATTTTTAGGGTTTAACAGCACAGCAGTATCAGAAATAAAACATTACAGACAGACAAAGAGAAATAAGGATAAGTGATCAATGTTTTTTTTATCTTTTGTTTTATTTTTAGGGTTTAACAGAGAGTAAAAGAGAAAGATAAAAGAAAATATCTGGGTTGGAGGGCTATCACCTGAGGACAGAGGGTGCACTGCCACTTAATGGTCTGATCAAACCCTTCAGAATGGTTTGCTGATTTTGCAGCACCACCTCCAACAGCTCCTTCATCCCTGCAACTTGCCAGGAGACCTCCCCTACCTCCCTGTGGAGCTATTGTACTTCACAGGTGGAAGAGTGCTGGTCTCTCAGGTGCCCCTGCAGCACATGAGACTGACTAAAGATCTCTCTTCAGTCCTCTTCATCTCCACCTTCTGCACCTGCACATCATGTGCTTTTCTTTTACCTGGCAGAGAAGAACCAGTAGGAGTGGCATCACCTCCACCCCCTCACCAAATTTATTTCTAAGAAGCTCCTCTGATTCCTTGCAGTGCCTCTCTCTAATGTGTGTGTACTGCCCACCTGTCCACAAATGTCTCCTCCATTTCATGCCAAACAACAGGCATAGTTTGCCAGTGACTGCACTGTTGTTGGTGGGGTCAATGTCAAGAATGTCTCAGACAAGGGACTTCGTCTGCTGCCATCTAGGGAGGAGCAAGATTGTCTGGCTGCATCTCCTCCTCCTCATAGTGGCAGGTGGTGGTGGTGGAGATAGTGGTGATAACAACAGCTGGCTGGGCTGTACCTTTCTTTGCTGTTGGTGGTAGTGGTTCCCTTGCCTCATCTTGTTGCAGGGGTACTGTGCTGTGGGGGGGGGGGGTATTGCTGCTGTCTCCTGTTATGGCCAGTGTCATGGGCTAGGCCCTCTTGATGTGAAAAGCATGGGGGTCTCCCATCTGCTGTTTGCACCCCCTCTCCTCCTCCTGACCAGTCCCACTCATTTTAATCCCCCAAAAAACACAGAGTTAAAAAAAAAGCTAAAAGAGATTATAAGTAGCACAAATTAAAGTGTTCAAAATAAAGAAAACAACAGCTAAAGAACAGCTAAACAAAGACTCACAAATTGTACAGTAAACATAAGATGAAATACAATCAAAGAAAGCTGTTTTTTTTTGCTAGAATTTACTATGAAAAGAGTAGATCTGTCCCTTTCCACTGGCTAACTCAGATTGCAAAGTGAAACTAAGAATGAGTCAGTACATAAAACAGTAGCATGTGACCTGCAGGAGTTTTTTCCATGTGACCTCAAGCACTAGTTTACCACCAGCAGCCTCGTTTTGAACAGACTTAGCCTATCTGTCTTAATGGCAAAGTTACCAGCGAAGTCACTGGTGATGTTAATAGATGAATTTACAAGCTGATGGATTACTCCATGGAGGCAAAATCCATAACTTCACTGGTGAATTAAAACTTTGCAGCATCTCTACCTGTGGGATATACACAGAATTGAGCAGTTCCATTTGGACCATGACACTGTCGCATATCTGTGTGACCTTGTCAAGGCCCATGTGGCTCTATGCACCTGTCTTTTGCAGATGATGGCTGTAGAGATAAAGGTGCTATGTACAGTGGTGTTCTATGCCACAGTGTCCTTCTGTAAGGTGGTGGGTGAGTTCACAGGTGTCAGCCAATACTCTGTGTCCAGGGTACTGCCTCAGGTCAATGACACCCTGCTACTGCATGTGCATGAGCACACTGCATTCCGCACTGCAGAGGCTGACATGTAATCCACAAAGGAGGCTTTTCATGCCATGAATGGCATGCCCAATGTACTGGGGGCCATTGTCTGAAAGCATGTGACGATCTTGGCACCATCAGTGGATGAGGAGGCATACTAGAACCGCAAGATGTATTACAGCATAAACTGTCAGATAATCTGTAATGCTGAGGTATCATCACTAAGGTGTGTGCCAGGTACCATGAGTCTTGTCATGATCCTTACATCTTTGATGTGTCCACGCTGAGTACCCTACTTGGTGGATGGGGATACAGGTGTGGCTAACTGATAGGTGAGTATTAGTGTGCTGCACAGGTGCTACAATAGTGGATGCACTGCCAAAGCATGTTACAAACCCTGTTGTATACTCACTGCATAGGTGACAATGGATATCCACTATGGCCATTCATGATGATCCCTACCTGGAGGCACGCAGCACAGCAGAGGAGGCATACAAGGAGGCACACAGGAAGACATAGTCTGTGATAAACAGGATGATATGGCTGCTTAAAATGTGGTTCAGGTGCCTGGATCTGAGAGGAAGCATGATGGTGCTTGCCCCAGGAAGTCATGCAGAGTGTTCACAGTATGTGCCATGCTACAAAACATGACTGTGCAGCATCGGCTACCCTTGCCATGTACATTCACGGGATGTCCCTCTGTTTGATGGGGAGGGGTAGACTTCCAGGGGCATGGTGCAGAGTCCCTGTCTGCATGAGTGGCACATCACAGACTCAGGCAGAGGTCATTTCACCATTTGGGGTTGGGACAGCATGGCATTGTGCTTATGACTCACCTTGAGTGCCATTCCATCCACATTGGTGGAAACATCAGTGTCCATGCTTGGGGATATAAGTGGAAGGTATATGTGATGGTGTACTGAGGGTGGGTATATGTAGTGGGAAAAAGTGTTCTATGGTACTTGTACTTTATGTGCTTCAGTGGCAGTCTGTGTTAATGGCAGGGAGTTGCTGACATCGTGTCTTCCTAGGCTGTTACTTTCCCCTAGTTGTGCTAACACCTGTTTGCCCCGATGACAGATCTTGACTGCTGCACTCACTCTCTGCATGACTGCCTGTATGGCTGTGTGTCTGAATCCTCTTGCAGTTGTCTGTCCTCCTGCTCTTGAAGACCACTGGGCCTGGGAGGTGCTGGGTGCATCAAGGCCTCCGGTTGTGCCTCGATGACAGGTAGTGCGGTTGTGCTGGTCCCAGCTATGTTGTGATCCATGTGACTCTAAAGGAAGTCTTCAATGTGGTCAGTACCTATGCACATTCCCCTCACCTCCACAGTGTTCTTTTGCTGTGCCTAGAGCAGGTCATGTTCCAGCTGCCTCTCCTTGGGGTAGTAGATCTGCAGTATACCACTGGTGGGCAGTCTCTTTGCCAGCAGGACTGGTGGCTTGATAAGCCCTCATCCCCACTGTCACAGGGGTACTGTGTTCCCCTTCAGTCACATGTGGTTCTCTGGCTGCAGATGGTAGGCAGACCACCTGTGTCATGTGTCTGCTGGATTGTCCTGGCAAGTCATGCCAGCAGGCCCACCACATGTGGCAATACAGCTGTGTACTTGGTGCCCTGAAGGCCATCCCAGAGCAGCTGTCCTGGGTGTGACTGTAGCAGGGGATCCAAACAGAGGGTGTTTAAGGGGTAGCTGTCAGTGGGGGGTGGTGTCCATCTCCTCCTTGCCCCCCTGTGTATCTTCCACTGTCTCCATGCAGATATTTTTTGGTACATGCTCCTTGTCTTCCATCCCCATGGACACCTGCATTGTACCTGGGGATGAGAAAAAGATCAGGTATTACAGGCTGTGCAATGATGTGGGTGCATTTAGGTGTACTTCAGCAGACCTGGGGTACCACCTATCTGCATTGTTCTCCTGTCCTTGGCTCCCAGTATGGGACTCCCGACAAGTGGCTGTTTGCAGAAGGGGTTGCAGCCTCCTCATCAAGGGTGTGCCCTATCTCAGGGTCTGTAGGGTGCAGAACAGGGTGATTAGCATGTCCATGGTGTCCCAGACACCCACTCCTTGTCCCTACATTGTCCTACAAACCTGGCAGCATGTCCATGCCCTCCTGCTCCTTCCTGTGCAGGACCACCTTAGTGAGGGTCTCTGCCACCATCCTTTTCAATGGGAGTCAGGCTGTGCCCCTGTGTGAGCAGCCCTCTGGCTGTGCCAATCTGCGACTGCTTGATGGCTGCCAGCTTATGCTTGAGAGCCAACTGCAGGTCCTGCTACTTGTGCTTTTGGGCTGAGAGTGTTCATGCCTCAGGCCCAGCTGCATTAACGGCAGCCTGTATGTCAAACCACAACTATGCTTTGGTCTCGGCCAGCACCTTCATGGACGCTGCCCCACACATGATGGCATAGTGCTCATGTATATCTGTGACCATGGCTACCACCTGCCTGCTGGTGAAGTTGGTGGACCATGTCTGGCCACCACCACATGTGAGGCCACTATGCCACATCTTGGTGTGGTCAAGGTCTGTGCCATCATGCCATCATGGTGGACCAGGTACATCATGCACACCCTGCTTTCTTCTGACACTGCATGCTCCCAATTGTCCATATTACTATTCACTCCACATTTCCACACAGAGTGAATGACCATATGCTGTATGAGAGGTCAGGGGCGGCATATTGTTGGCCTTCCAGGGTCTACTATGAGCAACTCTGTTCATGTCTTATGCCACGCCCATCCCTCAGTCTGTCCTGCAAGCACATTTGTGCATACTGCATGCCTCACCCTGCCTGCACGGTGGATGTCACTGCTACAGTAGTTACGGGCATAGTTTATGTACATTAGTGCATAAGCCCCTATATGCATGAGGGTCACGTCATTTGCATTGGTGCAGTCATGTATTTAGTGGCACTGCACTATCCACCATGCACTTGGCTATGTGCACCATTAGAAAAGTTTTCTGCCCATTTCAGATGTGCTATGAATTATTAGCACATCACTACTCATGTTTGTACTTTGTTAATCTTCTGCATATTGGGGCCATAGCTTTTTGCTTACCAGTTCTGTGAATTCAGCTGTAAAACTGAACAGAGTCCCATGCTGGTTAGGATCGTAATTGTGTTCATAACATGTGATCTTATCGCTGTCCATCATTTATAATTTATAGAACATAGAAGCTTAGTGTACCTAAACAGTTTAGACTTGAAAGGTTACGTTGCTTCTATATGAATAAAAATAAATTCCACCTACTTTCTTTTAGCAGCCTTTAGCATCACATATAATTTTAACTTTTAACCTGTTCCTGCAAAATATAGTATTTGCAATTCATTTGCTAACAGAATGAAGATGTTTAGAAAGGTCATTCCTTTTTATATAATTATGCAGACATTTCTGCTGTTTAACTTGGAATCCTCAGAAGGAAACTGCATATGTATGGGAGGCAGTTACTTTTCCACCTTTTATTTATTTAGTTGTATCCTGTTATACTCTCAAAATAAAAAGAATATTACAATTATTCAGTTTTCTTAGCTCACATCAAAAATATTGCACATTAAAAGGAAAAAAAACTTTTCCAAGAAAAATAAGAACTAAGAAAACAAATTAAGTAGACCACAAAATTAATTAGTCTATGTCCAATGGAACTGAGAAGAAATCCAAGATGTTTATTTATTTATTTATTGACATGTTTCACCAGGAAGGCATGCTGAGCAACAAGTTGCTTGTCTCGAGTTGCGAACAGTGGGTAGGGAATAATGGGACAGAATACAGAGAAATGTTACAATGTTGGAATACAGTTTACTTACTTGCATACAATGAGAGCAGGATGGATTACAGGTGGATCACATTGGCTAACAATTCAACAGTTAACTATAGTAGATATGAAGACACATATAGCAATTAGGCAACAGTTGTAGTGACAGTTGGTAACACAGGAACACATATAATAACTTGGCGACAGAATGTAGCCCTAGATGGTAAGGTGACACAATAATAATTGGTAGCCATTAGTGTAACATAGATATTCAAGATTTACAGTGATAGGAGTAAAGTGAGAATGAATGGGAGGAGGGAGTGAAAATTTGTGGAGGGCAGAATGGAAGAAGGGAAAGGAAATTTATGGAAAGACGCAGGCAGAACACGATTTTCGAAGCAAACAGAGATGACAGGGTGGACTAAAGTGCATATAAGAGGGGTACAGGGGTAGGTTAGAAGTGCTTAATTAAGTGTAGGGGTAGGCCAGTATTAGGCAACGTCAACCGGAAGAGGGGGGCAGGTGAAGAGGAGAGGTAGAGTGTGGCAGGGTGATAAGAGAGAGGTACTGTAGGTGGGGGGGTATCCAAGGTGGGAGAAAGGGGTGGGAGTTGAAATTCAACAGTGTCCTGTTATCCTTATATGGTCAGGGCAGTGAACAGCCCTACTGGTAGGACACAGGTTATAGGTGATGAGAGTTATTTATATATAGTGATGCAAGAGAGGGGGTGTTGGGGAGAGAGGCTGTGCAGAGGGGGTAGCAGAGGTCAACTACAGCGGTAGGGGGTAGTACCCCAACAGTATGCTGGATGACCCTGCCTGCACAAGGCAGTGATCGAATCATCCCATTCCAAGGCAAAAATATGGGACTTCAGCGGAGCTGACTTTGATAGGTGGCCAACAGAGTTAAGCTAGCCCTAGCAAAAAGAAATACGGGTGAGAGGGTACCAGCAAAGTGGACACACATTAAGAATGCAATACTTGAATAAATATCCCATTGTGTTAGAGAGAAAAGGAAGTGCAAAAGAAGAAGGAAACCACTTTGATTCTCAAAAACAATAGCAGAAAAGGTCAGAGCCAAAAGGCTGTCCTTCAGGAAATATAAAGGAACACAGTGGGATAAAGATAGGGAGGCATACCAAACTTCCCTAAGGGAAGCAGGGAAGGCAGTAAGGCAGGCAAAGGCCCAAACCAAGGAAACAGTAGCAAAAACAGTAAAAGAAGGTGACAAGACTTTCTATAGATACATCAGTGAAAGGAGAAAGTCCAGAGAGGGTATTGCTAAGATCAAAGGGGATAAGGGGGCATGTGAGGAGGAGGGCCATGTAAAAGCATCTATCCTAAATAGATACTTCTGCTCAGTATTTACTGAAGAGAAGGTAGGGCAGGACCCACAGCTCAGCACCATGGACACAGGGAGGAGGGAAGTGTGTACTAGTCCCTTCACAAAAGAAAGAGTCCTACAAGAGCTCAATAAGCTTAGGGTGGACAAGGCAATGGGACCTGATGGCATACATCCCAGGGTACTAAAGGAGCTAAGGGTGGAACTAGCAGAGCCATTATCAGAACTGTTTAGTGAGTCTCTGAGAACAGGAGAGGTCCCAGGAGATTGGAGAAGGGTTCATGTGATCCCGCTCCACAAGAGTGGTAGCAGGGAGGAGGCAGGGAACTACAGACCAGTCAGTCTTGCCTCAGTAGTGGGCAAGATTATGAAGGCGCTCCTTAAGGAATGTATAGTGCAACACCTGGAATCCATAGGAGCACAGGATCCAAGACAGCATGGGTTTACAAAAGGGAGGTCCTGTCAAACTAATCTCATAGATTTCTTTGACTGGGTAACCTGAGTGGTGGACCTAGGGGGAGCAGTTGATGTCGCCTGCCTTGACTTCAGCAAAGCTTTCAATACTGTTCCACATAGAAGATTGATTAATAAGCTGGGTAGGCTCGGGATGAGTCAGAAGTTGGTCAACTGGGTGGCAGACTGGTTGACAGACAGAAAACAGAGAGTGGTGTTAAACGGTATACAGTCAGAAGAGATGCAAGTCACAAGTGGGGTACCTCAGGGATCAGTCCATGGGCCAGTCCTCTTCAGTATCTTCATCAGTGATATTGTAGATGGACTGAAGGGTAAGGTTTGTCTGTTTCCAGATGACACCAAGATCTGCAACAGAGTAGATGATCCAGATGGGGTGGGCAGAATGAGAAGAGATCTGGATAAACTAGCAAAATAGTCGAAAGAGTGGCAACTGCAGTTTAATGCAAAGAAGCGCAAAATCATGCACATAGGGAAGAGAACAGAAACCCTGAAGCCACCTATAGGCTGAGAGGGGAGTTGCTGGCCGTCACAAGGGAAGAAAGAGACTTGGGCATCCTCATCACCGATGACCTGAAATCATCCAAGCAGACCACTAAAGCAGTAGGTAAGGCTAGGGGGATGTTGGGGTGTATTAGTAGGAGTACCACAAGTCAGAAGAGGGAGGCAATAATCCCGCTTTACAAGACACTAATTAGGCTCCCATCTGGAGTCCTGCATGCAGTACTGGAGGACACACCTCACAAGGACATTAACCAAATTGAGGCAGTCCAGAGAAGGCAATAGTGCAGGGACTGCATCAGAAAACATATGTGGACAGATTAATGGAGCTCAATGTGTATACTCTAGAGCAAAGGAGGGAGAGAGGTGATATGATTGAAACATTCAAACACCTTAAGGGCATTAACAAGGTGAAAGAGTCTAACATGTTTCAGTATAAGAAAAATAGCAGGACAAGAGGACACTGCATGAGATTAGAGGGAGGTCAGTTAAGGAGTAAAGTGAGGAAGTTCTTTTTCACAGAAAGGGTAGTAGATGCATGGAATGGCCTACCTCAGGAAGTGGTGGATATGAATACAGTGCAGGGCTTCAAACAGGCATGGGATAGGCATAAGGGAGCAATATAAATGAGTATGAATAGATAGGCCATTGACAGAGCAAAGGCCGATGGCACATTCATAAGGTAGAAAAAGAAATGGGCAGACTGGATGGGCCTTGCGGTCCTTATCTGCCATCAACTTTTATGTGTGCATGTTTCTATGTTTCTATTGAGCAGTGACTGAAGGGGCGCAGTAAAAGGAGAAAAAGGGGAAAGGGGGTAGAGTTGTTGCCCCCCATGTGCTATTTATCCTGCCTGCACAAGGCAGTGATCGAGCTCACAGGAAGGAGATAGATTAAGGGTAGAGAAAGAAGGGGGAGGAACACTTTGGAGGTGGGAGAGTAGGGGACTAGGAGGAGCACAATCAGAGGGAAATATGAGTGGTGGGGAATAAGCATATGGTAATATGGGCTTAGAGGAGATGGTGGGGGGATTAGGGAGAGTCATGGCAGGCACAGGAAGGTGCAAGGAAGTTCTTGAGGGCAGAGTTGATAGAGTAGCAAGTGGATGAGTTGTGAATTTTAGGGGAAAGTGAATTCCAGTTTTTTGGGAGGCAATAAGAAAAACTCAACTGGCAAATAAGGGTGGAGTGGCGTGGGACCACCAGGGTTCATGAGTTGGTAGATCATAAGGAGTGGGAAGGGGGGGTGGTTGTTAAGACAGGGGATATATAGGAGGGAAGGTCACCCAGCCTGTGCTTGGAGGTGAATTTTGCTCAGTGAGAGAGACGTCGGTTTTTCAGGGAAAGGAAGGATAGGCCATGGTAGAGATCACAGTGATGAGAGTGGAGGGGGGCGTCAAGGGAAAAATGGCAAAAGAAGTTGAAGATGGTATCTAATCTGGCCAGGGAGGACTTAGGGGCAGCACCATAGTCTATGTCACAGTAGTCGAAGATAGGTAGGGTCATCTTCTGGACAATCTCACGCCTAGTGTGGGTGGGATGCAGGCATTGTTCCTAAATAAGGCGCCGAGCTTGGGACACATTGTTTTCTGAATGGCGTCAATATGACCAGAGAAGTTCAGGTGTTGGTCCAGCCAGACACCTAAATACCTGAAGGAGAATGTGTCCTTGAGTAAAGTCCCATCAGTGGTGTGGAAGTAGTGTAGACATGGAAACCTGGTATGTCTCTACCTGGTGCAGAAGGTCATGGAGACTGTATTTTTGGTGTTTAAAGAAATATTTTAAATAAAGTATATGCTATATCAAAATAAACAGGCAGTACAGGTTTCAGACATTAAACCTATCTCAAGATAAAGAGTTTACAGCTTAGGTTATGGATATTTTGTAAAAGAACAAGAGAGGAAAAAGAAAAAAACACTGTTTTTAACCACTTAGAGAGTTATAGCAAAGGCGTAGTATTCCTCCACTTTCAAAATCAAGTCTTTTCTCTTGCTCAAGACGTGCCATATATTTGTCAATTTCATTTTCCATGGGTTATTTTGATCTCTAAGATGGGATTAATTTATTGGCCTGCTGGAGTAATAAACAAATCCATCAGCTGGTCTTTACACAAGATGTATCTTTTTTGACTCACACAATAGGGCACATTTGGCAGGAAAAGTCAGGGTAGAGGTATCCCCAAGTTTGATAACATCTTCTTTATAGGACAGGAATGTCTTCCTTCATTCTTTGGCAGGTTCCATCAAGAAAAATGTGAAATATGAATTAGCAAAAAATGAAGCTCCTGTTCTTGCAGTTTATAAGATTATCTCTTGATCTGTTTTAAATGCCACCTTCATTATAATAGCTGACCTTAGAGAGGTACTATATTTAACTCGTTGCCACTATTATATTCCTTAGACAGCAGATACTGGTTTTGATTTGGAGTTTGATCCTTTTTATGTTGGCTCACGCATGCGCAACCAACATATTGGGGTAGTAGCACATTTGGAGGTGTGGTCACTGTTGGGCGAATTCAGGAAACTCATCAGTAGGTGCGTCCCTCATTCCCCAATCAGCCTGCATGCTGGTGCCACACCATGTGGGCGATCACATCTAAGAAAAGGTCCACTGCAATGCAAGCAAAGCTCGTCATACGCAGCGGACCTCCTGACGTGCTTACCCTGCTGAGACAAAAAAAAAACATGGTGCACACTGCCAGCCATAATGCCAACCGAAGTGCCCAATCCCTGTTGGCATGCCCTGCCCCAATGTATGTACCGATGGGGGCCACTCCCCTTCAGCATAAAACACCCCCATTTGTTATATGCTGAGGGGTGCCCAATCCCCTCAGCTCTTGCCCTCCGTTTCCGCTTTAGGAGCCGAATGGGTGCCTAATCCCCCGTCAGCTAAAGCATCCCCCAAAAAATACTTAGTTGGCATGCTGGGAGCCCACCCCAGCGTGCCAAATCCCTGAAAAATAAAACAGTGCTGCAATGTTTTCTTTTTATCCTGTGAAAAGAAAACAGTCCCTTGCCGCCTCCCTGCCCCTCCCACAACCTGTGCCCACTCTCTGCGACACCCCTCCCCACACACCCCTTAATCCATAGTTCGAGTCTGACGCGACGTATCTTCGGTGGACCGGGAACACGTGTACACTCTTGAAAGCCAACTGCGAACTGAGAAATGCCGGTAAGCTGTATAATGGCATAAAAAGGTTTTTTTGAACTTTGGTGCCTATCTCGGTCATTTTTTGGAATTTATGCACCACATTTTCAACATGGAGTTATTGGGACCCCTCCTCATGAATTCAATCACTGTCATGGAGTTATTAGGTCCCGAAAGGTGATTTTGCGATCACTGTGTGGAATCACCTTTCGGCACCAAGTAATGAAACAACAGTGCCACTGTTCATGAGGGGGCCTCTCAAAAAGCCTATGTTGCAAGTTGGTGGAAGAAATCCCTGAAATGGCTGTTTTACTAGCGTGTGTTGTGCTGTTTTCATGCACGCTTATAACTTCGTGCATTTGTAATATTTTCACTCCAGATTTTCATAACTGCCATTTTTCCACACCTCCTGATGAACAGTATAGCTGTCATTTTACATATCCTGGTCAAAATGTGTTTTCACACGTCCGGCGCAGAATAGTACGGTCACTGTGCAAAATCAGTTTTCAGGACAGTTTCAGGAAATGACAGTGACACTGTTTATGACCAGAGGTCCAAAAATGCCTATGTTGAAAATTTGGTGCTGAAAGTCCATAAAATGATTGTGTTACAAGCGTGCATTGTGCAGTTTCAACGCACCCTTGTAACTTCGCAAATTTGCAATATTTCCATGCCATTTTCAACACTGGCATTTTTTCACACCTCCTATATGAACAGTACAGCTGTTATTTTTGACATCCTGCCCAAAATGTGTTTCCACACCTGTGGCACACAATGGCGTGGTTGCTGTGGGAAATCAACTTTTGGAACAGATTAACAAAATCTCAGCACCACTGTTCATGAGGGGAGGTCCCAAAATGCATATGTTAAAAATGTGCCTAACAAACTCCCCAAAATAATTGGGTTACGGACGTGTGTTGCGCAGTTTCAATGCATGCTCATAACTTCACCAATTTGTCATATTTTCACTCCAGATTTTCCATGTTGCCATTTTTTTACGCCTCCTCATGAACAATACAGTTGTCATTTTCCACATCCTGCCCAAAATGTGTTTTCATCCCTGTATCACCAAATGGCATAGCCACTGTGCAAAACCACCTTTCAGCTAACAAACTGATTGTGCCGCTTTTCATGAGGTGGGCTCACAAAAAGCTCACGTTGGAAATTTGGAGTGAAAATACCAGCACACGCCTATGGTGTTAGGGTTCTCAAATGTAGCACCCCACCCTGTAGAGACTGACAGGTGTCAGGGATGTGGCCTTGGAATCATCAGCTGTAATGCTCATGCCATTCCAACCCCACCCCTACCCTGCAGCCAGTGACAGGCATTGTGGTGTGCCTTGCACTGTTTGGTCACACAGTTCACCCCATTCTCCTATACTGCACCCACCTTAGTGTATTTCCTTATGGAATGGGGTAGATATGCCCAAAGACGCTAAAGACACCATGACACTTGTCAGTGTCTACAGGGTAGGGTGAGATACAATGGCATGAGGCTATAGCTGATGACCCAAAGGCACACCCCAATGCCGTTGGTCTCTACAGGGTGGGGGTGGGGTTGGTGTCACTTCAGTACTTCACTGCCATTCTTATTATGCACTCTAACTCCAGCACTACCAATGCCAATGCCAGCGAGATGACATTCGGCATTGAAAAATGCTTATTAGTAATTATGTCATGTTGGGATATGATATGCTTTTGGAATTTGGCAAATTTTCCCACCAATGTGTCAGAACTGCAATCAGAGTCACATTCTGAGGTTCCCAAGTTATCCTGAATTCTATATCCAACTAATTAGGCAGACCTACAAGTCTTAAATTCCTGTACTTAAAACAATTCTCAAGTGATTCAATGTTTCTAAGCAATACCATAGTGTTACAAGTATTTGCTTCAATAAGTGCATGTGTGGTTAATAGTTTAGTTTACTCATTTCCTTCTTTTTTAGATACTTCTAAATTGTGTACATAACTTTTGATATGAAACATTGCTTTTCAGTCATGCCTGTTCTTGAAATAAAAGAACAAAGCTTTTCATCTATTTTAGGAAGCATCTTGAAATGTATGCAAAAGGTATGCATAACATCCAGAAATCATTGATTTCTTTATACTGTCTTGACTTGGTCAATTGCAGTTTCCCAATCAACCAATCAAATCTTTATTTTACCAGGCGAAACATCATTGAGAAAAAAACTAATTTACAAGATGGACCTGGGTCGTGGCACACAATAAAAAAAAAAAAAATACATGAGAATTTAAGGCAAATTCTTGCAACAGAAGTAAGCATTAAGCCACGATGAAGGTGGCATCTAATGCTGGATTAATGCATGGTTGGGAGGGTTGTTGTCTGGAGGCCGCAGGTCGAGGGTGTACAACAGCCCAATGGTGCATTAATCGACAGATACCACCTTCAAGTGGCTTAATGCACTTGTAACATGGTGTGCATCATTTGATGGTCACTAAGATTGTGTCTGCAATCTTGCGAAGAACATAACAGACCCTGACTCTCTCATTCTTACAGATTTGTGCTGCACTTTTTGAAACTCTCAAACATCTATTTACATCGTGATGTGGTGAAAACAGCTCTATTCCTGCATATACAGCACTGTGCATTCCATATGCTGCAGTGGTTTTTTGGGAGATCTACTCTGCTATTATTCTTGTGCCGTGTGTACGAGGTCCATGGGTCACTGATTTCAACTGCCATTTCTTTGCCTCACATACACATTTGTATGGAACATCTGCACGCTCTGTGTTGCTCTAACATACCTCTGATAAGGTCTGCTCCCAGTTGTGCTCCTCTTGTCACTCGTTGTTCTGCTCCATTTGTGGGTGATGCCAGTATTTCCCAGGGTATACAGTATTGCAGTGCCACTTCTGCAGTTCAGAGTGAGTCTCCCGTGCAGTCTGAGGTGGCGCACAGCTGTCTCCATACCATGAGACCACGCCTTTGTGTCCCTCCGGTCCCATCTTGCAGGAATCTACTGCCTGGTGCTCTGCGTGATGACTCCTAGCCCTCTCCTATTCGTCGATCTCTTTGGTTGCCCTGGAATACCCTGGGGGTATTGCCTCCTCTGTGCTCTCTCGCTCCCGGGTCTGTTCCATCTCTCAGACTCAGCCGTTGCGCATTGCTGGCTGAGCAAGAGAGGACGTCCCCCTCTCATCCCTGCAGCCGTATTGTTGGTGCTGCTTTCTCTTTCTGTGGCTGGTGGTAGTATTTCACTTTGGACACGGCAGTTGTGCTGGATTAATCCCCGATCCGATTTCCCCCACATGATCCATTTGCACCAATCGCTCATTCCCATTTCCACATTCAGTTTAGTGCCATGTTACAACATTGCAGCAGTCTTATTGCACTGCCTGGTGACAGTGCTTTCAGAGCATTGCGCCTCCTTTTATTTTGTTTATTGCATTTACAACTCAGTGTACTCAATTGTTTTCATTACTGCTGCACGTGCCTAATTGCTTACTGCTACTGCTTCATTTACTCCCATTGTTATTGTACCTTGTTCTACTCTGAGGTTAGCTAAAGCTCCTGCTGAGGCTATTAAATTAGCTTTAATATCTGCATGTGGCTCTTGGCCTTTTCATTGCTTCCTTGTTTGTCCTATTGCTGGGACTGGGAGGTGTTTGGGGGGTTGTGGCCAATGTGGCTAGTTATTTCTGTTCTAAATCCTGTCTTCACCACTGAAAATCCTCAGATTTTGTCACTTTGATTTGGCTTTGAAATGCCTGGCTGGCTTGCTCCACTATTCAGTGCTGTTTGCCCTACGTTATGCAGATCAATGTGCAGGTCCACTTATTACTACTCTATTTACTGACCTACGTGCAGGTCCACACTTGCTTACGCAAACCATTGCTTCATGCCTACTGCCTTCCCTTCAACTTCAGCCTCTGGGATTCTGCAGCACTCAATCTGCATTTGACCTTGCAAGGTCTCAGCACTCAATGCCCATTATGATCTCAGCACACCGTGCTCATTCAGCTCACCAGCTTTTTAGCTCTCAATCAATTTCTGGAGCATGCCAGCCATTCTATTCTGGCACAGGGTTCCTGCAGCCAACGGTCTCGCTCTACATTTAGTCTGCATCTCAAGCGTGTCCAACTTGGGGCAGGATCCTTCTCACCTGGCCCATAGCTGGGAAAGTCCTCACCCCGGGCTTGGCTTTAGCTGCCTGCTACACGATAGCAGCTCCTGGTGTACAATTTAAGACTAGCAGTGAAGGGTAGAAAAGTTACCTCCTATGGCTCTAGTGTTCCACTATAAGGTTAGCCATTGACTTTAGTGGTTTCCTAGCAAGGCACCTTCACTGCATTCTCCTATGACTGCCTCTGGTTCACCTGGTTTGATTTATGGTGGGTAGGCCAGGTGAGTGCCTCAGCAGTTGTTGCTCTCCTCCTGCACCTTGGATGCTGTGGAGGAATTTCTTTTATATATATATAATCTTTCTTTATGCATACATATAGAGTGGAATACATATAAAGTAAGGTGTGTTACAATATATATATATATATATATATTATGATTATAATATAGAAGTTGCTAACATATATATATTATGATTATAATATATAAGCTGCTAGTGTAATTGAATATAGCCAGGTCTGAGTAAAAGCTAAGGGTCATTATAAGTTTGTAAGAATGCAAGGCAAGCAGAAGGCAATAGCTCATGCTGGCTGGAAACCAGTTACTTAAAGTTGTGAAAATAACAGTTTAGATAAAGCTGAACAGAACTGATGGTACCAGCCTGGATAGCAAGCTTGGGCAGGGTTGGGCAAGAAGCAGAGATAAGAACATGAAGTCACATTAAAACCAAGCTGTACGGTACCATGGAGTGGGTAAACTCATTGTTTCTATTAGGTCAGCTTGACCCAGGTGTATGTATTAGGCAGTGATGAAATGAGCCAGTGGAAAAACACCTGATGCATATGAAACTGTTTTTCTGTTATTGCTAAGAAACTATGATTACTTTACACTGAAATGTTAGTGTGTTTTCAAGATAAGAAGTGCTATAAAATACTGTGTAAAACTTAGTTCGAGGAGCTCTTGCCTTTAGCCGAGGCTCCCACACATGTGTGTACAGACAATAAACTGAGTTTATTGGAATAACCATTGAGTGTGGTTATTGAATATATAGAATTTAAGGTAAAGTATATACAGTAATGAGAATCTGCGACCACAGTTTTTGGCGTAGTCGGCAGGATGGCTTCACTTCTCCGTGTCACACTGTGATCGGACTGACAAGTCCCAGCCTCAGGGGAAGGTGGCCCCGGAGGTTTAAGTCCCACCATACGTGTGATGCCTTGGGAGCGGTGACAGTCATCAGTTACTGTTTCTAGGCAGGTGGCACCAAGAGTGCCAAGCACCTGGCGTCAAGGGACGCCTATAAAAGGTAAAAGTGCCAAGGGGCACTCGGCCAAGGGATGCCCATAAAGGTAAAAGTGCTCAGGCACTCAGCGCCGGGACGCCTCATAAAGGTAAAAGTGCCGGGGCACTCAGCCAAGGGACGCCGTGAAGAAGCAAGAGTGCTAAGGGGCACCTGAGTGCTAGGGCACTCGCGTCAGGGGACGCCTTAAAAAGTAAAGTGCAGGCACTACGCCAGGGACGCCCAAAGGGTGAGGGTGCAGGCACTCAGGCCAGGGACGCCTGTAGAAGTGTAGGAGTGTTGAGCACTCTGAGTTTGGTTAAGGCGCCTTTAAGGGACTCATATGGGAAATCAGGGGGTAAAGCTAGGAGGCGGGTAGGAACCGACCAGCCGAAATGTATGCTGGATAAGTATGGGGACTCGGGTCTGTCAATATGAGGGATTGGAATAGATGGACCAAGGCTGCCTTTCCCAGGCAGGGACACTCTAGCATGGATGTCCTCAGGGAGACTCAGATAGGTTTAGTGAGGGAAAACAACCACAAAAAGGAGAGAGACGGTGAAATGGCATGTGTTTAGAATGTGGGAAAGAGAAGCGGAGCGAAGATTTGAGAGTCAATTGAGGATTACTGTTAAAGGAGAGGTAAAAGAGGTAGGTACGCTCATGAGGCAATATAGACATCACGATGCCTCCACCGTGGTCGGCCACCGCCACGGCTCCACCGATATCTGGAGGTGCACAAGCAGCAGATCAGCAGGCGCCAGTGCAACCCGACAGCTCAGAATCGTATGTTGCACCCATCCCCATACTCGTTATACTCCCCACCCCTTCCCACGGTTCTGTAATGGACTGGGGACTAGAACGGAGCAGGAGCCCACCTCCTCGGAGTTACATGTGGAGGAGAAAGTTGAGGATGGTGAGGGGGTGGAGAAATGCCACCCTATACCAAGGGAGCCGAGGGGAAAGTGAAATGCAGACGCGCCCGCCGCAGAAGAATAAAAAGATATGCTCACCCGTCCGGGTACGGACGGACTGTGCATTCGGCAGAGCAGTTCCCTTGGTCTGATATCTCCAACCCAAATCCTGGGCAGGCGTCAGCTGTTCATTGAAGTAGAATCGACCCTGGCATCCCTGATGAGCTCAAGGATGCTAAAGGAAATATTTAAACCCCATGAGAATATAGAAGAGTACATAAGGTAGTTGGGAAACCTAATTAAAACATATGAACTTCTCGCCTAAGGAAGCAGAGGAGTCCCTAAGACGCACTTTGAAGGGACGTTGAAGTTATGTCATGGAATGCTAATACTGACAGAGACCATTTTGAAGCCGCTTTGGGCACGATCTGGGGAGAATTACTTAAAAATAATGCTGCAAAGGTGGATTGGGGACCCAATATCAAATGCCAGGCAGACAGAGGGGCTTAAAACTGTAAGAGACTACCGGGAGAGGCTGGAGGAGGTTTTCCCGCACTATTCCGTGTCACGACAGACAACCCAGCTTGCATGGTTAGCCAGCTAGCTATGGCATTTGTGTTGGTTATCAGAGACTATTCAGACGGAGTAAAGACAGTTTGCACTGGCTGGGAAACACAATCGTTGAAGGAGGTCTTAGGTGCGGAGCATGTTGGAGAGACAGTGTGGGTGGAAAAATAAGGAAAGCAGTGTTTGAACAAGCTTAATCTGATGTACTCATTGCGAGATGGAGGACAAGGCAACACTGGAGGGGTAGTCGAGGTCGAGGGTAAAGACAGAGTGACCCCGAGACTATTTATGCCCAAAATGCTGGACTAGGGCACCATCAGCCCCAACAGATGCGGGAGATACTATCAGCCCCAACAGATGCAAGGAGTGACCTAATAAGGCAAGGAGGTAGGGGAATGGGGCGGAAGGTAAAGACATTATTTGCTTTGCATGCCAGGGAAGGACACATTGCTCGAGAATGCCCCAGAGTCCAGCGGTCGCAATGGCAGCAGCAACGCCAAAACCAGGAGAACGAGTAATTTCTACCTCCACCACCACCACTACAGATACAACAATGGTCAGAGCCAATGGGTCGACCCACGGAACCATGGGGCCAGTACGGATCCAACCAGCAAAACCCACAGTACTGGTCCGGACGCGAGGAAACATGGGTAACAGCAGCTGATGGTTACAGGAACACCCATTGATGGTTCGAGTTCTCTGCCACTCTCTGCAGGAGTCCTGATGAAATTGATGGTGATGGATACTTTATTGACTTTTCTTATAGACACTGGAGCTCTGTTTCGGTCATACAACAACAAGAACTATTGCCCCTTTTGTCGGGAAAATTGTGACAGCTAATTGAGCTTCAGGAGTACCTCAGAAGGAGCAGATGACGTTGCCTCACTGGTCAAAGTGTGGAAATACTTTGTTAAACATTCCTTTAAGCAGTTCTACCTGCCTCGTAAATTTGATGGGACGGATTCTGCTGTGCTGTAAGTGCCCAAATTATGTACCCTAGGGAATAATTGTTGAAGCCACTCAGCAGTAGGAATCTGATTTGTAATGAGGGGAGGGGATTGGCTGTACAGCTGGGAAATTGTAAATTCAGATGAGCAGTATTGGTTGGAAAGTGCGGTAGGTACAGTCAAGGGCAATATGCAGTTTAGGGTTAATCTGCATTGTACGGCACACTATGCTGTGGGGGTTAGGGATTATGAATCACGAATGTGGAAATTAAAGTGCAACAAATTGAACAATGGATGTGGTGCATAATCTGTATGTGGGTAGAGATAGGTGTGGTCTGTATTACTCACTGAGGAGCAACAAAATGGTGTTCTAAAGTTTCTGATTCATATCCACACATTTCTTTTGGTAAAGAAACCGCAGCTGTAGTGGAAAGATTTAGCCCCTGGATGGCAAGTTGGTGCAAGCTAAAAGATTGGGTGGATGTGGAAGGAGGGCAGAGATCAGCAGAGGATTGGTGTAAAAGAATTAGTTTAAGAAAGTGTGTGGCATGTGTATCAGAAAGGCAGGTGAAGTGAAAAGATGGTGGGAGAAGGAGAAAAGCAAGACCCTGAGCCTGGGTGGATTAGCCAAATACCAGAAGTTCTTGTGGGCTACATCATGCATGATGTGGGACTAATGAAAGGAGCACAGCTTCTAGTTGTGACTCTCAAAAAGCTCATACAGACCGAAGTCGACACCTGGTACCCGCTGGGGAGGGAAGTAGAGGAAGGATTGCACCGTGCATGCTGCGTTAGTGGTTGTGGTAAGCATGTTCCATGTCCGGGATGCTGTAGTACTACGCCCATATTGCTAGTAAGAAAGGGAAGTGGGGATTATCGCTTTGTGCAAGATTTGAGGGCAGAAATGAGGGCAGTGCATGTAAGAACTCGTGGTACCAAATCCAGCTACTATTCTGTCAGAACTCTCATACTGTCACGCATTTTTCAGTCAGGACTTAGCAAACGCGCTTTTTTAGCATGTCAGTGGATCCGCCAGCCGGAATGGCTTGCATTTACGTATAAGGGTCAGAAATGGACTTGACCATGCTGCCAAGGTTGTGCGGAGTCACCTGCTGTGTTTTCTGCTCAGATGCGTGAGAACTTCAGGGTTTTGTCGCCCACAGGGCAGCAACCCTAATTCAGCGTTTGATTTTTACTCGCTGTTCCCTTCCAGGAGGCGAGTGAAGAGGACACTAGAGCTCTGTTGATTTTTCTAGCCCAAATGGACAGTCCTTGTAAGGTGTGTTGCAATCTGTATGCTACCAAGGTACATTACTTAGGTCACATACTTCTGCAGAGGGAAGCAGTTAGATCTTCAAACCATTCAAGCAATCACTGAATGGCCCCTGCCCTGTAACTAAGCAGCAAATGATGTCATTCTTAGAATGCAGGTTACTGTCGCTGTTCGGATACTGGACTATGCTTTTACATCATCCAGCCATTACACGCACGTAACTCTGGCACAAAATGAAAATGACAGATGAGGCAGTGGTCCCCGGGTTAGAAACGACATTCGCTAAAGTAAAGGAAGGGCACTGGCCAGCACTCATGTTTAGGACTCCCAAATTATGAGAAAGCTTTTTAACCTGTTTTAAATGGTCAAGGGTTGCATGTCAGCAGTTTGACACAAGATCATGGGAAAGCCAGAGGCCAATTGCTTATTATTCAAAACGGTTGGATTCGTAGTAGCAGGTATTTCTGCCAGGTGTGCATGGCGGCCACGGAGGCAGTATTGTCTTGTGTGGATCTGTGATTTTGCCCTTACTGTGCATGCACCCACGAGTGCAAGCTATATTGTTACAAGCTCGCATAGCTCATCTGACCCCGGCGAGTTTTGCAGTACCAGAATGTATTGCTCAATGTCAAATATTACTTCTCAAACGGTGCACTCACTTTGAATTGCAACCTTGTTGCCTCTCGGACGATGGTGAACAACATGACTGTGACAGGTAATTTGATCATTACAGTAAACCCAGACCAGATATAACAGATGTAGCCCTGACAAATGCAGTAGTTGAATATTTTGTGGATGGCTCAGCTTTAAAGACCTAAGGGGGACTAAAGTTGGTTATGCAGTATGTACTGTTCTGAGGTAATAGAGAGCAGTTCATTGTTATCCAGTTTCTCTGCCCGGTTGCAGAGCAGTGCCCTGATGAGGCTTGCCGCTTGCACAGGACAGAACAGTAATGTGTATAGACAGTCGGTATGCCTTTGGTGTGCACATGACTTTGGGACATTATGGAAGCATAGAGGTTTCCTTACGGGCTACGGGTAAGCCTATTATGCATGCGAATTGGTAAAAGAGTTACTGTTTGCTATCCAGTTACCTAGGAGCTTTGGCAATTGTAAATGTGCAGCACACCTCAACAAAGATTTGTCTCCGCAGGTAACGCTAGCTAGGATGCCGCAGCAAAGGCGAATGCTCAGTCAATGGGTGCTTCAGTCTACCAGTTAACTGTTGTAAATAGTGAAACTTGTAACTTGTTTTCCACAGGACTTAGTATGCCCAGCTTGATAGTACAGAGGCAGAAAAGCGCCATTGGAAACAGCAGTGTATTTGATTCGGATTTAAAAGTGTGGTGTTCAGATGGGAGACCATGCTTACTGATCGGTATTTCGCATTTGGCAAAGTTGGGTTCATGGAGCCATCATGTGCAAAGACGTGCATGGTAGATTTTGCAAATAAGTATTGGTATGTTGTTGGATTTACTTGTGCTATGCTGAAGTGTTTTGTAATAAGTGTGATTTGCATGCAGTGGCAATGTGGGCAGAGGACACATCTAACCCCTGCCACTCGATTCCTGCTGGGTCCATTTGAGCATGTTATGATGGACTTGTATTTTGTACCGTGTGTTGCTATAAATATTGCTTGGTTATTGTAGATATAAGCCAGGGGTAGAGGTATTCGCCTGTAGGGTTACTGTATGCGCTTGTAAAAGTTTTAATTGAGAGTTATCCTTGCTAGATTGTTTCCAGTCATTGTCATGCGACAATGATCTCGCAAACGGTGATAAACTGCTTGTGAGCCTGCAGGTGGATCTCATGCACTATGCCATCCCAATCGGGTGGAGAGAGCAACCGACTCTAAACCAAATTATGCATCATGGCGACCCATTTGACTTGGGTGACTGTTTTGCCTGCCTCCTCATGGCTATGAGGGGCGGTGGGACGCCTTGGTCTCTCCCCACATGAAATTTTACTAGACGGCCATTATGAATGCCAAATGCCCTTACCCACAAAGTCGAATCACCCTGCATGGAGTAGATGAGGAAATGCTTACTTATTGCTTATCCTTAATGGTGTCTTGAGGTCTTTCTATTCTAGGGTTAAGGCAGCTTTGCCAGTGCCTACTGAGACACCCTGCATCAGATTCAGCCTGGTGATTTTGTTCTGGTGAAGGACTTCCAAGAAAAGATGGAGTTCCCAAGATGGCGGTTCTGTACAGGTCCTGTTGACAACGGCAACAGCAGTGAAGGTTGCAGAGAGGGAGACATGGATCCACGTATCACATTGCCGGCTAGTGAGAGCAGACCTGTCCGAGGCTGTACAAACCGGGATTAATGCTTGGAGGACTTACTGTTCTTAGACCATTGTATTGGTGGGGTTCTTGAAACAGACTTTAAGCACTCCTTTAATAAGAAGCATCAAGAGTGCTGAGCCCTGCATTATGCAAATACCTGGTGGACTTTAATGAAGTTGCATGCAGAAAATATTAATTTGTCTGATTGTTATGTGTGCCCCTCCCCTGCTTCAGCAAAGGTTGGGCTCCATCTATATCCAGAACCCTCCCTCAAAATGATACTACATTGCTCTACCACACTTTGGCATCTGTATCTTGAGTGCGTGCCGAGAGTCAGTACCTATAAAAATTGGGCCCTTGGGTGGCGTGTCCTTAGTAATGTGGCGGTGTTGGCAGGAAGGCCCTTCCTCACGCGGGTATACGCCAGCGCACCCCAACACAACTGGTGAGTTTCTGCACATATGGCCCCGGGTTCCGAGGTCCCAGCCAGTGACTTGTCTCTGTAGCAGTACGGTGGGGTTCAGGAATTGGGCTCATCCAATTGTACTATTACTATTGCTATAACTGATCTACAACTTTCGTAATCCACGGTGTTGTCGCTCCCTTTGGGACTTTGACTGGTTTATACTGGTATGTGGAAGTAAGCTATACATTCCTGCCCTCACAGTGGGCTGGATGCTGTTATTACTTGGCCACATTGCACCCAGTAGTGCGGACTTTCCGTAATTAACCCAAATAACCACAACCACACTATCAGAGTTAAACGGAACCTAGGTAAACCTGTTCCACCTGAATCTATTCGTGTACCTTGGTATGAAAAATTTGAGCTGGAGTGTTCCTTGGTGGGGGTAGTACAGGCAATGCACTACATAGATCAGTTAAGTTATGAAATTGAAATTTTATAAACAGTACAAAGACAGAATTGCCTTTAGTAAATGCTGAAATACGAGCCACCAGATTAATGGCCTTGCAAAATAGGGCAGCCCTGGACTACCTTCTAGCTGCCCAGGGTGGGGTGTGCGCTGTCATTGGCGAAGAATGTTGCACATATATTCCTGATAATTCAGAGGCCCTAGATCAGGTCCTGCAAGGGGTGCAGCAGTTGCAGGATCGAGTTTTGAGTGAGCATGCACCAGTGGAAAAAGGATGGGACCCCTGGTCCTGGTTTTCTAGCATCTTTGGTGATTGGGGAGCCACTGTGTTACATTGGATTGCGGTGGCTCTCCTTATTCTACTGGCCATTTGGCTTGTGGTCACTATTATGAAAGCGTGTATTTTCCGCTTGTGTTCTTTGAGCACTCCCATCCCTGCCCAAATGCCCCTGCTTGATTATCAAAGGAATCTTTTCCCAGAAGAACCCCCATTTCCTTTCGCACACATAGATGACCTTACTAAAATTTAGTTGAGGCAGAGCCTCAAAAGGGGGGAGTGTGGAGGAATTTCTTTTATATATATATAATCTTTCTTTTATGCATACATATAGAGTGGAATACATATAAAGTAAGGTGTGTTACAATATATATATATATATATATATATTATGATTATAATATAGAAGCTGCTAACATATATATATATTATGATTATAATATATAAGCTGCTAGTGTAATTGAATATAGCCAGGTCTGAGTAAAAGCTAAGGGTCATTATAAGTTTGTAAGAATTGCAAGGCAAGCAGAAGGCAATAGCTCATGCTGGCTGAAACCAGTTACTTAAAGTTGTGAAAAATAACAGTTTAGATAAAGCTGAACAGAACTGATGGTACCAGCCTGGATAGCAAGCTTGGGCAGGGTTGGGCAAGAAGCAGAGATAAGAACATGAAGTCACATTAAAACCAAGCTGTACGGTACCATGGAGTGAGTGAAACTCATTGTTTCTATTAGGTCAGCTTGACCCAGGTGTATGTATTAGGCAGTGATGAATGAGCCAGTGGAAAACACCTGATGCATATGAAACTGTTTTTCTGTTATTGCTAAGAAACTATGATTACTTTACACTGAAATGTTAGTGTGTTTTCAAGATAAGAAGTGCTATAAAATACTGTGTAAAACTTAGTTCGAGGAGCTCTTGCCTTTAGCCGAGGCTCCCACACATGTGTGTACAGACAATAAACTGAGTTTATTGGAATAACCATTGAGTGTGGTTATTGAATATATAGAATTTAAGGTAAAGTATATACAGTAATGAGAATCTGCGACCACAATGCATGTATTGTTGCAGAGTTTTCTTGCAACCTTCCACGCATGCTCCTCTAGAGGGTCTGAGTGATAGCCGTCCTCCAAACTAGAATATTTTCCACCTGCCTTTTAGGGATTTCCAAATTGCAGCTGCAGAGCGTCACTAAATGAACTATCCCAAGCCTGGAGGGAAGGTGACCTAGGCCTTGGATCCCCAGAGATTTCCTCCTCATAGGGTTTTTTTTTCTCTAATCCATTGCCTCAGGTCACAACACTTAGTTAGCATAGTTGTTTCCCCTAGTTTCTTTAGGCAGGTTCTCCTGTTGGATGGACGTGGAGGATGTCCTGACATTCCCTCTTTCCTTAGGGGATCCCCTAATCTCAATGCAAGCCATCAGTATCATGCTATGCAAGCCTGGGCATTCATTACGTTAGCCAACTGAGCATCTCATTGCATTATCAAACTGCCTGTGCTTCTCTGCTACTACGTTCAGTTACTGTTCTATGTCACACTTACTGCTTACTCATATGCTTCGTGTTGCCTCCTTATTTGGGGATGATTATACTACATTTCTTTGGGATTCCTAAGGTACCTTTAGCCATGCGTATCATCCTGTGGCACCTTTAGGGGTGGAACCCTCTGAGGGTTCCTTGCCTTCGCACTTTTACAGGGTGGTAATTCCTATGGAATAGAGAGTGTGAACGGTCAAGATCAAACTAATACAGTTGCACAAGCATAACACTATACTGTCTGCATAGGTCAGTGAATTGGAAAGGCTTTGCCTGGAGTTCAGAAGCCAAGCAGCCAGACACTCCCACTTCTTGAGCTATACAAGCAGTTCCTCTCAGCCTCATTGTGAAACATTTTTTCTTTGCCCCACCATCCTCCCCTCCTCCTCCTCCAGTGGCAGCACTCTTCCTTAGAGGGATTCCTAAGGTACCTTTAGCCATGGGAATCATCCAGCAGCACCTCTATGGGTGGAACCCTCTCTAAGGATTTCTTGCCTTTCGTACCCCTACAGGGTGGTAATTCCTCTGGAATAGAGAGTGCAAATAGCCAAAACCAAACTAACACAGTCACACAAGCATAACACTATACTGGCTGCATTGGTCAGTGAACTTAAAGTAGCTCCCTCTCTATCTTGGATCTTCTCCTGCTTCTCTTCTGGAATGTAATAGCATAGCTTAGTCCTGTGGCTACAGCAGTGACAAGTGGATGAGGAGATCTCAGGTTTGAATGCTGCTGTATTCACTGGCTCACTGTCTTTATGGCCTTGAGCAAGTCATTTGACCTCAGTGCTTGAGGTGCCACCCAGCTGTAAAATTGGTAGAAGCAGGACCCCACTGCATACAAAATGTTAAATCTTAGTCCGGCCACCCTGGCAAATAAAATCAGAAAATAAAATCTCAGTTACAGTGGATTCTTATCAGTTCATCACAGTCAGGCATATTAGAATATCACAGTGGCTTTTTTCTCATCTGTGACAAGTTCCTTTTTTCCATGTGATATGTTCAATAACAAAAGAACTCATGAAATTGCAAAATTACCCTTTTGTTTTAATACATCACTTTCTTGGTAGGATAAAAAATCACAGTGCTTTGTCTGAGAACCAATGATTAGCCCAATTCATAATTCATATGTGCATTGTTGATACTCTGTCTATTATTTTATACCTTTTCTACATTGTATTGTGGGTTAAACTGCTTTGTCTTTGATTGTGGGTCATTTCTCACCTGCAGCACAGGCATCAGTGTCTCATGTCAGCAAGTCATGTGACTACCATCCAAAGATTTTTGATGTCATCTATTATTTGCATCTCTGTATACATCCAGTATTGGGGTCATGAGCTTTAGGCTCGGTAGCAACAGAAAATAATGCTGGATAAGGACACTTGTTTTCTATTGGCTGCCATGGTGAGAACAAACTAAAATGGAAACTGCTGACAGCTTAAGGCTTTCAAATCTATCAGGCACTCACACTCAAGTGATGCAACATCAGTTTATTCAAAATAATAGACAGCAGGACTGAATATAATATGCTATTTTTCTAATGAATCATTATGTTAATATTGATGATGCGTCATATTAACGTATTAAAACAGAATTAATTTTATATTCCAATGAAAAGCATATTATGCATACATGGTGACAAGCGCCTAATGAAAATGGTATTGATTTAACAGTACATACAACAGCAGTGGCTATGGGTAAGCAGATCTGGAGAGGGACAGTGGAAGAGGAGAAGCAATAGGCTATAGCATCCAAAACCATTCATCCAGCAAAGTCCTGTGAAAGGTGAATGGGCAAAATGATACCTACCACTCACATCTAATGGCTAACAGTTACACAGAGCACAGACAAAACCACAAAATTAGATCCTACATCCACATCAAATTACAAGCAATACCATGCCATCATTTAATTTATAATTCTGCATGGTCTCAACTGCAACTCAATGACAATAACCTTGTTTCTTATTTGCCTTTTTTTATGCAAATCCCTTTTGAAATTAAATATTTAATTTTCCCAGCCGCATCACTGTGTTTTAGGGCAAGCAGTCTGGGAGAAAAATATATTCAATTGTACATGATGGTTAAACTAAGCAGAAACCCTAAGGACTCAATTCCAACTCTGTTAACAGAATTATATGAGATTCTACATTTCTAACAAATTGTTCCCACTCCAACTCTAGCCAGCTCACCTGTTCCTCACAGAAACATAAAATTTGATGGCAGACAAGGACCACTTGGCCTGCACTGTCTGCCTATCTTTCCCTACTAGAGATGCAGCGAATTTAAAATCTGCCTGCGAAGTGAACGTGAAGTGGGTACTTCACGTTGGCGCTTCACTATGTGGAGTTGGAGTGCCCCATAGGAAATGCTCACTTCGCCTTGTTATTATTACTTTGCGTTGTCATTCCACGCCAAACGTGAAGTAAGGCAGCGTAAAAACAATATTGGTTGCACCCCACCACACAGTCACCAGAATTAACGTGATCCCCAAAGTGCTACTGTCTTGTGTCCAGAAAACTCCCCAGTGCTAACAAAGTGAAATGAGAGCATAATAAGAAATGCAAAGTCTCCCAGAATTAATGACGTACTCAGTCATGTGTGCAGTGGTCACAGAGTCACCAAAATTAATGTGCATCCCCAAAATGCTACTGTCTTGTGTCCAGACTCCAGAAGATTCCCAGTGCTGATGAAATGCTACTGTCTTGTGTCCAGAAAATTCCCCAGTGCTGATGAAGTAAAATGAAAGCGTAACAAGAAATGCAGTCTCCACGATTAATGGTGCACTGCAACGCACAGACAGATTAAGATTGTGCTACGCGACTCAAGGGATGCATAACAATGGGGCACAATAATCCCTAACTATACACAAGTCACAAATCCAAATCTGGAAAGGAGTATTTTGCCAGTTGGGGATTAGTGCATGGCAGTAACAATCCACCAACAGTAAAGATACCATAAAGCAGTATAAAAAAATTCATGCAGGTGCAGTGGATAGCAGGTTCACATTACTGCAATTACTCTATGGCACAATTAAAGGTGTCTGATTTAATGGCATGCATCACACACACACACACACACACACACACACACACTACAAGTAATGCGTAGCAAACTGAAAACCTTTAGTAATATAACCAAATGTTTTAAACAGACAAATTATACACTCCTGCACCACAACAATCAGCAAAAAAATTTAAAGAATTACTGAAAATATTACTGTGTGCACATTAACACAGTTATACAAGAAAAATATAACCAAAGCATAAAGACTGCCTTTTTCTCCCAGTTAATGTACCTGCACCACAAATCGTCCTCTCCAGCATGTTTCACAGTACACAGACTGACTGTTCTAAATTAACATTCAAAATCTACACACAATAATCACTGTATGATATGAGCACAGAAGGGTTTCCTAGTAAATTTTGAGCAAAATAAATAACTCAAAAAGACATTTTAAACAGCTTTTAGAGGTTTTGAATCGCAGAGCTCTGAGAGCAAACTGTCTCCAGCTACCACTACACACACACTACCCAGGCCAGAACTGAGGCTGTGCAGAACAATATAGAGCCCTTGTGACCTGCAATCCCATGAATCACTGCAGAATTTCATTTGGAGTCCAATTACAAGGTGAAGTGAAGTGAATTACATTGGTTTCAAATGTACTTCACCTATACAAATTGGTGAGATAGTGGTTTGGGAAGGCGGAATAATCACAGTCATTGGTTTCAATGGACTTTGCATTCCTCATTATGAAGCGGCACTTCACTCACATTGTGGAGCACCGCTGGTTCCATCGCTACTCCATGAATCACTCTGCTGGAGCAAATTGGGGCCACTCCCACCACTACTTATAGTACTGTAACTCACATGCTGTACAGGAAGGAACGTGAATGCCTATGACTATACTTTCCTGATGAGCTGCAGCACGAAACTCCCCAACTTAAAAACACGTATTATTGAGTACAATGGTGGGGTGGTAAAGCCTGGAGACATACTACAAAACAGGCTTACAATACATCCAAGTAACTAAAAAAAATGTTATGTTGTGATTCGTGACGTGATCATGAATCATGATTTGTGACTGCATTTGTGACCATGATAATGAAGAATGTGATTTGGTGTTGATGGCATGAGATAACCAATATGAAACTGTATTGGGAACGTGAATGCCTATGGCTGTACTTCCCCGACGAGCTGTAGCTTAAAACTCCCCAACTTAAAAACACGTATCAATGAGTACAATGGTGAGGTGGTGAAGCCTGAAGATACTACAAAACAGGCTTACAATACAAAGGCATAACACCTAAGCAGTGCTCACCATCAGAAATTCAAATCTGGAAAGAATACCTTTGCCGGTTGGGGTGGGCCACTGGGAGCATTACTAGTACCAGTAAAGATACCACAAAGAAGTATAATAATCACACAGCTGCAGTGATAGCAGGTTCACATTGTTGAAATTATATGGCACAAAAAGGTGCCTGATTTGATGACACGCGCACACACACACATACCACACACACACACTAAGTAATGCATAGCAAATTGAAAACTTCAGTAATATTACCACATATTTTAAACAAACTAAAATTATGTACTGATGCACCACAATAATCAGCAAAAAATGGCAAGAATTATTGAAAATATTACTGCGTACATTAGCACAGTTATAAGAAAAATATCACCAAAACAGATATAACTGTCTTTTTCTCCAAGATCTACCTTCATAACACCACGTGAGATACACCCTCCCCAATGCACACTTCCACTGTCTCTCAGCACACAGACTGAATGTTGTACATAACATTCAAAATCCATACACAAACAATAAACGCTTGATGGTATGAGCACAGGAGGGTTTCCTACAATCGATGAACTAAAGTTTCAGCAAAAAAAGACAAAAAGGCTTTTTAACAGCTTTTAGAAGGTTTGAATTGCAGAGAGCTCTCAGAGCAGACTGTCTCCTACAGCCTCCTACACACTCTACCCCGAAATGAGGCTGTGCAGAACAATCTAGAGCCCATGTGACCTGAAATCCCATGAATCACTGCAAACTTTGCCTTTGGAGCTTAAAAACAAGGCTAAGTGAGGCGAAGTACATTGCTTTCAATATATTTCACCTTAAGAATTGGTGGAGTATTGGTTTGGGAAGGTGGAGTAATGTGAAGTCGTTGTTTTCAATGGACTTCGTGTTACCCATCATAAAGCGCAGTACTCTGATTGGCGTTCCAAGGCACTCTGCAAATTCGCCTTCACTCCATGAATCACTTTGAGGAGCGAATTGGGGCCACTTCGTTCATCTCTGTTCCCTACTTACAGTATCACCACAGACCCTACTTGAGCTCAGGTCTCTTTCTTCCTCCACCCTTCCCTTTCGCTAGGATTTTCTTATGCCAATATGCCTATCACATGCATTTTTGAACTTCAGCACTATTTTCAGCTCTACCGCCTCTGCTGGAAGGCTGTTCCAGGAATTCACCACTCTTTCTGTGAAGAGGAACTTCCTCAAATCCCTCATGAATCTACCCCCCCAGCTTCATAGCATGTCCCCTTGTTCTTCAGCATCTTTTTTTCTGAAAAATGTTTCTCTCGTGCACCTTATTTATTCTTCTGTGGTATTTCTATTCCCCTTCCGTCCTCTCTTCCAGGGTGGACATATTGAGATCCTTTAGTCTTTCCTCAGGGCTTCTGATGCAGATCCTGAACCCTTGTCCTTATCCTCTTCTGAACTGCCTCCACTCTGTCCTTCCAGAGATGTGGTCTCCAAACCTAGACACAGTAAGTACTCTAGATGGGGTCTTACCAGTGACCAATACAGAGGCAACACCACTTCCTCACTATGCTGTTGAATCCTCCATATGCATGCCAGCATCCCATTAGCCATCCCAAATGCATTGTCACACTGCCTGTCCACTTTAGGTCCTCAGATATGATTGCCCTAAGTTCTTTCATGCATGGTGGTCATAAATACCACTCATGCATTTTGTACTCCACTCCTGATTTCTGTTCCTAAGTGCATTATTTTGCACTTTTTCACATTAAACCCAGCTGCCATACCATTGGCAACTACTCAAGTTTTCTCAGGTGTCTGCTCATCCATTTCACCCCCGGAGTGTCCACCCTTTGCAGATTTTGTCATCCATGAAGAGGCAAACCTTCCTTCTAGCTCCTCTGCACTGTCACCTAGAAAGACATTAAAGAGGACTGGTCCTAGCACTGATTCCTGCAGCACCCCTCTGATCACCCTTCCTTCTTCAGAGTGAGCGCCTTTTACCACCACCCTCTGTCGCCTATCCCCAAACCAATTTATTATCCAGTGCTCCTTTGCAAACCACGCTGAGGTACTTAGTTTGCTTACTAGTTTCTATGTGGAACAGTGTCAAAGCCTTACTGAAATTTAGGTAGCCACGCCCACTGCTCTCACCCTGATTCAATTCTTTTTGCTCAGCCAATCAAAGAAATATATCAGATTTATTTGTCATGACTGCCCTCCTCCTCCACCCCATGAATCCTTGCTGTCTCGAGTCTTGAAACCTGCTGGATTCAAGATATTCCACAATCTTTCTTTTAGCAAAGATTCCATTAATGATCTCACCAATGATGTCAGAGGGAGTGGCCTATAATTTCCAGCCTCCTCCTTGCTACCACTTTTATGTAGTGGGCCTACATGTGCCTTCCTCCAGTCCTCTGGAGCCCCTTCTTTTTTCAGTGATCTGTTAAATAGGACTGGCAGAGGTGCAGCCTGTATCTTCCTGACCTCACTCAATACCTTTGATGCATCACATCTAGCCCCATTGCTTTGCCCACTTTCAGATTAGCAAGTCACTGTTGCCTCTCCTCATAAAAGGGCTAGTGTCCACTTACCTCCTTTCAAAGCTCCTGTTGCATTTATGTGGCACCCTCTCCTTCTGCTGTGAACACTAAACAAAGTATTTGTTCAGGATGCCTGCCTTTTCCGGTTCCTCTCTGCACAGTCTCTAGTTCCCTTTAACCTTACAATAGCTCCAATCCTGGAGAGAGACCACCACACCTTGCTGGTTGATTGGGATGCCCTTATGTGCAATCTGCATTTCAGTGTTACAGATATACCTCTAGAATTGCATTTTATTTACTGCTAGGAACTTTTCATGACAGCGTGATATGAAAAAGAAACCTTTTGTATCATGAGCCACAAAAAGGATCCTTTATCAGAATTATCTGCTGTCCCCATGCTGTAATATATTTCACTGGTGTCTAGTGGCAGCCCTCTTACCTTCCTGTTTTTTTTCAATATTTATATAATCCAATACCGATACACCCCCGTGTCAGATGCCCCCAGCCCATTATTTTATTAATTTTTGCTGACATCAGGGCCCAGTCCCATGTCAGCATTCAGAATTTCACTAAGCAGAGTGGGACACTGGGGATCCAACCTCCAGTGTCCTGAAATAATTTTTTTTTAATTATATTCATATAATCGATGCCCACCCGGCATCAGAAGCCCCACCCCACAGCCTTTTGTTTAAATTATGTTTCCAACATCAGGGGCCCTAATCCTCATGGTGGCATTCAGAACTTCTCAACAGAGTGGGCCACTGGGGAGCATACCCCAAGTGTCCTGAAATAGATTTATTTTATATGTACAGTACCTGCAAAAAGAAAACTGTACCCACCTTTTTTGTTTGTTTTTAAACCTGAAATGAAGAAAACAGTCCCTCATCATCACCACATTCCCTTCCTCACATCCAACCCTCCCAGTCAGCACCACCTACCCACAACCTACCATTACCCTATATTTACTCTGATGTTATATGTTGTCATCTTATGTGGACTGAGACACATCTGCACTCTTCAAAGCCAAAACGTGAACTGAGAAATAAAGACTAAGCACCCTATAATGTATTTCAGTGGTGTTTTGAACTTGTATTGATATCGTTGCCATTTTTTGGAATTTTTACACATTTTCAATATGGCCTTTTTGGATTTCTACCTCATGAACACTGCAACTGTCATTTTGTTGATTTGGCCCAGAAGGTGATTTCGCTGTTGTTGTACAAAATCACCTTTGGGACTAAATAATGACATTTCACTGCCAGTGTTCATGAGCTGGGATCCTAAAAGTGCCATATTGAAAATTTGCGAAAATTCCTAAAATTAGCCAGAGTTACTTGCATTCATTAAAATTTAATTAAGCCTGCTTATAACTTAGGAAATATTCAATATTTCCACCCCCAGATTTTCAACATAGCTTTCTTATTACCCCATTGTGCAAAAAAATGTAATTAATGCACCAGTTAGGGTCAAAATAACAAAAGTTGGGAAATGATGCGTTAGGGTTTCACTAACACCCTACCCTCCCAAACCAGGCAGGACAGCAGGTGTGGGATGTGCCTTCAGCATCTCAAGCCTAACACTCACACAATTCAATCTGTAAATAAGGTTATATGCATAGAATGTATGAGAATGAGGTGAGTGTTAGGCTTGAGAAGCCCAAGGCACACCCCACACCTGCTCTCCTGTCTGGTTTTGGAGGGTGGAGTGTTAGGGAAACCCTGATACTTATTTCCAACTTTGTCACTTGACCCTAACTGGAGCATTGACAAAGTTTTTACGACTTATTTAATACTTTTGAGATAGTATATAGTTTTCTTATTTCACTGTGGGAGTGCAGGGTCCACAGACACACACACATATATATATATATATATATATATATATATATATATATATATAGCTGTAGAGCACAGGAGCCTCTGAGCCTTGTGCTTTCATTTATAGGACAAAAGTGACCAAGGTGTCAGCACAGCTACTGTATTGCCCACCTCATGTACCTAGTACAGAAAAGTTTTGAATCCTCACAAAATGTAATTCTGTGCAACTGCAATGCCATTCCATGCCACACATGCAAAAACACATTTTGACCAGGATTTGAAAAATGACGGCTGTAACATATATGAGGTGGGGTAATAAGAAGGCTATGTTGAAAATATGAGGTCAAAATATTTAAAATTTCCAAACTTCCAAATGGCGTAGTGAAATTACAACAGATGGTCATAACTTCAGCATTTTTCGTATTTTGACACCAGATTTTCAACATAATCTTCTTACACTCTAACTCCATAAACCCCATAGGTGATTATTTTCAACCATGCAAAATCACCATTTTTCCCCACAGGTGTGAAAACATGTTTCGGACAGGATGTGAAAAATGACAACTCATGAGGCAATGTAAAAAAATGGCTATATTGAAAATTTGGATTCAAAATATTGAAAATTACCAAACCTGCCTATGTGCATAAAGAAATTTCAATGAACACTCATAACTTGTTCATTTCTAGGATTTTTTCACCAAATTTTCAACATGAACTTTCTGAGATGCCACCTCATGAACCCTGTCACGGTCATTTCATTCCTCAGGGCTAAAAGGTGATTTCATGCAGTGACTGCAAAATCGCTTTCCAGGCCTGATTAATGAGATGTCAGTGAAAATGTTTGTGAGGTTGGGTCCCAAAAAGACCATGTTGAAAATCTGGTGAAAAAATACCTTAGAATGGCAAAGTTATGAACATAAGTTCAACACATAATTGAAATAAATTATATGTCCCTTACCTTGATTCCTCAGTTCACAGTTTGGATTTGTAGAGTGCAGACTTGTCCCTGTCCACAGAAGATGACAGCCTATCAACTCTAGTGGTAAGTATGGTGCAAGGGGGGTGTTGGGGTGCATGCTCAGTGGGAGGGTTGGGATGGGAGAGAGGGATGGGGAGATGACATGGGATGATTTTCTTTTTTTCAGGATGAAAAAAGACATTGGTGAACTGTTTTCTTTTTCACAGGTCTTCTCAATATATCGGGACACTGTGGGTGGGCTTCCCAGTGTTCCACACTGCTGGGGGAGGCACTAAATGCTGACACAAGTATTGAGCCCCTAATGTTGGCTTGTAAATATAAAACAATGGGCTGTTGGGAGGGGGCATCCAACACCAGAGGTGGGCATCTGGGTGTCAGATTTTATATATGAATGAACAAGGGATTAGGGACGCCTTGAGGGGGGGTGCCACTAGACACCGGAGAATACATGGGGACACTGGACAATGATCAGGGAGTGAGGGGTGCCACTAGACGCAAGGGAAAATTGACTCATAACTCTTATTGCAGCCAGCAGCATGAGTACAGCTGAGGCTGCAGAACTAAATTAAATCGCTGTTCTCATACACAAAACACAGTGTAAGGCTCCTCTCACTCAGCTGGGCACCAGAGATTTGGGGTTCCCAGAAAAAGTATTTCTGGGGCTAAATGTGAAAAACAAACACCAGAATCTAGCTTAATGGGGCCTATTTAGCTAGGTTCTGGTGTTTTCTTTGTAAAATAACACCATTGTTCAGTATTTTCAAGATTTTTAGTTGGTGAAAAAAGATGGTGGCTAGTGAAAATGTTTTTTCCCTCACAAAAGAGGATTTTTCCTCATGAAAAGGAACAGATTTTATGAGAATGAATCCTTTTTGCAAGATCAGATCCTTTGTCAAACTTCCTCCTCCATCCTGAAAAGTGATCTTCCCATTGAAAACAATGAGAAATGAAACATTAAATAACTTTGCAGCAGGTAAATATTTTTCCACAAAAATAAGCATGTCTGTTCTGTTACCCATGATGTTTCTAACATAAAAAAAATTACACTAAAATTCCACACCATGTAGACGCAGGGTGATAAGGCAAAATCTGCAAAAAGTGGTGCCTTTAAGGCTTTTTGCACTGTCCAGATCTCAGAATCTGCATATTGAAATGGAATGAAACTTAACACATCAAGAGATCTACCCCACAGAATAGCACATACCTAATTTTGAGCAAATCCATTGATCGGTTGCAAAGTTATTTAAGTGCACAATTTGAGGTTTAACATTAAACATGCTATGCAACCCCAACTGTAGGGGTGCTACAGCACCCCTATAATATTGTTAAACCATAAATTATTTAGTTAACTTTCTGTGATGTTTTTCTTTGCTGAAGAGCTTACACAAGGCATGTATCAATTAAGGATGAATGTTTTGTGCTCTCTGGTGGTGATAGCAGTTCAGCATAACAAGAAAACATTTCTAATGCACTTGCTACTCTGTTGAATTAATTTTTAGATGATCGGAAAAGTTAAATCATATATCAGATTTAGTTTCTTCTTAAATTTAAAGCATGTTAAAATTCAACTGTTGCTATATGTTGATAAAAGTTTATGGGCAGGATTCATAAAGGACTTGCGCCTGCATCTCGGATGCCCCAGCACAAATAAGATGTGTTGAGTACAAACTGTGGTATTCACAGAAGACGACTCGAGGGATGCTCCTGGCACATCCCCTCTGTGAATACTCACAGTTGCACCCAGTCCGGGATGCACTAACACAGCCCCCAGGTCAGGCTGGGTATACAATGGGGCAGCACATCTTCCAATGCACTGTGCTGAATGCTGCCATTCACAGGCATGGACATGCAAATGGGGCTTTGGGCATGCAGTATGCGGTGGGGCCATTTGTATGTTATTATAGCCCCATTTGCATGCACCTAGCAGGGTTGCTAGTGGAATGTGCCAGGCCCTCTGCAAGGGCTGTGTGCTGTACAGTGCACCCACAAATGCCACAGTAGACAACCAGCACCCACCCACCCCCTGCCCGCCCACATCCTGTTATACTGCCGTGCTCCCTGCAGTGGTTGTTGACACACACAGAAACCCCACCCCACCCACAACCCCGCTGTAATGCGCTTCCTGTGGCAGTTGCTGACCTAGTCACAGAAACCCTCACACTGCCTACATCCCCATTCACAAGCTGCTCCCTGTGGCAATACTGTTGTAAGGTCAGAATCCATCTCCCCACCCCAACCCGAACGACCGGTGATGGCACACCATGACACCCCCATTAGCCAAGTAGACCTCCCACCCCCATTCACTCAGGCACCTCAAACCCACACCACCATTTCACTTAGCATGTAGGGCATGTAGTGCAGGTCTCACCCACATACCACCATGGCTGCCCACTGAAGCTGTTCAGGAATAACAGCTATTGATGAACTGTAAGCCCACTGGTGGACCCTGTTGACCAATGGGCTTGCAGTGTGTACTGTACTCTTTCATTCACAACTTTGTGACTGACAGAGTACAGTACACACTGCAAACCCATTGGTCAACAGGGTCCACCAATGGGCTTACAGTTGCACATTAGCTGTCATTCACAGACAGATCTGTTGGTAGGCAGCCATGGTGGTATGTGGGTGGGTTGAGCTGCCCGCTGACATGCCCTACATGCTGGTATGGGGGTGAGTGGGGTGGGCTTGGGGTGCCTAAGTTGGTGGAGGTGAGTGTCTGCTGGACCACCAGGGTGGGGTTGGACAATGGGCCATGTGCCACTTGGGTCGGGTGTTGGGGGGTTCCCTTCATGCAACTGTACTGCCACTGTGTGCAGCATGCTTGTGGGGTGTCAGGCAGGTTGCAGGGGTTCAACCCACATCACAGTACTGCTGCTGTGTCTGGCTTCCATCAGGGGACACCAGGCAGGGAGGGGGTGCTGTTCTTTTCACCACGCTGCAGTAGTGTGAAGCTTACAGCAGACGTGTTGGGCAGGGAGAGGTCATCTACTAGGCAGCCAAGGGTGTTCCTGATTGCCGGGAGTATCCAATAGGGAAGTGGGCATGGAGGGGTGATGTACATTGGACTGCCAGGGTGGGCAGACTGCTATGCTGCTGCCTGCAGTACAGCAGCCTGCCTGTGGGTGGCATGCAACTTAAGTCTACTTGTTGTAGACTTATCTCTAGGAGGCACATTTCCAGACTTGCCCCAGAGATGCGTCTCCTGGTCAGACTGTGAATAGTGCTGTGCACCATATGCATGGGCACGCCCCCTTCACAGCCCCTCCAGATGTGCCGCATATCATTATGGGTGGTATGCAGTGCAACTGTGATGCATTGGTGCATTGGGGATGTGCCAGGGCATCAGTCTGCTGCCAGAATCACTCCAGTGCACAAGCTGGGGATGTGCAGCGCATTCCTTTTGTGAATCCTGCCATATACTGTAGTTGTTACAGATGTCATGCAAATACTTTCCAGCCCTTTCTACATTGGCTCCAGGTTTCCAAAATCACAGTAAATTTCATCAGTGCATACCAACTAGTCTTTCCTGGTATAGATTAATGCAAAAATTACATTCTAAGGAAGACAGTTGACAAACTAATGAATGCAAAAGTAAAGCTTATCTAAGCAACTGCACTAATTAGAAGCCTTAGGGAAAAAGATAACCATGATGGGGTCTCGAACTGTTCTTCTGTTTGGCACTGTTACTATGATTGCTGTACTTTATGCTCACTATACTTTGAGGACATGATAATGTTCGCCAACTTTTATTTTTAAATATTGGGAATATTAATTTTGCAGTTTAAAAGATTAGATTTATTGTATGACAGTGAAATCTACAGGCATAAATAACACATTGCATCATATTAGAGCACAGTGCAAAACAACTGAGGGTATAATATTGCAAGTTACTTTGTATTGCCTTTGCACTGTAATTATAATGTAATACAATGCTGCATATCTTTATTTTGCATTGCATCTTTATACAGCCTGAATTGTGAAACACTTTACAGTAGAACAGATAATGACTTTGTCTGGAAACCCAATGGCTCTGACTACAGCTCCTTCCTTCCATCCCTCAGCCAACCTGTCCACCCCACCTTCCTCCCCACTCTCCCTTTTTTGTTTGCTTGCGCATGTGCAAGAAACATAGTGCCATCATCAGAGATTTCAGAGGTGTGTCACCTCCTCCAATTCAGGCAGCGAGCTGGCAGGCGCGTTTCGGGGGTTGGGTCGCATTTTGAGCCGTCTATGACACGCCCAAATGCAGTGGCATACAGTTGAAAGGGGAGTTAGGTCTGAGTGAGCAGCGATAAGAAGCTGCTCACGCCGCAGCCCCCCTGTCCTCTCGTGAGGCGCAAGCGCCTTCAAGACGCAGCAGCCGTGACGGGTGCCCAACCCCCGCCGGCTGAGCCTCGCACTGCCCCCCAGTAGTTGGTGCCACGCTGGGAACCCATCCCAGCATGGCAATCCATCATTTTGCCAACGGGGTGCCTAATCCCCGTCGGCTTAAGCCCCCAAAGTCCTTGTGCCATGCTGGGAGCTCCACCCCAGCGTGAAAACATCCCACGAGTTTTTTTTAATTTTGCCGGTAGGGGTGCCTGTCTCGCCGGCTGAACGCCCCTCCCCAAAAGTTCTGTGCCACGCTGGGAGTCCACCCTAGCATGGCAAGCAGTCCCATCGGTCTTTTTTTTTTTGTTTTAACCTGTAAAACAAAACAGTCTCGCGCGCTGCCTCCCGAACCCCCTTCCACAACCTGCACTCACCCACTGCGCACCCAGCTTCCCCACACCCCCCCCACCCCAGGCCTTGGCCTCCGGACTCAAGCGACAATCTTTGGTGGATCAGAAACACGTCTGCACCTTCAAAGCCGACCGGGCGAACTGAGGAAATGCCGGTAAGCTGTATAATGGGCTAGATAGGAGGGGTTCAACTTTATTGCATATCTCAGGCATTTTTGGGAATTTTGCATCAAATTTCAACATGGTTTTGGGACCTCTTCGCTGAATGAGGTCAGTTGTCATGGCGCAGTTCGGTTCTAAGGTGATTTCGCCGCAGGACTGCGAAATCACTCCTTCAGGCCTGAATAACGCCATGACAGTGACATTATTCATGAGAAGGGGGCCAAAACTCCTATGTTGAAAATTTGGTGCCAAAATTCCAAGAATTGACTGTTTAATCGAGCATGCGTCACAGAGTTCCTACGCAGCTCAAGTTCGCCAATTTCATTATTTTCACCCAGATTTCAACATTGCCATTTCACCACACCGCCTTATGAGTAGTAAAGCTGTCATTTCACATCTCACCCAAAATGTGTTTCCGCCTTTGTAGCGCAGAATGGCGCAGTCGGTATGCGAAATCAATGTGGGACAAATTAAGAAAATCACAGTGACACTGTTCATGAGCAGAGGTCTTGAAATGGCTATGTTGAAAATTTGGTGAAAAAATTCCTAAAAATGACTGTCTTACGAGCGTGCGTTGCGCAGTTCCTACGCACGCTGATAGGTTTGCGAATTTTCAATATTTTCACTCCAGATTTTCAACATTGCCATTTTTCCACACCTTCTTAGGAGTAGTATAGCTGTCATTTTTCACATCTCACCCAAAACGCAGCCTTCCGCCCATGGTCGCACAATACAGTCAAGCAGTTAACTCAGTATGGGACACATTAAGAAAATCACAGTGTCACTATTCATGAGCAAAAGATCTTAAAATGGAAATGTTGAAAATTTGGTGACAGAATTCCTTAAAATGACTGTTTACGAGTGTGCGTTGCACAGTTCCCACGCACGCCCGTAGATTTGCGAATTTTCAATATTTCCACTCCAGATTTCCAACATTGCCATTTTTCCACACCTCCTTATGAGCAGTACAGCTGTCATTTTTCACATCCTGCCCAAAACGTGTTTCCACCCATGTAGCGCACAATGGCGCAGTCGTGTGCGAACTCAGTGTATGGGACACATTAAGAAAACCACAGTGACACTGTTCATGAGCAGAGGTCTTAAAATGGCTATGTTGAAAATTTGGTGAAAAAATGCTTGAAAATGACTTTACGAGCGTGCGTTGCACAGTTCCATGCATGCTCGTAAGTTTGCAAATTTAATATTTTCAGTCTAGATTTTCAACATGTCCATTTTATTAAACTTCCTTATGAACAGTACAGCTGCAATTTTTCATATGCTCACCCAAAATGTGTTATTGCATTACGTAGCTTGACAATGGTGTTGTTGGTGTGCGAAAAAGCAACAAGTTTAGGACAGATTAAGAAAATCACAGTTACACTGTTCATGAGCAGAGGTCTTAAAATGGCTATGTTGAAAATTTGCAGACAAAAGTCCATAAATGACTGTGTTACGAGTGAGCATTGTGCAGTTTCCACGCATCCTCGTTAGTTCATGACTTTGTAATATTTTCAGTCCAGATTTTCACTAGTGGCATTTTCAACACTTCCTATGAACAGTACAGCTGCCATTTTTCACAACATGGCCGGCGTGTTTTCACACTTTCAGTGCAGAGATGCGTGGTCGCTGTGGGAAATCATTGTTCGGCACAGATAAAGAAAATCACAGTGACACTGTTCATGATCGGAGGCACCAAATGCCTGAGTTGACAATCTGCTATAAAATATCCTCAACCTAATTATAATAACAGGTGTGCGTTGCAGTTTCTATGTACGCTTCGTGACTTCACCATTTTTTAAATATTTTACTACACATTGCAACATAGCCATTTTACACCTCCCCATGAAAGAGTACAGCTGTCATTTTTACATCCTGTTCGAATATTTTGCACCTGTGGTGCTAAATCCCGTAGTCACTGTGCATAAGCAGCTGCTACCAAACTGATATTCCCCAGTTCATGAGGTGGGGTCACAAAACAAACATGTTGAAAATTTGGAGTTAAAATACCAACGAATGCCTGAGGTATTAGGCTTTTCAACTAAATCGCCCAACCCTATAGAGAATGACAGGAATCAGGGTGTGACTTGGGATTCTTGCCTGTGATGCTCATACCATTCCACACCCTGCAGTCACTGAGAGGCATCGAGGTATGCCTTGACTCTTGCCCCAAACTTCACCCCATTCTCTATATCGCACTCCATCTCAATCGTATTTCCTAATGAAATGGGTGCGATAAGGGCCAAAGACCCCAAGGAACACGTGACACCCTGTCAGTCTCTGCAGAGTGGTGTGTGAAATGGCGTCGCATGCTATGCCTGACGACCCAAACGCACACCCCAATGCCTGTCACTCTCTGCAGGGTGGTGGTGGGGTTGGCTTCAGTTCAGTACTTCACTGCCATTCCTATTACGCAGCTCTGTAACTTCTACACTACCACTGCCAATGCCAGCAAGCAAACATTCGGCATTGACAAATGCTTGTTATTACTAGGATGAGGTCATAAGGGAACTTATCATGCTGAACCCTGACAACGGAGGTGGGCTACATGCTCTTTCATCTACATTTTGCATCCTAAGTGCCTCTGCAATTGTTAAATATGTAACTACATTATTAATTGTTCCATCATTACTGATGCAATCCGTGCAGCCTAATATCAGGTCATGGTCCTCCTGTTCTGCAAAGGCAATGACTCCATGGACATGGGCAAGCATTGTTCTATTTCCCTCCTGCCTGTTCTGTACAAATATTTTGAGTGCCTGGTTTAGCATCAACAGATAAATTACTATAAAAGTTCTGGTTTCCAGTGCTCCCCTCTTACCAGTCATGTTTCTGTTCTGCCACTAAACTAACTTCCCTGCTGCACCACACAATACAGAGTCAAAGTAGTAACCCTACTTCAAGGTAAAACAATTCTGTAAGCACTAGCATAGTGACGTTCTATAGTGGACAAAACTTGTTGGAAATGTATTTATTTAGTTTAAAATTTTGCCAACTGGGACACCCCAGGTGATGCAGCATCTCATTGTCATGTGGGTCCATGGAAGTTTAACAGCATGCAGCAGGGTAACTTATTGTAGCTCCATTTTAGACAAATACCATCAGCATAATACACACAGCTAGACAAGGTTAAGAAAAGCACACTCTACACATTTACATAAAGGTGCACTGGAAAACAGTTCAAACACTGTTAAGCACTCCAACTTAGGAAATCATCACAAGTTTCATGTGCTATGCTAAGATGTAGTGGTCACTGTGTATGAGTGACTACATGGGGTTGCCAAGAGGGGTGAAAGACAAACATTAAAGCTAGTAGGCTGATAGTGGACCTGAGATGGGTTGGATACTTATTCCAAGAATCATAGGTAGTAATAAAGGTGAAGGTTCCTCTACCAAATTCTTTCTTCGCCTGCTGAATTTTAACGTTCATCAGTTAAAGTGGTTGGTCAGAATAAGTAGATATTAGCAGCTGTTCTTTTGTAGAGGAACTGGGCACTCACCACCAAAGGAACAGTCTGAATGAAACTGAGTTTCACTTCAAACTTTATTCATCATCATTCAAGTATGAAAAATTCAATCAGTTCAAAGAAAGTGCAGACCCCACAAGCATGGAGGTGCATCACGTAATGCATTTCACTTCTGAATGATGCTTTATCAAAGGCTAAACTCAGAGTGAGGATGCTGTAATTTATACTGAAAGGATCTTAAAGTGACAGTACATTAATAGTAAACATCATGACCTCCATAAAACCCAAAAGTGACAGGTGCAAGAAGTAATTATAAATACATAGACCAACCACATTAAAACATTTAATATGCTAGATTCATAATTGCTGTAAATACAGAATAAAGTCTGTAAATTAGATTTTATTTAAGATGTCGGGTCAAATTGAAGCCTTTGTTATGTCCTGCTTTCATGCACCAGAGTAAAAATCAAAGGCCTCTTTTTCAGTACTGCATCATCATACACCGCAGAGCTATTGCTAAGGGATCTTGAATATGAAATTGCACAACATATTGCTAGTCAGGGCCCAAACACAATGTATAGCTTTAAATTCATGGGTATTGATAAAGTTTTACCAATCCAAGTGGTGGTAACTATGCTGATGCAGTATTGAAAAAGAGAACTTTGAATTTTTACTTTGGGTGCCTCTTTGTTGATGTTCTTTTGTACTCAAACATAAAACAACACTTATCTGATACACATGGTCATTGTCTTCCAGTGCTGGCACCCACTGGACCTGCTAGCATAAAGTGGAAAATAGGTTACTATATGCAATAAAATACCTCATCTGCTGTGTAGGGTGGAAAGAGGTTGTTGTTTTATTTTGGGGTTTAAAGTGGGAAGGTTGGCAGCTACCATGGCAGCATTCAGGGTTTGTAAATAGAGTTAGATTGCTCATGCTGCCCAGCGTGGGGATGTGGACAGGATTCTGCACCCAGGGTCCATTGTCCTCTTGGGGTGGCAAATGGCTCTGCTCATAGACCTCCACCAGGGTAGAATGAAACCATCTCCTTCCACACACTCTGCAACACTGACGGGGCAAAAAACTGGCAAAGCAGCTGAGACTCAAGTGAGGCAGACATCCATCCTCCCTTCACTGTCATGTGGAAATTTGAAGGATACCAATGACACAAGGCAAGTTCCTGAGATGGAGTGTAATGGGGCTGGGTGGCTGACAGCAGTAGAGCCTATTGTTGGTGTGGGTCTTGCAGTGACCTAACCTTCATCATGCTAAGTAACCTTTCCCCAATTTTCTTCACCCCTTCTTCTTCAGGGCAGTGCATGAGCCCATCAGGTCTTGACACATGTCAACCCCTTGTGAAGAAAGGCTCCCCAGCCTGCTACAAGAGTCATGTGAATGCCCGAACACTGGCCTGTCCCTCCCAGGCTTGGTTCATTGCCAATGAAGCAATGTGCCTGCCCCACAGCCTTGGCCCATCAGCCAGCTCACAGAACTTGCACCCTAACTCAGATTACTGGCATAGAAAGGCAATGTGTTTCCCACTGGGCCAACAGCCATCCTTGTAAATAATGCTATTTTATACATTTTATGTGATATTTTGATCCAAACATTTCAACATAGTCATTTTATAACTCCCATTCTGAACATGACAGATGTGAAAAATAGCTATCTTGAAAACTTTGGGTCCAGATATTGAAAATTACCAAATTTATGAGCGACGTTGAAAAACACTGTTTTTTAATATTTTGACCCACAGATTTTCAATATAATATTTGTATGACCCTACCTCATGAACCCAATAGGAGAAAATGTTCAAATCCTGTCAGAAAGGTGATTTCACAGAACAACCACAAAATCAACTTTGGGCTAGATTTGAAAAATCCCACCATTTTTTCATGAAGTGGTGTCCCAAAATGGCCATGTTGAAAATTTGGTAACCAAATATCTAAAATTGACCAAGTTATGAGTAAAAGTTCAAAATGCATTGAACTACATTATATGACATGTACCTTATTGTATCATATCGAGTCACCGGCTTCAGCAGGAAAACGGTTTCAATTGGTGGTAGGTCCATGCTGGGGACACTTTTAGGTGAATGAAGGTGTGTTGGTATGGGATGATGGGTTTTGGGTTGGATGTCAGGGTGTGGAGAGTGAGGATGATGGGGTAGATCACTAATGGACCATTTTCTTATTTACAGGGTACTGTTCAGCAAAATAAAACAGAGTAATGAAGGACTGTTTTCTTTATTTCAGGATTAAAACCTGGAAAAAAAACCAGAAAAAGATGTCCAGTATGTCTGACAGTGGGGATTGGGCACCCCAGTGTCAGCTTTAAACTTCAGGACACTGGGGTGGGCACCCCGGTGTCCCAGACTACTGAGTTGGAGGTTTATATATGCCAACACTAGGGATTAGGCACCCTGATGTTGGCAGATTGATATGGTTGAGGGTGGAGCATTTTTAGCAAAACAGGGAGGAAAGATGAACCAACACCACTAGTGGGTACCCCAGTGTTGGAATAATCAAAATAACACAGGCATTTAACTGGCACAGGGACTAGGCACCCATTTTTATTTCAATTCTAGCAGGCTGTTCAAGCAGCTAATAGTGGTGCTCCACTAAACAAAAACTCACACTCACAGCACGTTCAGTGGGGGGGAGAGGACTGCCATGTAACCCCATCCTTCCTGAACAAAAACAGTTCAATGGTATAGACAGACAGGAAACTGGCCCTGTTACCCAATAAATTAACACATTTCCGTAATACGACCACAACAAATTCAGTTATCCTTGGAATGCTCATAAAATTGTGCATGCTCAGAAACAAAACTTTTTTCTTAAACAAACCACAAAACTGAAGATCTTGGGCATGATTCTCAAAAGTCAGTACAAGCCATGCCAATGGTAGCTTGCACTAATTGCCGGTGTGCCATGGACCCTGCAACTTATTCTTTACCATGTAGGGTCCAGCTAGCAAAGTCCAGCAATTTGTGGCAACCATAGGCATGCACCAAACTGACGGTGCATCTGAATGGTGTGCTACAAGCTGCAGGGTGGCTGTGCACCAGTCCCTGGTGGCTAGCCCCCTCCATCTCTGATGTGCCCGTATAGTACAATAGTAAAAAAATCATTCCTTGGTAGTCTATGGACCCCCTCCCTATCCCTGATGTGCCCGTGAAGTAAAATATTTAAACTATCATTTCCTGGTGGTCTAGTTGACCCCTCTACCCCTGGCACGTAGTGCCCACCATCCCTCCCCTCCATCCTGAACAGAGCTGGTGACTGCCCTTCCACAACCATGTCCAGCCACCAATTGAGGTGTAAAGAATGTGTATTGTATAGCAGTACACATTCCTTGACAACTCAGTCAGTGGCCAGACATGAAGTAATTGAAGAGCTTTGCAATCCCTGCTCATTTTAGGAATGGGGAATGGGTGGTAGGCACAATCTGCCAGGGTGGAAGATAGGGGTCCACTAGACCACCAGGGAATTATGTTTTTAGTATTCTAAAATATGAGCACATCAAGGATAGGGAGGGGGTTTGCTAGGTCACCAGGAATTATTTATTTTACATACTGTATTCTAATATACAAGCACACTGGGAATAGAGAGGGGGTTCTGGTAGACCACCAGGGAATGATTTTTTTTTAGGCAAGGCAAGGCAAATTTTATTTTTCTGGCGCCCAATCCCAAAGGCTCTGGGTGTTGTACAAACACTCAAAAATTCAAATAAAAAAAATATGTGACTCACAATATAATAAATAATCACATATCATAAAAGATAGTATCCTACAAATAAATAATCACCCTCTTTACTTTTAAAAAGGGTCTGACAATCTATGTTCTCATCCAGTACCCGAGAAGGCCTGGCTAACCAGGTAACACTTAAGGCGGGCTTTAAATGCCTCCATCAAAGGGGCCTCCCTCACTAATGGTGGGAATGAATTCCACAGGATGGGGCCAGTGATACTAAAAGCTCTATCTCTGGCCATTTTCAACCTCATCCTGGGAATCACCAGGAGGCCCCTTGAAGAGGATCACAGGGAGTGGACTGAAGGTCCACCATACTGTAATATATGGGCATATTGGGGCTGGGGTGCTAGACTACCAGGGCCATGCTTAATATCACTAGAAAGGGGTCAGGATGGGGGGGACTGCAGCACATGTTGAGAGAGGGCTCCAAGAGTGGCACAAGTGGTCAAACCCTCCTGGAAGGCAATATTCTAAGTACCCTTACACCAGCCCTGGTCTGGTTGACTTTGGCGCCCCAACTCAACATTGCAGTTTTTGGATATAACCTACAAGCCACAACTAATAATAATATGCCTTAATAACCAATCAGTTATTATGGCAAATATCAACTGGCTGAGCCCATTAAAAAAAATTGCTTACTAGCTATTATAAGCTGGTACTAGGAATAAGAGGAGGCAGGAGGCAGGGAGGACTCTGGAGGGGCAGATTAAATCAAGTAGGGTGTCAGGGCAGAGTGAATGGGCTTACATATTTTTTTCTGCCCTTATTCCTCTATGTATCTACAGTATGTAAGAGCAGGATATAGACTGGATAAATTATGGATCTGTTTTTTCCCACATACTGTATATCCTGCATTTGTGTGCCTGGAAGACACTTTATAATTAAATTTGAAAACATTTTCTGCTGCAGAAGAAAAACTGCAAACTCTTTCAGATGTGTTAAAAATGTAAATTTTGGGGTCTAATGAGAATTTTCCCCTTGTATTGTCTGCTGATTTTAGTATTTCATGATATTACACTAGTTGTATGTGTGTTGTTATTTTAGAATTGGTATTAATAGTGTTTTATGTTGTACTTATGTTGTACTGTTTGTACCCTGTACAGCACCCTGAGCCTCAGGAAATGTGCCCTTAACAAATAAAACCTTGCTTACTTACTAAATCAGTTTTCAATACATTACCTACTCTTTTCTAGTAAAACATGCCTGCACATTAGCTGCCTTTATGAAAGCGTGTTTTTACTTTTTTTTTTTTATTTTATCAATATAATGATAACCGCCTGCATAACTCAGGATCAGTTTTTTAATGGTGGTAGTATTTCATCCAAGTCATGGAGGATGCACACCGATTTCAAGGGTCATTAGATAACCACACAATGCTTACTGCAGCCAGAGGGCCATCATCAGTTGTAGAAAAATGAAAACAAAATAGATTTAGATTAAGGTTCAGCAGCAGACAAATCATTACATTTTCATGATCGTCAACACTGCTTACCACTCAGGGCTAATTTAGAGGCACTTAACCTTAAGGAGCAAGATATTTACTAAAATACAAAGCTTACAGTAAAACCATTATGCTTATTGCAATTGCTTTTAACATACATTATTTTTGTAGTTTTGAGCTTTGTCCAAGGGTCAGCATTTAAAATATTTCATATTAACAGACCTCTTTCACTTTCTGTTTCAAAAACACCTGACTGTTCTCAATTAACTTAATAACTGCTGTGCCTGTGGCATCACAGCATGTTGTCACAGCAAGCACTGTGATGTCAAAATAAGTGCACAGTGAAGTCAGAAAAATCCTGATGCATATCGTATACACACTTAATCCATAGGCTACCAAAATGCACTACAACACCTGGGAAAGTCAAGATCAATGCAACACAGGTGTTCCCTAGTACAATGAAATATAGTACTGTAGTGGAACAGAATATATTTATGACACGATATTCTAAATTGGAGAGCCATGGCCTGATTTCTAAAGGCTAAACTCAGACCCATCTGCAAGATGCATCCACATATGACTGATCCCTGCTGCATCTTATTCCTAACTGGATGCAGCAGGTGCAATTTTAGAAAACGTATCCAGTGGCAACAGTCGTGCATGGTTGATGGCAACATGCATGCATCCATGACCAACTATGGACACAGAAATAAAGAAAGTAAGGACAGAAAGACTTTCAATCCATCAAGTCTACCATGGTGCCCTACCTAAAATTAATTTTTAGCCCTTTTCTTGTCCCTCCAGTAGCTTTCCTTTAGTGTTTCTCCTTCACTTGCTGTCAATCCCCTTGAGGTTGTCTCACTGTGGTTTGAAACCATTTTTAGTTCCTACATTAACTACATTGCTGAGCAAGCTGTTGCTGCTTCTTGATGACCTACATAAATATTTTTATTATATTTTGTTTGATTAAAAAATAGATTGAGCCAATATGTCTCATTATTATCTACACTTGGCAAATAAGCACTTAACATGGCATGGAATTTACAACAGAGACATAAATGCAATGGTACAATATACAAAAGTACAGAAAAAATCAGCGGTACATATCCCAAATAATTACACAAGCATACAACAGCTGTAGTCATAGATTTCAAAAGCATTGTTTTAAACTTCAATTCAATAAACTCCATGCTTAAGTTAACAGATTAAGAGTTTGAAAGCTGTGGACTGTAATATGAAAGGGATCACTCACCTATATTGATGTATGGCTTCTGATACCATTTTACATAAAGACCTTAAATCCAACACTCAGGCTGCTAACCTTAGCTTTGATGCTAAGTCAGCAGGTTGCCTAAACTAGAGGATGAACAGGTTCCAGTTTTTCATATTCAGATACATCAGACTCTAAATCAAAATTTAGGATATAGAGTTAGGTCCAAAAATCCTAAACCATAATTGGAAGGCTGGACCTGTGGTTCAATGGGAACATAGCTCCTCCCCATCCCCTACATAACGTTCAACATCCGCTCACTCGGCTTAGAGTGAGTTGGACTTAACTGTGCTGTGTGGCTGGGCTGGGTCTTTCTCTTTCCCTGTGCTTTGTGCCCCAATTGTCCCTTTCCTTTGTCTTCGTCTCCTGTCATCCCCTATTTCTTTTGTTTGTTCTCCCTCTTTTGCCCTTGCTTTCTTCTTGGCCTGCTTTCTTTCCCCTCTACCTACTTGTTCGCCTTGTTGTGCCTGTCTTTTGGGGCTTCCTTCTTCCTCACCAGCTCTGGACACCAGTAATTCCTGTTCCAACCACAGTGTCGCTCCACTGGCCTAGCCACCCAGCTGTTCCTCACCTCAGCACTCCACACCACCAGCTCTGTTTCCAGTGCTGTGCTCCTTGTGCCGCCTCCTGTGGCCTGCATGAATGTTTTGCATCTCCCATCCACCTCGATATGGACATGAGCATTCCCATCTCAGCGCTCACATCTGCGGCCAGAACTCTGCCACCATGCCGTGCTTCTCTGCCCATTCCTCAATGCTTAATGGGGCGGGAAACCCTGGACTACTGCTGCTCAACATGACATGCCTACCATAGTAACTGTGTGCTGCTGACAACTGTCTCAGCATTAGGATTTTGTTCTCCTCTACTCCATTTCTCTCACTTTCCTACAGTGCCAGGCATGGATACTCTGTCGATGGCTGTTCACCACATATTCATGGGGAGTTCCTCCCCTTTTTAGATTTGCCTGACATTCAGCTGCAGTAACTCCTAAGAAACAGTTTCTTTGTTACGATGGGGCTCTATGCTATGAAGACTTCATTCTGTGGATACCTCAATAAGCCTCTTCCTAACATGCTGTAATTCTCCAATGGTCATATATGTTGAGTTGCTCACTCTGTTATGCTATTCATTTGTAGGTTGCCTGCATTGTACTACCCATGTAGCATACATGGTAACTTTTTCGGCAGTGCTACCTGTCTATGGCATGGATGAGGCTAGGGTACTCTGCACTATGGGGTTCAATGACTGGTTGAAAAACTGGTGCAGAGCTCAGGGAGTTGGCTTCATTGGGGACTAAGGCTCCACCTGGAGGCATGCAGGCCTATACAAGCATGATGGTCTGCATCTATCCAGGAGGGGAACCAGGATCCTAGGTGATAGGTTTAAATACTTCATTGGCAAACATTTAAACTAGCCAAGGCGGGAGGCACTAAAAAGGAGAAGGGAAATCCTAGCCCACCCTCAAAAATCAGGGTAGTTAGTGAGGTAAACACCAAGATAGAGCAGTTAATGGGGAAAAGGGCAGGGGTAAATGGAGAAAAAGACAAAGGCAGTAAGGACAGGGATGGGGCAAAAAGAAATACAGCCATAAAAAAATGGAGGGTAATGAGTACCAATGCCCGTAATCTAGGTAAAAAGCTCCCTAAAATGGTGGCCTTGATGCAAGAGGGATGCCTGGATATCATGGCAATCACAGAAACATGGTACACAGAGAACCATGATTGGGATGTCAAAATACCAGGGTACACAATCTACAGGAGGGACAGGGAGGAAAGAAGAGGAGGAGGAGGAGTAGCTCTCTATGTAAGGGAAGGGATCAAAGCAACAGAACTAAAGGGTAAACAGGGAGGAGAGGAGGCACTGTGGGTCACCCTGGAGACTGGAAATAGCTCCACAATCTGCACAAGGGTTGTATACAGACCCTTCTCAGGGGAGGAAATAGACAAGGAAATGACAGAAGGCATCCTGGGATGGCAGAGAAAGGGGAGATATTGCTGATGGGGGACTTGAATATGCCAGATGTTTACTGGAACACCTTTGCTGCAGCCACATCAAAGAGCAGGGCCATTCTTGATGCCCTACAGGGGCCATGCCTCAGACAGCTAGTTTTGGAACCCACTTGGGAGAAGCAATATTAGACTTGGTACTCTCAAATGGAGATGGAGAGAGGATCTCTGATCTTGAAGTGGGTAGCCATCTGGGAACAAGCGACCATCAAACAGTGTGGCTCCCAATAAACTTAGCTGTAGAGTCAAGCCACAAAAGTGAAGGTACTGGACTTCAGGAGGGCTGATTTTGTCAAAACGGGAGAGTGCCTCAGAAAAGCACTAGCAAACAGGTAAGAAGGTGGAGCTGAGCAACAATGAGGAAACATCAAAATCGCCAACACAGAGGCAACAAGCCTTTGTGTGAAGCAAATAAACAAATCAAAATGAAAGAAAAAGACACTATGGTTCTCAAAAGAATTGGCGGGGCAGGTAAGGGAGAAAAAGACAGCATTCAGGAAGTATAAGGAAACATAGAAGGAGAAGGACAGAGAACTGTACCAGTTAAAGTAGAAGGAAGCGGGGAAGGCAGTCAGAGTAGCAAAGGCCCAAATCAAGGAAAAGATAGCCAACTCAGTTAAGAAGGGGGATAAAATCTTTTATAGGTACATTAGGGAGCAAAGAAAGACAGTAAGTGGTTTAAGGCAGGGATAGTGAGGCTGAATAAAGAGGAAGGTGGTTGGGCAGAGAGCAACAGTGAAATGAATATTTCTGCTCAGTAGTCACAATGGAAAAGCAGGGGGAGATACCTAATCCAGTCAATAGAAGCACTCTGGATAGGGGGGTTGATATTAGTCCTTTCACAGAAGAAAGGGTTCTGAAAGAACTCTTAAAACTGAAGGTGGATAAAGCAATGGGGCCTGATGGGATTCGCCCTAGAATTCTAAAGGAATGAAGGGAAGAACTAGTAACACCACTGACTTCCCTTTTTAATAAATCAAGAGAGAATGGTGTGGTACCCGAGGACTGGAGGAGGGCAGATGTGATTCCTCTTCACAAAAGTGGGAGCAAGACAGAGGCAGGAAACTACAGACCTGTCAGTTTGACCTCAGTGGTAGGGAAAATGATGGAATCACTTCTGAAGGAAATAATTGTTGAGTACCTAGAGGCCAGTGGGGCACAGGACCAAAGGCAGCATGGATTCACAGCAGGAAGGTCATTTCAGACAAATCTAATTGATTTCTTTGACTGGGTGACCAAAGTAGTAGACCAGGGAGGGGCTGTGAACATGGCCTACTTAGACTTTAGCAAGGCATTTGACACAGTCCCACACAAAAGATTAATAAACAAATTAGCCAGCCTGGGAGTGGGTCCCAGGGTGGTAGCCCTGGTAAAACACCAGCTGAACAACAGGACACAGCAGGTAATAGTAAATGGAGTCCACAGTGAAGAAAGGAGGTTTACTACTGGGGTACCGCAGGGTTCAGTACTAGGCCGGTCCTTTTTAATGTCTTTATAAGTGACATTGCAGAGGGACTGGAAGGGAAAGTACGCTCTTTGCAGATGACACAAAGATCTGCAACAGGGTTGATCGTAAGGTGGGGTGGAAAGGATGAAAAGGGACTTGGCAAGGTTGGAGGACTGGTCCAATGTATGGCAGTTTAGATTCAATGAAAAGAAGTGCAAAGTAATGCACCTAAGAAACAAAAACCCAGGGCAAGATTACACAATGGGGGGTGAGATACTGACAACAACAAAAATGGAAAGGGACCTGGGGGTAGTCATATCCAACGACCTAAAGGTCGGCCAGCAATGAGAGAAGGCAGTAAAGAGGGCTGGGGGGATACTGGGATGCACAGGGAGAGGCATCACCAGTAGAAAACAAGAAGTTGTTAGCCCTCTGTACAGACAGTAGGTAAGACCACATCTGGAGTACTGTGTACAGTTCTGGAGACCTCATCTCTGCAAAGACATAGACAGGGTGGAGGCTGCCCAGAGGAGGGCAACCAAAATGGTGCAGGTTCTGCACCAGAAGACATATGAAGAAAGACTAAAGGAACTAAAGATGAATAGCCTCAAGGAAAGGAGAGAGAGGGGGGACATGATAGAAACTTTCAAATACCTCAAGGGAATCAACGAAGTCCAAGACGGTAGCATCTTTCAGAAAAAGAGATGTGCAAGAACAAGGGGGCACAATTTGAAGACAGAGGGGGGACAGCTCAGAGGTAATGTGAGGAAGTATTTCTTCACAGAGAGGGTTGTAGATGCATGGAACAGCCTTCCTGAGGAGGTCATAGAGTCAAAACAGTGGGGAATTCAAGAATGCATGGGACAGACAAAAGATAATTCTAGTGGGGGTAGGAGGAAGTAGGCTGTTGGCTAACTAGGATTTGCAGCTTATCACTTAGGCAGAGAAATGGGCAGACTAGGTAGGCCAAGTGGTCCTTATCTGCCGTCAAATTCTATGTTTCTCTGTTTCTGTATTTCATGCTTGACGCAGCTTTCCTGCTGACTGGATGGCCCACGCTACTCTAACTGCTGCAAGATTATCCCCTGCTGTTCCAGGATCAATGCCCTTTCCTAGATTTCCATTGACTCTACATCCCAGGAGCTCTACAGCTGCATTCCACTACTCAAGCCTCTTGAGGCATCTATACCGCTAACCTTACGTCATTCATCTGGGCTGCTTACTCACTGCACTCCACTTAGCCGCTGTGCTTGCCTCACGGGAGGCATGCTCACCAATCTACTCCTTCCTTAGCCAAGACCCAGCACGCAGGTCCTACCAGTCCAGCTCGCCCACGTGGGCCTATCTCAACTCATTCACTCTACTCCTCCTCAGGCAGGCCTATATGGCGGTCCTGCTGGTCAGCCAGCCTATATGGAAGCCTAGCTTGACTTCCCTCACTTCTACACCCCAGGTGGACCTGAGTGTGGACCTGCCGCTCAGCCAGCCCACGTGAGGCCTGGCTTACTCTGATCACTTACATGATGCCTCTAGCAGACAGCCATGAGGTCCTGCTGGTTTGCCAACATGGAATTTCACGTCATAACATGTGCACCCTCGACTCATGCATCTTGTGGCCATGGCTGATGGTTTCATGTACATTCTTGCACTTACTTGCTGCCTCTTAAAGGTTTCATCATCTAACCTGTCTGTATTATGTCCTAATCATTTCCATTTAACTCATTTAGTCATCTGCTTGGGATTTTCCAGTTCAGCTCAGAATCCATGGGAATCTCGCAATGCTCTCATTTTGTCCTTGCTTCCTACAGCCTCAGCAGAAATGCAGGAGTTCACCATCCCAACCACCCATGCCCTGGAGTGGGCATCCACTCATTGCCCACAATGAAATCGCTAGAGACCATGTTCTCCTTACACTGGACTCTGCTAAAACCTCAGTGGCGGACCACGGAGGGGGTTCTGCCATCCTTATCTTTGCCACCACATACTATGAAGATGGCGAACAACGTGTTTCTGCTGTCACAAACTTATACTCCCCACTAGGGGGCTCTACTCCTAGCTCAAATGTACTTCAGGTCGTTACAGGCAGACTCACATGGGTATTCGCCCCCTTACCTCGGCGCTTATTATACTGAACCATGGCGAACCAAAGTGAGTATCGCCATCCCGACGCAATCGTGCCCACAAGAGACATTTCTCATTTTATCGTTTTCCACTTCGCTGAAGCCGACCCGTGTCGGGGTCTTGCCTCTTCAGGCTGACCACCCCTGCCCTACTCGATCATCAAGCATTCGAACATTGCAAACTCTGAACTTGTTTAGGGTCAGTGCTCCACTAGCTCATCCGGGCCTACTCTACATATCATTCCTTTATGCTTCTATTATAATCCACTGTCATTCTCGTCCTTTCCAGCCAAGTTTTACACCACACATCTCCGTGGAGTACTTTTCAATTCTTCAGACTTCTTGGGACAATTTCCATTTCTGCCAAGATTCGATCGTAACACTGTTTCACTGGATTACAGCTCCATGCACGTCTTCCAATCACATAGACGCCTACCTCATCTTTGTTCCCTGCTGGGTAACACTTCCGTCCAGTCAATTCCTATCAATTCTACGTTCTCACCTATTTGCAATATTAACACTCCATGTTATCTGTCCATGCCTGCTTACTGCAGTTTCTCTCACAGTCCCTTGATCGATTAAAACCTTCGTTCCTCATCCAGATGTCACTCATTGCTGGATCGCCATCTGCAGGACCTTCATCTACAATGCTGACTTCCTGCTCATCTTCGACTTGGAAGTCTAGCCTTCATCTGCCTGGATATATTAACTGTGCATAGACAGTTGTTCTTGCCTTTCACCAGACTGAACCTAGCTCTGCTTCCAGTCAAGAAACTGTGTGCTGATCATACCTCCGCTTCCTCTGACAGCATCGAGGGACATCCATCACCACATGTCTACACCACACTGGCCTACTGCTCCAGCATACTGTCTCAGCATCACCCTGGATATCCTTTCTACTTGCTGCTCACCCCATTGAAGGAGCCTAGTGATTGCTTCATGCATTCTACTTCTCCTTGACTGACATACATGGGGGTGTCACCTTCATTCTGCAACCCATGCTCTGGTGCACCACTTGGGGTCACACCATGTCTCTGGTTTTACCTGCATTGGCTCTGGCTGCTTGCCCAGCTGCATTCCGTCTTTTCTTGGCCTACCCACTTGGGGGTCTTACCACCCCACTGGAACCCAAACATGGTGGACTGCGTGGGGTCCACTGTGTCCCCCGCTTCATCCTGCAGAGGGCCTGACTACATGCTCAACATACTCCTATTTTGCCTAACATGGGCCTACCCACTTGCTCTACACATTTCTGCTTTGCCCAGCAAGGGGGCCTGGAGGTTGTTTTTGCTCTGCAGAAAGAGGGCCCTGCACCTTCTCTACTGGAATTATGCACGTCAGCTCATGCTGGATCTGTCTTTCACCTACTCTGCTCCACTATGAAGGGGCCCAGCTGCTTACTTACCATAATCCATCACATCTTCCAGAATGGACTTCTTCCTGCATTGCTATCCAGGATAGACCATCAACGAGTTCTACATTTTGCCCATCCAGGATGTGATTCTGCCAACAGCCGCTAACCTAACTGCCTGACTATGCACAACTTCTCACCTTCTACACCTACAGTTATTATGAACTGGATTTGCTAACTTTTACTCTAATGTCTCTTCATGGACTCCCATTCGGCAATACCTCATCTTTCAGGATTACCTGCTTCCAATTGAACTCAGGATATGCCTCTTAGACCAACTCTAGATCTAGTTATGACTACTTTTCAATACTTGCCTTTCTTAGGATTACTCCTTTAGTATACCCAGAGTATGGCAGGTCAGTAGCCATGGGTCCTCGGAGGTTTCCCCTAAGGGTTTTTTGTTGTCCTGTGTGCAACTGGCCACACTCTCAGAGTTGGAGAAGTAATCACATCAGTTATTACATTCTTTTGGGCCTTCAGTCCTACACTTACCTAGCATCCAACCAAGGTGGGATATAGAGAAAGGCCAAAAGATAAAGTTCTAACACCAACTATATCTCATCCAGCTCAAGCGTGGCTAAGCATCAACCATATCTCCAATCGGTTCCTATGTTTCTGAGCACAGACCTATATACCATTCCAGCTTAACGTATCCAAGAACCAACCACAGTACTCAGTTCCTAAGTACTATGAACACTGGCTTACATACCATCCAGTCCAAGCATATCTAAGCACTAACCATACCTCATTCAGCTCTTACGGATCACAAGCACTGAGCTATGTAGCACACATTGAATCAATCAGATTACCATTGGATTTAGATTCTAAAATCTGAAATCCAGTTTTGAAATTTGATGTTCAAATTGCATATTTAAGTACTTGATCAGAAGAATCGGGTTTTGGACTTGGACACTTAAAAATCTCAAATGGGCCAGCAGATCTTATTTTGAGATATCAGATCAACGCTACCTGAAATTTGTTTATTCTGTACATCATCATTACATTTTAAATGTAATCCTACGAACAGGTAACAGTAAATTTAAATCTGAATATAACCTTCATTTCTGCATATCCCATGGAGTGAGACTGTGACCTATAGTGATTGAACTGTCTTTCATTTTAAACAATTTAATGTAGTTTACCCTGTTGTATTCCCGAACAAATTTGTACATCTCTATCATATCCTTCTCCTCCCTCCTAGCCTCCAGTAAATACTGTACATGTTGAGGTCACATGACCATAGGCCTTACCCTACTTGCTTCTGATAATTTTTGTCAACCTTCTCAGGATTGTCTCTAGCTTGTTTCATTTCTTCTTCACATGTGAGCTCCAGAACAGCACACAGTATTCCAGGTGTTGACTAAACAGTGACCTGTACTGTGGAAAAATCATCTCCTTTTTATGACTGTTAAAACCCTACCTGATGCAACCCAGCGTCCTGTTTTGCTTACTATAGACTTTGGCACACTGAGAGGAGGAATTTAGGTTAATACTATTACCCCCAGGTCCCTTTTCTATCTGGAGTGTTCTACATTTACCCAATTGATTCAGTACTCCATCTGTGGTTTTCTGGACCCAGTGTACATCCCTTTGTTTTTGTTTTTTTGTGTGGGGAGGTATTGAACTTTAGTTGCCAGAATAAAGAGCACCTTTCCATTCTCTTCATGACCCATTTTTAAATAGTTAATTCCTTCCACAGTATCCACTCTTCCACAGTGGTATTTTCTGCAAAGAAATCTACTTTCCCCTGAAGACCTACTCAAATGTCATTGATTTACATATTGAAATTAACTGGCTCCAAGAAACACCCCCAGGGTTACCCCACTGCAAATTCCTTCACCCCTTAAGATTTCTCAATGAGGACCATCCTCTGTGTCCTTCCTGACAACCAGTTTCCAATCCCTGTCATGGGACTCTTCCCTCAACTAAGGTCACCTAACTTCCTTAACAGTTTTGCATGTGGCACCAAGTCAAACACTTTACTGAAATCCAGACATACTTATGGATATCTGTGGCCTAGTCCCTATTGAAAGATCATGTCATCCAGATGAAAATACCTATCAAGTTTGTTTGACATGATTTGCTCTTCTTGAACCCATTCTGATTTTGTCTTTCATCCTCTTTTCTCTAGGAATCTGACAATCCATTCAATAATGACTGGGTGGATAATGCGATTCACAATTTGTGTAACAGTTCTATTACCGATGCTAGAGTGGCTTCTGTTGGGTGGTCAGAGAACCATGTATTTTAATGTGTGTTGTTTCCCTCCACCAGCGGTTCATTCCCCTCCTGAGATAGTGCAGTATTATACAAAACACAATCTTGAGCCAGAGAAGCTCTGTGGCATTGAACATCTCCAGTATGGTAACTGCACATGAAAGAAGTGTGAAGGCTGCTGTAAATGGATATAACTTATCCATCTCTGAGGCCCTGGACTCTCTTGCATTAGTCCCTGTTGTTCCACTGACATCCCACCTCAGCTTGCTGTGGTATAATGACAACTTGCAATGACTGAAAGCAACAGATCAGAGACTGAAGAAATCTTGGAATTTGTCTCGTTAGATGACAAGCTGGCTCTGAAGATCCATTATAGGGAGTATTAGAGGGTAAGCACACTAAGAAAGTAAGAATTCCTGTCATATGTGATTGCCTCAATGAGGAATTGTCAGCTCAGCTTTTTTTCACGGTGGAGTGATCATTGCACCAACCCTGTCTGCAGTTTGGAGGAGCATGTTCTGCTGCAAAGTGCATGGTGTTTGGCAGCTTTTTCTTAGACAGTGTTATCAATTGTTGGGATCTACACAAGCAGCCATTCAAGGACCAACAGTATCAATTTGATCATGTTAGAAGCACTGCCATGTTCATAGAGACAGCTTCAGTCAGTTTCAGAGGAAGGGACACTTAGTTTGATATCTGAGCTGTGCCCAACTTTCTGTCTTTATGATCCTAATCATGCCCAGCTGTTGGTGAACTAAAAGGAGGTCCTGAGTCCAGTTGTTAAAAGAATTTTCAGATGTTCTCTAGAGGAGCAGTGTTTCCCTTCAGTCCTGTGGTGAGACACCTCCCCCCCCCAAAAAAAAAGCATTCTGTGGATCCTGATATCTTGGAACATCACAGGCCAGTCTCAAGCTTTCCCTTTTTGAGGAAGGTGATTTAGAAGGTGGTTGCAGCACAGCTCAAAGCTCATCTGGAGAAGCTTAATATCTACAAGCCACTGTAGTTCAGTTTCAGGTCCCAGCATAGCACAGAGACTACTTTGTCAAAATGTTCAGTGACCATCTCCTAGTGCGAGACAGGGGGAATGTTCCACAGTTATTCTCCTTGATATTTCATTGGCATTTGATAAGGTGGATTATGGGGTTTTGATGAGTCACCTAGGACAACATAGAAACATAGACAATGGTGGCAGAAAAATACCATTAGTCCATCCAGTCTGCCCATAAACCCTAACAAACCCGGGGCCTATTGTACATACAGGGTTCTAACCCATACTATCAACCCCCATGCTCCTTGCCCTACTGTTACCAGTCAACTGTCAATTATCAATTGTGGGAAAACTTATGGAGATGATTCTAAAGGAGAGGTTAGTGACCTTCTTGGAGAATAATGGTCTCCAGGACAGTTGGAGCATGGGTTTGTCTTGAGTAACTCCTGCAAGACAAACCTGATTGAGTACTACGACTGGGTGACAAGGGAACTAGATAAAGGCCATGCGGTGGATGTCCTGTATTTGGACTTCAGCAAGGCCTTTGATTCCATGCCACATGGGAGACTGGGGGGGAAGCTGGAATATATAGGGGTGGGAACAAAGATGGTTAATTGAATCACCAATTGGATGAAGAGAAGGCAGCAAAGGGTGGAGGTGGGTGAGGAACTCTCATCTCCAAGGGATGTGACAAGCGGGGTGCTGCAGGGATCTGCATTGGGGCCGGTGTTGTTTGGGATATTCATAACTGATATCTTGTACAGGGTCTGGAGTAAGATCAGTCTTTTCACAGATGATACAAACATGAAAGCAGTGGTTGATGACTTTGAAGGGTGGAGAGGGCTGCAGGAGGACCTGACCAAGGTACAGGAGTGGTTGGATGTATGGCGGTTGGGGTTTAATGCCAAAAGTGCAGGTACTGCACTTTGGGCTATGTGAGCAAGGAGCTACCATCTGGGGTGTACAGCTGCAATGCACTGAGAAAAAAGGATCTGGGTGTGATATGGGGAGTATGAAGAATGCAGCACTGTGCAGAAAGGCAGCAGCAAAAGCAAACAAGATGCTGGGGTGTATAGTGGGGAATCTCCTCCAGGAACAGGGAGGTGATCCTGCCCTGTACAGGTCACTGGTCAGGCCACACCTGTAATACTGCATGCAATACTGGTGCCCATTCCTGAAGAAGGACATCAGATTGTTGGAGGGTGTACAGAGGAGGGTGACAAAGATGATCCAGGGATTAGAGGGATACTCCTACAAAGAGAGGCTGTACGAGCCGAACATGTATTCCCTGGAAGAGAGGAGGGATAAGGAGACATGATTGAAACCTTTAAATACTTAAAGGGGATTAACAAGACTAGGACAGAAGGGATTTTACAGACATGAAGGGGGGAGGGTCATGAGGGGGCACCAGCTGAGAGTGGATGGGGCAGATTAATTATGGAATTCAGGAGACATTATTTCACAGAGAGGGTGGTGGAAAAGTGGAATACCCTGCCTGAGGAGGTAGTAGCCTGTAGCATGGTAGATGGTTTTAAGAAGGGATGCGACAGAGTGAGGGGGGTAATTATCAACAGGGGAGGGGCTGGGTGGGGCAGCAGCAAACTGAGGGGCTAGTTGAGCAATTAAGCAGACTCGATAAACCATGAGACCTGTTCTGCTGGCATTTCGTATAGTCGTACCACTCTGAATAACCACTAAGTCCTTCACTCTGTTGCAGTGGATCACAACAGAAGTCCGACAGAAATTCTGTCGAACTCCCTGTCAGTGACACCACGGCAGGTGACCGCATTCTGCAGTTGGCTGCGGTTCGTTCATTCTTTGTTTTCTTCGGGGTCTTCACCCACGAACCCCCACGTGGAGGGCTGGCGACCCCACCCCCCACTGAAGGATTCTCAACTCCAGTCAGAGCTGATTTGGGTGGGGGTGCAGGACCCCTGACAGACAGCGCCGGGTTCCATTGGGTCTCCCACCATGACTAGGCACTGTAGTCGCTGTGGGGGACCTCATTGTTGAAATGTCGCTGCGAGGGTGGTAAACATGTTGCAGCCATGTTTGAAACTATTGATAGTTTTGTTGCCCACCACATCAGCTGGCAGATTGTTCCACAGCTCCATCACCCTTTCAGTAAAATAAAAGTTTCTCACTTCGTATTGACCTCCCCATCAGATTTCACTTATGCCCCATGTTCTTCTTCCACTAGTTTACTGGAACAGCACATCAACGGTTTTAGTATTTCCTATTTGACAAATCACAGCAGTTTGAAATAGGGTCTTCCTTTGCAGCCAGCAGTTATCAGATGTGACATGACTGAGGGGTCCATTTTGTCCTGTATGTCATTGGTCATATACATTTTGCCATTGGGAGAAGTCATCAGGTGACACAGATTGGAGTTTCACCATTAATCAGTTGATGCCTAGCTGTATCTGTCCTTTACACCTGACAGGCATGATGTGGTTCCTCTGCTAGGTAATGTCTACAAGAAATTTCAGACTGGGTGACCCACTGCTGGCTGCACTTAGGTCCAGATAAGATGGAGATTTTGCTTGTGGAACCAGGTTAATATGATGCAGCTATGAACAGTGGATTGTTAACATGTCCATCCTTAAATGGTGTTCTGCTGTGAGCTACAGATAAGGATAAGAATACAGGAGTCACTCTGGACGGCAAGCTGTTGCTAGAACATCAAGTGGCAGCAGTGATCCACACTGGACTCTTTTCAATTGAGGAATACCACCTGGATTTAAGCCATTTATAGTGCATGAAGATCAGACAATCCTTGTGCATGCCTTCATGACACTGAGGTTTGCCTACTGTAATGTTCTGTTCTTAAGGCTGTTCGGAAAGTTGCGTTGCTGTCTGCAACTACGTGAAGAACATGGTGGCCTAGGCTGTGCACTTCACTGGCTTCCAGTTCAGTGATGCACCACCTTCAAGATTGCTTTGCTTTCTGTACATACAAAACCCAACATAGACTGGGTTCATGCCTCCTAAAAGACCTGTTGGCATTATATGCTGCCACCTGCCTTCTCCACACCACTACAGAGAAATTGCTAGATCTCCCAATATCCTGAATGAAGCATTCAGGGGACTGGATTTTATCAACTGCTGCCACTACAATTTGGAATATGCCCTCCCAATCATCTTGCAAAATTCTACCTTAATGGATGCATTAAAAAAGGAGCTAAAATGTTACTTGTTTGAGCAGACATTTTAATTGGTATCTAAGACAAATAGTCTTTTGGAGTATTTTTTGCTTATTTTTTAATTTTTATAGCATTTTTGTTTCTAGTATCTTTTGAGTTTAGATTAATGTATTTATTATGTTGCTTATCTGTATTTTATTGTTTGTACAACACACTAAGTCTCAGGGATAGGGTATGTTAAAAATAAAAGTTTTTTGCCTTGCCTTAATAATTGTCTCGAGGATGTTACCCTCAACTGAAGTAATACTCACAGGTCTATAATTCCCCTAAACCTCTTTGTCACCACTTTTGTGCTTGGTTACTATGTTTGCTATATGCTAGTCCTTTGGCACCTTGCCTTCCGCCAAGGAATTGTTGAAGAGGGTTGTCAGGGTTGCTACTAGTGCATGACCCATTACTCTGAGTTTCCTGGGGTGTGCCCGATTTGGCTCCAGGACTTTGGTAACACTGAGATTCCACAACCAGGTCCCTCAAATGTAATCCCACTGTTAACTATTGGGCATAAAGCCTCCACCATAAACATTGAGCTATAGTACTCATTTAGGATATTTGCATTCCCGTCATCCTTTACCCTCACCCCATTCTTAGTCATCCTTTCTATGTTATTCTTTGTCTATTTTCTTTCTTTGAAGTACCTGAAGAAGGTCTTATTATTTTCCTTTACCCCCTACTTAGTTTAGTGTTACCTTTTGCCTTACTAATGAGTTGCTTGCTAATTTCCAGCTTTTCCTTATATACTATGGTTCTGTGGGCCTTTGATTGCTTTTCCTTGTAGGTCCTTATAGCCCTCTTTTCCTGATGTTTTCTTCAAGCCTGACTACCCTAATAGTGTCACAGTTGGACATAATATTGTCTACAGTGTTCTGTTCCTTGTAATCTCACCCCACTCCCACCCACTGGCTGAGGAATTAGTTCTCCGTAGCCTCAAAACCTGTGACTCCTTAAAATTATGACATCTGAATTTCTCAGTCAATGTCTGGGAAATTTAAATCTCCAATGACATAAGTTGATCACTGCCCTCTGCTTTCTTTATTTCCTCTCCAGTACTGCACTGGTCTCTGCTGCCTGGCTTGGTGACCTGCAGATTGTTTCTATCCAAAGTTTTCTGCCCCCGACATCATGGATCAGAAGTTATAGTGACTCTACTCACTCTGCTTTGAGATGAATCTTTCCACTAACATCATTATAACTCCTTTTCATACACTGCCATCACAACTCCCTGATGTCATCTCTATCTTTCCTAAATAGAGCATAACTTGGGACCTGAATATCCCAGCTGCTTGCTGGTTCACCCATGTTTCTGTAGCTGCTACTATGTTCATTTCACATTCTGCTGTATTTGCATACAGCTCATTCATTTCACAGGTTCCATAGCATTCATGTTTAAAACTTTCCACCTATCCTTCCTAACCCCTCTGGAAAATCTACTGCTTTAATAAAGTTGCCATTTTAACTCCATTGGCTTTCTAACTCTCTCTGTTCCCCTCTACCTTTCATATGAGTGTTGGGGGAGAGCCATTCTGGCTCTCTGCATATATATGACTGCTGTTCTGCCTACTACTCTACCACTGCTCCATATATGCCTCCTAGTTTTAATACCTACTAATTGCCACATACTGTATATTTTCTGCCCCTAGCACAGTGATGCCATCTATGATTAGATTCAGGCCATTCCCTGTGAATAGCCTGTATTACTACCAGACAGAGCCCCAGTCCCCCAGAAAAGTGAAAGCCCTTCTCCCTACACCAAGCCTTTAGTATTATTTTGAATTCCTTTATTTTCTGTTGTCTGCAAATTCCCCCTATGTGGCACAGGCAGGACCACTGAGAGGGTTAACATCTCTTCTGCTGATCTTACTGCCTAGTTCTCAGAATCTGTCCTTAAACCTGGCTATGCTTTGTTGTGCCAGATCATTGATACCTAAATATATCACAGTGTCTTAACTAGACCTCTATTACACTAATGACCTAATAAACTGCTGGTCCTTTGTATGCATACTACTGTTGGGCACAGGTCGTTTATACTGTATTTAGTGTAATCGAAACTAGAAATGAGTTACCTCTTTACTTGAGAGTTAAACAGAGACATGAGTCACGCTGAACCATGACTGGGACCTCTCCAACTCTGTGAACAAGCCATATATGAGTGATAGAGGGGAAGGAAGGGGGTGATTCTGTACATGAGGGAGGGGAAAATTTGTACAATGGAGGAGAAGAAGGATGAAAGATTAGAGGTACTATAGGTACAGATTTAATCAATGATAGGAAAAAAGGTCTGAATAGGAGTGGTGTACAGACCACTGAACCAAAGTGAGGAATTAGACAAGGAACAGCGGTCCAAAATTGTGGACATGATTAACAGGGTGGATGTAGTGATCATGGGGGACTTCAATCTGCTGTGCAGAATGGAATGTCCCAGCTATCACCTACATCCAGATGCAGGCACTGCTTGATGCATTCCAGAGTGGGTTCCTGACTTAATTGGTTCTGGATCCCACCAAGGAGTGAGCCATACTGGAACTGGACCTGTCTAATGATACACATGTTCAGGAGATAAAGACAGAATCACAACTTGCAGGTAGCAACCATCACACTGTGTGGTTTCACCTGGACAGTGGTACGGAAAAGACTGGAACAAAAACAAGGGTGCTGGATTTTTGGGAGGGCTGACTATGGCAAGATGAAGGGATCCTGTGGGGTACCTTGCTAGAATCAGTGATGAAATGGGGATAGACCAGAAATGGGTTTCTATTAAGAATGGGCTATTGACAGCCACTAACAAGTTTATGAAAATAATGACCATGTTGATTTGCTATGGCAGAAAAAGTGGTAATAAGTAGTCTGGGAGCGACTGATATCTGGCAAGGAGTTTAAGGTCCCAGTCAGGTGCCTGATATGGAGGCTAGGAATGGGTGTTCGCTGAACTGCAACATGTACTGGCTAGAATGATTTTCTGGGGAGGTTGGGGAAATTATTACATCAGATGCAGTACATCGGTGAGTGGTCACTGATACTATCAGGAAGTACACCTGCTACCTTGACCTTAGTGGCACATTTGGTGGCTATCCAATCAATAAGGGAGTGATTGCCTGATTTCATATTTATCCATGTTGGTTCAGGGATGTGCTGGTTGAGGTTGGACTTGGCCAAGATAGAATGGATTTTATTCATACTGAGGTTTAGCCGGTCGAGGTTGAAGTTACCAGAGATCATCAGGTCTTGAGGGGGAATTTTGCAAGGGATTGGATAACACAGGGGAAGACAGTAGGGACATCTTTGGGAGGGAGATATATGCAATCAATGATGAGTTTTTTTTTACATTTCCAAGGATTATGATGAGGAACAGGGACTCAACAGAGGAGTAGTCAGGAGCTGTGTTGGGAATTTTTGTGGCCACGAAGACGGACATAATATACAGAAATACCTCATCCCCTTTTCTGCCTATCCAATCACTCCTAAAGCAGGAATAGCCTTGCAGAGCAATCTCATGCTGATAAATGGATGGCTTGAGCCAGGTCTCTGTGATCCCAAGGATGTCAGAGTTATGTTGTATCACCTACGCCTAAAGCTCCGCTAGTTTAAGCCCAAGGCTCCGGGTGTTCATGTGGGCAATCTTCAGGCCTTTTAAGGTTTGCCAGTGGTCATTAGAGGCAGAGTGTTTGGGGAAGGGGGAAGGGGGCCTGGGTTAGGCTCAACATCACCTGCATGAATGAGTAGGAGGAAGAGGGGTAACAAGGTTGATGCAGAAAGGAGGGTGTTCTTTTTGTTTTTTTCTCCAAGAAGTGAGGATGTGTGGAAGCTGTGACAGAGCCAATGCCAGAGGAAGACTGCATCATTCTTAGGAAGGAAGGGGATGAGGAGATACCTCTGATTTGGTTCATAAACATCCTGCGTCAGGGTTGTGTGTTTGGACACACTTTAGCAGGCTGTGTCGCCTGGAGGAAAGTATAGCTGACTATGGATGGTTCTGGTACCATGAGTCACGGATTCAAGACCCCAACTGAGATAGTACTATGCATATAGAAAAATTAATTGGGATAACAAGAACTACAAGGATAAGAAAAGAATCCAACACCCAGCTAGCCACTGACCGAGACTAGGATGTCTGCCTGCAGCTCCTTGGAAGGTACGGCGACAGCGCAGCCAAACGGAACACGGGAGCTTCCAGCAAACCCACTCTGATTGGCCAGGACTTTTCCCCTGCTTTTGCCACCTGGCACTTTTTACAAACAGATTTTAGATAGAACTAAGCATATTTCAAGTGTCTAATAGAAGTTTTTCAACTGTATTAGCTGGTTTGTAATTTCTACTACTGTTTTACAGTGCTTACAGCTCTTCTATTTCCTTGCTCTTCCTGCACACCCCCCCCATTCAAGCTCTCTGCCTTGGTGCTGAAAAGTCTAACTCTCTTTTGTCTTGCTAAACTGCTCAATCTAAACCTATCCTACCTCTATGCTATTTAAACCCTGCAATTTTTCTACTTTCCAGCTGCCTGCCCTTGAACAGGGCTGCTTCAGCTCCCGCATGGTTGGCAGGCACCTAGCCAGCTACCGACCGAGACCAGGACGCCCACCTGCAGCTCCTTGGAAGGTACAGTGACAGTGCAGCCAATCGGAACACGGGCGCTTCCAGCAAACCCGCTCTGATTGGCCAGGACTTATCCCCTGCTTTTGCCACCTGGCACTTTTTACAAATAAATTTTCGATAGAACTAAGCACATTTCAAGTGTCTAATAGAAGTTTTTCAACTGTATTAGCTGGTTTGTAATTTCTTGCAGCTAGTTTTCCATTAGCAGGTTATACAGACATGCAACTAGAGGGATTCTTGTTCTTTCATTGAAAAAAAAAGTCTACCCTCTGAAAGACACAGTCCCTGGCTGCCTGGCCTTCCTGGCTGAATCCACACTTCCCACTGATCCAGCTACTGCTCTTCCACCCTCTTCTCCTAGCCCTGTCAGCCTGTCTTAACCCCCTTCCTCCGCCTACCCCAAATCCTACCTTAGTCATGTGCCTCCACCGGTCTCTACCCCAATTCTATTTCTTCTTGCCTGTCTTCCTCCCCTACTGCACACCCCAAAAGCCTGCTTTCCCTCCCTCCCCCACAGCTTCCACATTCCTACATCCTTCCTCCACTTAGGCATGCTGCACACTGGTCACTGCCCCATGTCCAGGGTCCATCCTACCACCATGAAACTGTCCTACACCGACACTGGTCCTAGCCCTCCACTCTGGTCCCCCTGTCTACGCTTACCCTCACCCACTATCATCAATGCTCGACAATTTTCCGAGATGCTAGCAGGTGAAAGCATTCCCTTAAAGATATAAGCCACAGCTCCTTGAGGCTAGTCCTCCTCCTCCTAATGCTGTCAGGCGACGTGCACCCAAACCCTGGCCCATTCTGCTCTAAAGCCATTAATCTGAGCAAGCCTTCGGGTGCCTTCTCATTCATATCAATCAACACAGAAACATAGAAACATAGAATTTGATGGCAGATAAGGACCGCTTGGTCCACCCAGTCTGCCCATTTCCCTACCTAATGGATAAGCTGCAGATCCTAGTTAACCAGCAGTCTACTTCTTTCTACCTCCACCCCCTAGAATTGCCTTATGGCTGTCCCATGCATGCTTGAATTCAATCACTGTTTTTGACTCCACAACCTCCTCCAGAAGGCCGTTCCATGCATCCACAACCCTCTCTGTGAAAATACTTCCTTACATTACCTCTGATCCGCCCCCATCTTCAAATTGTGCCCCTTGTTCTTGCACACTCTTTTTGAAAGATGCTATCCTCTTGGACTTTGTTGATTCCCTTGAGGTACTTGAACGTTTCTATCATGTCCCCTCCCTTCCTTTCCTTGAGGTTATACATATTAAGCTCCTTTAGCCTCTCTTCATATGTCTTCTGGTGCAGACCCTCACCATTTTAGTTGCCCTCCTCTGGACAGCTTCCATCTTGTCTATGTCCTTGTGGAGATTGGGTCTCCAGAACTGCACACAGTACTCCAGATGGGGTCTCACCAGCTGTCTGTACAGAGGGATAACAACTTCCTGTTTTCTTTTTTTTTTTTTTTTATTCATTTTATTTTATTGGCATATTCATTACATTTACCCAGAACAGGCATTAAGCTGGTAAGAGTTTACAAAACAATCATAAATACATTATGTATACCGATAACCAGCAGATACTATTAACACATGTATGCCTATGAAAGAATTATAAAACACCACTCCAAAAACCCCCAACCCCTCATCCGTTTATTGCATATAACAGCATTCACATGCCTATAAACCCATTTAGTCCCCTGCCACGGGTATACCTCTTATAGGTGATTCCCAGAGCCCCACGCTATCAGAGCTGCATCAAAAGGACCCCATTGGGAATAGTAACTCTTGGCCCTGTTATTCATTTTGGCAATATGTGATTCGACCTGTAGCGCTAATGTAACTTCTTTGTACTATTCGCCCATAGACGGAGCTGAGATATCTGTCCAGTGTCTCAAGATAACAGCTTTTGCAGCAGCTGATATTAAGGCCATATACATTTTCTGCTGCTTGGTCATTCCACTACAAAAATTGTTCAGCAAACAAATTTTAAGTGAAAAAAAGGCATCAGGACCTAATGGTTGTGATAAAGAGGTACAAATTGCCCTCCAAAAGGGCTGAATCTTAGAACAGTCCCACATTATATGATATATATCACTGCCTTCCTTCCCACATCTGGTACATATAGATTGTGTTACCTTACCCATCCTATGTAATTTCGTGGGGGTATAATACATATTATGTATAATGTAGAACTGTTGAAGCCTGTATCTGTCCTGTCTAATATTCCTATATGTGCTAGACCATATATACTTCCATGTGTTTCTATCCTCTGTTATTCCCAGCCTATATGTCCAGTAGTAGCTGACCCCATTTGGGAGGCTGTCATCAAGCTGTTGCAATGCCTTATAAACTCGGAAACAGCATGCGGTTGCTCAGCTATCTTAATTAAATCTGTTAGTTCAACTCTGTTATCTGTCTCCATTGTTTTATTTTACTGAGATGAGCTCTAATTGACTCGAGACTTGCCTGAATTTGAAATATTGCCCTTTATTTCTGAGAACTTGGTACCTGCCTGCTCATATGTCATTAACTTACCCTGAGGAGCCAAGTCTCCGAGCTTGAGGCCCTCTAGAGTTCTCCAGAATCCAAGTGAGATCGGAGTCCGTTGTATTAGCAAATGAATATTCTGCGTCAACATCTGTTCTAGTGAGGACTGCCAATTGACCCTTAAGAGTTTTGGGCCTGCTGTAAAGCCCTTACTGACCAGCCAATAGGGTGTCTTTAACATTCTCGGAGAAGTTTAACAGTAGTATATGCCACTGTACTTAACGTTATCTTATGCTTTCCAACTAGGTCTCTTTCAATATAGAACCAAAGAGGTGTATAAGGGTGCAATGACGAAATGTACTTGGTTTAAACCAATGGGCTACCTTGCTTATGTGTGCCAAGTAATACTTGTAGAAAGATGGAAGAGAAAGTCCTCCTTTCTCTCTAGAACCTGTAAGTTTCTGGTACGCTCTCCTGATGGCTTTCTCTTTCCACAAATATGTACTGATCATCTTTCTCAGGTTTATAAACCAAGCCTTGGGCAAATAACATCCCAACATATTTAGGGGGTAGATAACCCTCAGCAATATATTCATTTTTATCATTTCAATTCTAGCCCATAGCGACAGGGGCAGAAAATTCCATCTATTTAGATCTTGTTTAATTGTCTTAAGGAGGTTGCTACAATTTTCCTTGACTATTGAGTTTATTCCTCTCATAATTTTGACACCAAGATATGTCAACTTTTTAGATTCCCAAACCAGACCTAATTCTTTCGCTATATTGGGATAACATCTATTGTTCAGTGTGAAGAGTTTCGTTTGGAAGGGTTGATTTTGTAGTTAGATACTCTAGAAATTTAGATATTTCCTTAATATCTCTGGTATACCAGTGTCCGGATCTTCTAAATGTATCAAGAGATCATCAGCATATGCTGAAACGAGATACCGTCTACTCCCTAATTGAATTCCTTTGATCCCTTGCGATGACTGTAGTCTACGGATCAAGGGCTCAAGATATAAATTAAATAGGAGTGGGGACAGTGGGCACCCCTGTCTTGTACCACAATTTAAGGAAAAGGAAGATGATAAGATGCCATTGCACCAAACACGAGCCGTGGGGGTACTATACAGAATTCGTATCCACTCTATAAAATCACTAGGTAATCCTAGATTATCTAGCACTGCGAAGAGAAAATCCCAAGACACTCGATCGAATGCCTTTTCGGCATCTAGTGCCAATAGCGCTGCCAGGTATTGCGCCCCTTGGGCATGTATGATTAGGTGGTAAATCTTACGTAAATGATCACTGGATAGCTTTCCACTCATGAATCCCACTTGTTCATCACTAATCATACTACTCATAAGTGGACTCAGTCTATTTGCTAATATTTTAGCTAATATTTTGATGTCAACATTCAGAAGCGATATCGGGTGATAACTGCCCATCAGCATAGGATCTCGATCAGGCTTAAGAATAAGGGTGATGAGTGCCTCCAAAAAGGACAAATCCGAGATACCATCGGTAAACCAAAAATTATACACTTTAGTTATAATTGGGCAAATTGTGTCCACATAAGCTTTAAAAAAATTAGTGGTCAGCCCATCTGGCCCAGGGGATTTATCTCCCGCCAGTTGAGAAACTGCAACTCTCACCTCTTCCTCTTGTATTGGGGCCCCAATTGGTTTACTCTAGCACCGATACTTTGGTTAGAGGAACAGAGCTTAAGAACTCATGAATTTCTGTTAAAGTGGGTTTGTTACTGGCATCGACTGAGTAAATTTGTTGAAAATAATTTCTAAAAGCGACTACAATTTCTTTTGGATCCTTGACCACACTACCTCGCCTTCATTCCTTATTGCCTAATATCACGATTGGAGTTTAATTGTTGTAACCTAAGTGCAAGTAATTTACCTGCCCTCTCCAGACTCTAAATATTTTATCTTAGTTCTATGTAAAGCAATTTCTGCTTTCTGCATCATCATTGCAGAATATTGAGCTTGTAACTGGTGCAACTTAATCCACTCGAGATCATCCGAGTGCATTGTGATATTGTTCTCCGCTGTTCTAATGGCCTTATGATTTTTCCAGATATATCTTGGATTTCCTAGCCCTTGTTGTCGATATCCGTATGCACTCCTCCTAAGCCCACATTTCAAGGCTGCCCATACAATATCTATGTTCGAGACTGAGTCTAAATTACTCTCTAGAAACTGTATCATAAACTTCTTTATCTGTTCCTGAATGTATAGCATCTGCAGTAACTGGTTATTAAACCTCCATCTAAAATCTCTGGCTATCCCATGCACTGGTAACCATTTAACATAAACTGGGAGTGGTCCGATATGACTCTGGTTTCAATTCCGACCTCTAAAATCGAGGGAAAGTATTCATACTGATTAAGAAATAATCTATTCTGGAGCATGTTCTATGCGGATTGGAGAAGAAGGTGTATTGTCTCGTGTCCCATTCATCAACCTCCAGACATCTATCAAACCTAAATTATCCATTACCTCTCTTAATGCAGCTTGCGTGGAGAAACCTGCCGCCTATCATCAGACGGTCAGAGTGCAACTGTGTTGTAATATTCCAATCCCTCCTATCAATAAGGTAGAGGAAGTAGACTCATTCAAAGTCTCAAGAATTTGCATAAAAAATTGTGGAGAGTCTATATTAGGACCGTATACTGATCCGATAATTACCTTTACTGAAACCAAAGTTCCCACCAGGAAAATATACGACCCTGTGTATCCCATATTTCCTTTCTAGTTGGAAGGAATCCTTCTTTGAAATATTATGGCTACTCTGCCCTTGTTGGAGGAGAAGCAGCTCCAAAGCTGCCTACCCATTGTTTAACGAATAGCTGAACATCTTCTCTGGGAAGATACGTTCTGAAGGCATACAACCTCTGCTTTGTGAGTTAAGAGATGCTTTAATATGATCTGCCTCTTACATCTGTCTCTAGCACCCTTGATGTTCCAACTTACCAAATTAATAACACCTGCCATACTCCTAGATTTTACAAAAAGGATGTCCAATCATAGATTTCCCCACTGTGTGACGCTCCATTAGCCATCTATCCCTACTAATCTATTAAGGCGTGTGAATGCTGTTATCCCAATCCTCTCCTATCTCCCCTGACCCCCCAACTACCCCCAGTCCCAAAAACTGCACTACCATCTCACTATGTCTTGTGATGATCATATCAACACAGGCATCCACCAGCCCCTCCCAATCCAGCCATCCCTTTATTTCTATAGTCTGAAACTCAAGTGGAGTATTCAATAAAGTGAAGAAAAAAAACAAAAACCATTACTCATCTTGATAGTGGAAACAATTCGATTTCCCATAAATTCAGCTTCTCTATTTTAAAGAGTCTCTATGTGCTAATTAATAAACTAAATCAAAACTGTACCATGATACACAGCCCCCTCTGGTGGGAAGATACATCACTATTCAAGTTCCATTAATAAAATCAAAGAGAGACAATCTCTTAATATAGAACCTATGTTATCCATACAAAATTAACTCTGATCCAAATACCACCAATTATGTGACTTTTTCCTGTGATTATAAAGTATACCAAGTCTCCATGTATTGGGTGATTAACTAAACCCAAACTGTATCATGGTTTACCGCTCTCTCTGATGGAGAAGTATGCTTCATGCAAATTCAACGACAAGGCCAAAGAGAAACAGTCCCTTTGTGTGAAATCTATGTTACCCGTTCAGATTTAGCTCTAACCCCGAAACCACATTCCATATGCATTTTTCTATAGCTATGTAATATAATAAAATAGCTTAGGCAGTATAGTCATTAGGGTTCTCGACTTTGATGTTAGTCACATCTATTTCAAGGCAGCAGGCTCTCACCTCCTCAACCTCAGAAAGCCATTCGGAGACTGGCATTAAGAGTCCCACAATTCCTTTACAACACTAGTCTCCACTTTCAGGAAAGCCGCCATCCAGGTTATTAACAATTAAGTACAATCATCTCGATTTTCAACTCAAAATAGAAGGGTCATCAGTGACCTATCACGCCTCCCAAATAAAACCTTCGAAATCTTGTTAGGCATATTACTCCAAAGTGGCTCCATACATCAGTCCAGTTAGATGCTTCTACACTACAAAAAGTCTTTGAATACTTCCTTCAGCACATCATCCTCAATGATAAAATACGCGCCAGATTAGAAGATACCAAAGATATCGGACCTCTTAATTATCAGCTCTTTTCCAAACCGAGCTCTACTTCATGCCCCAAGCTAGTGTGCCAGTAATCTCCCATATTTATTTATTTAAAGAGCTCTGGCATGATGCTTTTAAGCTCCTCGAGCCACTTCCACCGAGTCGAGGAATGCCATTTATCCTTGCTCTTAATCTGGAGCAAAGCTGGGTATCTGACTCGAAAAGGCACTCCTGCAAGTGCTAGCTTTGACACAATAGGGTGCAGATTCTGCCTTTTAAGGCGTACTGAGTGTGGAAGATCATGGGTAATTCTGATCTTTTTACCCTCCCATGAGACATCTTGTAAAGATTTGACTTTATTTAAAATGTATTGCTTATCTAAGAAGTTCAGCAGTTTGCAAATTAACGGACGCGGGGGGCTCGGGGCAGGGGAGGCTAAGTGAACTGTGGCCTCTCTATAACGTAGCTTCCATTTGGTGGCTGGTCTCTATTTTCAAAAGCTTCTGAACAAATAAAATAGTCGCCGACCCTCTTCTTTCTCAGGGATTCCCAAGATGATAAGATTGTTTCTCCTACTCCTGCCCTCGAGATCTTCTAGCTTTTCTTCCATTTTCTTGATTCTTTTACTGAGGTCGGTTCTTTCCAAGTCATGCTTGTCCGTTCTAACCTCTAGAGATCTGATCTTAATCTTGTTGTCTCCCACTCTCTTCTCAAGTGTTTCCAATGCGGTTTTAAATAGGTGCATTTCAGCATGGATCTCATCCACCCGAGGATTGTAGCGGGGCCAAGATTTCCAAAAATCTTTCCTCTGTTAGCTGATCGATCCCGAGCTAGATTTTGTAGAGCCCTGGCGTGGCGCGCTTGCGGCCTGCTCTCTTTCTCAGGAGAGGGAGGCGGTGCTTCGCTTGTTTTTTAATATAGGCTTCCATTTGGGAGGCTATGCAATCTTCAGAGGTTACCGGATCTTTCCCACAAGTAGAACAAAGAATTTTAATTTACTCCACTACAGTAGCATTAAATGCTGATCAGAGATGGAGCTGGTCTAGAGCACTGCTCTTCCTAGGCTGCCATCACGTGATCCAACTTCCTGTTTTCTACTGGTGATGCCTCTCCCTATGCATCCCGGTATCCCCCCAGCCCTCCTTACTGCCCTCTCACATTGCTTGCCCACCTTTAAGTCATCTGACATGACTACCCCCAGGTACCTTTCCATTTTTGTTGTTGTTAGAATCTCACCCCCCATAGTGTACTCTTTCCCTGGGTTTTTGTTTCCCAGGTGCATTGCCTTGCACTTCTTTGCATTAAATCTAAGCTGCCATACATTTTGACCATTCCTCCTAACATTGCCAAGTCCTTCCTCATCCTTTCCACCCCACTTTGTGCATCAACTCTGTTGCGAGATCTTTGATGTCATCTACCAAAAGAGACATGCGTTCCTTCCAGTCCCTCTGCAATGTCACTTAAAGACATTGAAGAGGACCGATCCTAATACTGAACCTCAAGCACCCCATTAGTAACTCCCTTTCTTCAGAGTGGACTCATTTACTATTACCCTGTGTGTGTCCTATTCTTCTGCCATTTCTGTACCCAGGCTATCATCTTGGACCCACTCCCAGGCTGGCTAACTTGTATATTAATATTTTGTGTGGGACTGAGTCTAATGGCTTGTAAAGTCTAGGTAGGCCATGTCCACAGCCCCTCCCTGATCTACTACTTTGGTCACTTAGTCAAAGAAATCTATTAGATTCGTCTGCATGACCTTCCTGCTGTGAATCCATGCTTGCCTTGGGTCCTGTGCCCTCTGGCCTCCAGGTACTCAACAATTCTTTCCTTCAGAAGTGATTCCATCATCTTCCCTATCACTGAGGTTAAACTAACTGATCTGCAGTTTCCAGTTTCTCCCCTGCTCCCACTTTTGTGAAGGGGAATCACACGCCCTCCTCCAGTCCTCAGGTACCACCCCATCCTCCCATGATTTGTTAAAGAGGGTAGTCAGTGGTGTCACTAGTTCTACCTTAGTTCTTTTAGAATTCTGGGATGAATCCCATCAGGCCCCATTGCTTTGTCCACCTTCAGTTTTAAGAGTTCTTTCAGAAACCTTTCTTCTGTAAATGGGCTGGTATCAACTTCTCTATCCAAAGCGTTTCTACTATTTTTTCTAGGTACCTCCCTCTTCATTTGTAAACACCTGAGCAAAAATATTTGTTTAGTATCTCTGCCTTTTCACAGTCACCCTCTGCCCACCCCCCTTTATTAAGCCTCACTATCCCTCCCTTAGTCTTTTCTTCTCTCCTGATGTACCTAAAAAGGTATTATCCCCTTCTTAACTGAGTTGGCTATCTTTTCCTCAGTTCGGGCCTTTGCTGTTCTGACTGCCTTCCCAGCTTCCTTTGCTTTAACTGATACAATTCTCTGTCCTGCTTCTTCTGTGATTCCTTACCTTTCTGAATTGCTTTTCTCTTGAACCTCTCACTGCCACCTTTGAGAACCATAGTGGTTTCTTACACTTTTTATTTTGTTTATTTGTTTCACACAAAGGCTCTGTGATGGCAGTTTTTATTATTCCCCATTGTTCTTCCACCCCTCCTTCCTGCCCATTTGCTAGTGCATTCCTTAGGCACTCACCCATTTTGGCAAAGTCAGCCCTCCTGAAGTCCAGTACTTTTGTCTTTGTATGGGTTGACTCTATTGCTGTGTTTATTGTGAACCATACTGTTTGATGATCACTAGTTCCCAGATGGCTACCCACTTTTACATCTGTGATCCTCTTTTCTTCTCCATTTGAGAGGACCAGGTCTAAGATTGCTCCCTCTCGAGTGGGTTCCAATACTAGTTGTCTAAGGCATGCCCCCTGTAGGGCATCTAGAATAACCCCACTCTTGAAGTGGCTGCTGCAACTGCACTCCAGCTAACATCTGGCATATTCAGATCACCCATCAGCAATATCTCCACTTTATCTGCCATTCTAAGTATATTTTCTATCATTTCCTTGTCCATTTCATCCCCTGAGAGGGGGTCTGTATAACCCCTGGTGAGGATTGGGTGTTGCCTTCCTCCAAATTGACCCACAGTGCTTCTTCTTCTTCCTGTTTACCCTTTTGTTCTGTTGCTTGATTCCTTCTCTTATGTGAGAGCTTCCTCCTCCTCTTACCCCCTGTCCCTCCTGTAGATAGTGTATCCTGGTATGTTTGTCCAGTCATAGTTCTGTGTGTACCATGTTTCTGTGACTGCCACGATATCCAGATGTTCCTCCTCCATCAAGGCCACTAATTCAGGAAGCTTGTTACCCAGACTACGGGCATTGGTACTCATTGCTCTCCATTTTTTGATGGCTTTACCTTCTGTTGCAGCATCCCCCACTGACCTTTCTACCTTGGTCTTTTTCTTATTTAGTACCCTGTTTTGTAGGGGGAGGCTGGGATTTTCCTGCTGCTTATCAGTGCCTCCCCCCTTGACTAGTTTAAAAGCTTGCCAATGAAGCATTTAAACCGATTGCCCAAAAGACTTGTTCCCTTCCTGAACAGATGCAGACCATCCTGCCAGTATAGGCTGGTGTCCCTCCAGGTGGAACCTCAGTTCCCAATGAAGCCAAACCCCTGTGCTCCACACCATTTTTTCAACCATCCGTTAAACTGCATGGTGCAAAGTACCCTCGCCTCACGCTGCCACTGACAGGCAGCACCTCTGAGAAGGATACTGTATGTGCTGCTTGCCTTAAGCCCCTCCCCAACTCTACAAAGTCCTTCTGCACTGCTCTAATCTCATGATGAGCGGTCATTTGTCCCTAGGTGGACAATGACATCCAGCTCAGACTCCCGTGCAACTGTTCTCATGATTCTAAGGATGCGCTTCCTGTCCCTCCAAGCCATGGAACCAGGCAGGCACCTTACTTCAGTTTTCCCTGCTACCCCCAGTTCTATCCCCCTAATAACTGAGTCCCCCACCAGGAGCTGCTTCCTTTCCCTGTGGTGCTCTCTGCCTCCTTCCTGAGGTCCTCCCTTGTGACAGTTGTCTACAGCTTCTTTAGTCTCCTCTACGGGTGCATCCATAGGGGAACTATGCTCCCCCAGAATGGTGGATGGATTGTGGAGTGGAACAACTGACTGGATGTGCCTCTGTTCCACCACCCTTACCCTCTCTGAGCCCACTGTGGTCCAACTGCTGTGCTTTCTTCACAACTTCTGGAGGTAGTGGTGGTGGCTCTGGTGCTTTCTGGTGGGGGAGGTTCCCTTGCTACTGTCCAGTGTGGCCTGAAGATGGGCAACTTCTTCCCTCAGGGCAGATAGTTGTCTGCAAACAGGGCAGCATCTCAGCCTCAGAAAGACTCCCAGAGACTGCTGCCCACGCCATTACATTGTACTACTCTCCACATAACTGTCTACCTTGTTTAGTTTTTTTGTGTGTTATATAGAAATAAATGTATTTATATAATGTGTATGCTTATATTGTCAGTGCAGTGTGCTAGAGAGGATATGAAAGTGATATACACCTTGCCGTCTTGAGAAAATCATGTCAGAACCCCAGGTATAAATTAACTATTTCCAGGGGTGGGTGGGGTGAGGATGGGAAGGGTTTGGGCCTAAACTGTGCCCTCACAGAAACAATCAGCTAAAAACTCTGACCTACCACTGCGATGAGTGCCTTCCTGTCAGCAAGATGCCATACACGACAATTTGACAGAGAAAATACCCTGCTAATCAAACAGAGAAAAATCCAAACATCCAAGTCAGACACAGGTAAACCTCCCCAGCCCCAAAACAGCCTGGTGACTTGTGCTCTGAAAACAGTCAGCCCCAAAACACGTCAGCTGTGCAGAAGAGCAGACACAGAAAACAGTATTCAGCCTCTGTGGGTTTAAACTTTTCCTGCACTGAAAATCTTAACAATTGTAACAAAAGTAAAGCAAGCTCCACCTCCCTCTGTTGATTGAAAGACTGCCTTTTCTGATAATTCTAAGTTCCTTATTTCACCCTTCAGTTAGAAGTATCCTCCACCTGAAGAATATTAACTTTCCTAAGGAATCTGCTTCAAACCAAAGACAATTGTAAATTGTAAGTTTCACCTCCCTCTGTTGTGAGCACAACTCACTTTCTTGCAAATCTTAAGTCCAGTGTTGCAGCTTCCAGCCAGAGGTAGCTTCACCTGCAGCCTCCTTCCTAAAATGGATGTCATACAGGCCTTCACCAGCCAGCACTGCCCTGACATCTTGGCGGTTGTCGAAACCCTGGCTCCAGCCATCAGTACCAGACCATGCAATCAGTCTTCCTGGCTTCAATGTCTTTAGGCTGGATCACCTCTCCAAAAGAGGTTGGGGCTGCGTTCTCTACCTAAAAGACTCCATACAGGGGCGTCACATTTTTACCTCACTCCAACCCACAACTGCTCAGATACTGCCAGTGAGAATCCTCCTCGGAGCCCAAAATAAAACCCTCACTGTTGCCACCATCTACATCCCTCCCAAAGAACAGGGAAGTGGTCTAACAGCTGCTCTTGACATTGTAAAGTCACTCCCACCGGACACTGAATCCATCCTCCTGGGCGACTTCAACATCAACTGGCCTGCAGGCTGATGCTGGTGCACACAGGGATACCATTGCTGCGGTGAACCTCACACAAATGGTTGACTCACCAACCAGGAAAATTACAGGACCAGCACCAGCACACTCTTGGACTGGATCCTTACCAGTCACCCATCATGGATATCTAACACTAATGTCCTCCTGACTCTCTCAGCGACCACTCCCTGTTATCTGCACCTGGTCAAATAAATTCATCAAAACCACCAAAACTATCACCAGCAGGGTTCTACCCAGTGGTCACCTTCCTCGACTCAAATCCCACCTCCTTCATCAAGACAGGTCCCCTATCTTCAATGCAACCAACGTAAACACTGCCCTTGACCACTTCATAAACATCTTCACTGTGGCCTGTGACACATATGCTTATATTAAGAAACATAAAGTCAAATCACTCAGTAACCCTTGGCTCACAGGTAGCCTCCTCAGGATGCTAAAAACAAGAGACCACCTATGGGAGCTGGCCAGAAACTCTGGAAGGCAAAACGACATCCAAAATTACAAATGTGCCTGCAATGACTGTACCAAAACCATCTGGCAAATGAAGTCCGCCTACTATAAGCATGCCTTCACAAACTCCTGGGGCAATGGTCAGGAATTCTGGAAGAACATAAAGGAACTCACCGGGAATCCACCCAAAACCCCCCCCATCAATACTCAACATCAACGGAACCACAACTCTCAACCCTAAAACCATTACGGATACTTTTAACAAAGCCTTTACTGACTTCAGCACTGTCCTACCCCAGGACTACTTCAAAGATGGTGAAGCCCCTCTGTCTGCAATGAACACTACTCACACCTGCTCCCTCCGCTTCTACTTCAAAGCAGTCAAGGCTCACCAAGTATGCAAATGTGTTACCAAAGCCCTTGGTAAATCAAGATTCAGTAATGACTCCCTCGATCTCAAAATCCTGTCTCTCACACTTGATGAAGTGCTTAGACCTCTGACCAGAATTTTCAGCCTCTCTCTCAGCCTTTGCCAGTTCCCGGACAGATGGAAATCTGCCACTGTCACTCCAATTCATAAAAGTGGTGACAAAACTGCCCACAATAACTACAGACCTATCTCCCTACTACCCCCACTCTCAAGGCACTAGAACGCATCGTCTCTGACCAGCTTACAGAATACCTGGATAAGTACAACATCTTTTGCAGGCAACAACATGGGTTCCATAAAGGTCACAGCACCTCCACAGCCTTACTTGAATTCACCGCACAATCCTCAATGCACTTGACTCGGTGAACTACTAGGCTCAATCTACATTGACTTAACTAAAGCCTTAGACACTGTCAATCACCGCCTCCTGCTTGTCCAGCTTCAGAATGCTGGGCTGTCAACTGACTCCATTGGCTGGTTTAAGAGCTACCTTGAAGAATGGTCCCAAACAGTAAGAATCGCTGATACACTCTCGGACCCTAGACCAGTCCGCTCGGAGTCCCCCAGGGCTCCATTCTGGGACCTCTCCTCTTCAGCCTATTCTTAAGCTCACTACCGGACAGCTGCCCTGAACAAATAATTCTCTACGCCGACAGTGCTATGATCCTCACCTCGGACCCTGATCCAATCCAATTACAAAATAAACTTCAGTAGGCCTTCTCCTCCATCGAATCCTGGTTCCTAAATCATAAACTGCTTCTCAATCAGAAAAAAAGCAAGTCTGTGGTCTTCTGCAGCCCCCACAACAAAAACAAACAACTCCACCTCTCCATTGCAACCGAACAAGGAGCCATCCTAGAGCAAACACAATCGTTAAAGTACCTCGGCATCACCCTTGATCCCCACCTCTCATACACTGTCCATATCAGCAATGTAGCAAAGTCTGCCAATGCGAGGTTAGGCATATTATTCTGGCACAGGAAACACCTAACCCCAGAAGCACGGTCAATGGCCATCCAAAGCTCCATCATCAGCATCATAGTCTATGGTCTTATCATATATGGGTCTGCAACTACCACTGCTCTCAAACATATCACAACCTCCCTGAATAAGGCCTGTCATCCCATCACTGGCTTACATCACCGTACCCACACATGTGACCTTTATTCCCAATCTGGGTGGCTTCAACTGGACAAATGCATAAAATACCAAACATGCATCACGGCCAAGAAAATTATAATGGGGCTTTCCCCACCTGGTGTCTGTGCCCTCCTTAAGCCTAGACATAGGAACGTCACTACAAGGAGATCCTATTCCCATCTACTACATATCCCATGATGTCGCATGACCCAAGGACAAAGATCATTCACCTATCAAGCATCCAACTGTCTCAACTCTCTTGGCAGCGACGTAGCGACTGCTCCCACACTCGGCCTCTTCAATTCCAGGCTGTGCCTCTCACTGCTTGTATCCTGCGATTGCCCATATAAACATTTCCACTGTTCCAGCTGCAAATGCCCCAGCACCCAGCACTTACAGTCAGTCTTTGCACCCCTAGCACCTTACCTGTCATATTCCCTTGACAAGACCCCCTGGCTGCACTGTCTCCCTCCCTAGCCCACCTCCTCCTCCATCTCCACTCCTGTCCCCCCAACCACCTCCATACTCCCCCACCCCCTGCACCTCCTTCCCCTCGATCTCCTACCCTCACTTCCTCCACCACCCACCCATCCCTTCCCTTGTCTTGCTCGTAGCTCAAGTCTTTGTACTGGTTACTACATGTCTGTAAGTCAATGACTATATGTTTGTAACTAAAAATGATGACTGTTGCACACGCTGACGTGGAACCTTTGTAAAAGAGCCTCATCTCAAAGGTATTGTAATCCTAGATTGAAATAAAATAAAATAAATAAAATAAACACATGGGTCTTGTAGAAGGATGTTAAAGTTGTTAAAATGTTACCTTTTTGCTGAATTGCCCTTCAGGAATCTCACTTTGTTGCTAAGTGTAGCCAACTCATCAGCAAGGGCCTTAAGAGAAGCTAACACCGTCAGGACAACTTTAATAAAATATAATATTTAGACACAGTTCAGCTTATATTTCATATTATTTCTAGATTCCAGCTCCCATTATTTATTACTGAGGTCATCTGCATTGAAACATAATCTTTGTTGCTGAAGAGTTTATCTAACCCTCTGTTGCTTTCTCCCTACCTGAGATAATAATGCACTGCTTTTGACTTTACAGTTACTCTCACGGCAATAGATTGTGATATCACAACAGAGGATTATGACTTGAAGTAGGGAGTAAGCTATAGAGGCAGATGAACTCTTAAGGGATAAAGATCATATATTCATGCAAGTTTACTCAGTAACAAATAATGAGGAAGAGAATTATATAGAATATATATGGAACGAAAACTGAATTGTACCTAATTATTATGTTTTTTAATGTTTTCTTTAAGGTGTCAGTAGCTCTTTAAATCTCCAAAACACTGGACAACCCGTTTATATACACAGCACTGTCTAGTAAAACAAGATGTGGTCAGAGCTGAAATGGCTGTGAGAGCTGTTGGGTGCTTTTACCCATTATTTCTAATGAATTTCCACAATGTAGATCTGCTGAGAGTCAGTTTCAATGTGGTCTTCCTTTCATACATTTTTACAATGTGTTTTCCTAGAATATGCCTGCTGATTGCTATATATTTAGCCTGGATAGTTCACAGAAGAAATGGCATCTCTTTTTCAGTGTGGCTTTACATCTACACAATATTATGCTGCATTGCGTAAAATTAGAACACACTGAAAATAATATTTTACATCTGGACTAGGCTGCCCTGAATAAATACATTACAAAAATGATTTTTCTTTTTCTTTATTGGAGGTTCGGAAAATACCTTTGAGTAAGATACTTCTTTACAAAGGTTCCACATCACAGAATTTACATACAGAGACATACAGTTACATAGCTGTACATCAGTACACAGTCAGGTTGTTACAGGAGCAATTGTGAGGCTAACAGTGAAAAACTAGGAAAAATTAGTGCAAACACACAATACATATAGCATCCAGATGTAGAGCTAGGCTACAGGAACTCAGATTGGGGCAGGTAGGGTAGAAGAAGCCGGCCAACGGCCTTAGTCGGGCAGATAGTGTGAGGTGTTTCGGTGGCAGTCGCAGTGGTTTGAGTACTGTAGGAGATCTCTAAGAGAGGTTTTAAAGGGTCCAAGTCTGATCTCATTGGCAAGTGGGGTTGGTAGGCTGTTCATCCAGGAAGGGGAGCTGAAGCTAAAGGACCTTTGGAACTGGAAGGTATGGCAGTGAGGGACAGAGAGGAGTTGCTTTCCAGAGCTACAAGTTTGCTTAAGTGTCAGGGTCGGGCGGATTAGTGGTGTGAGTCCTATGGGGCAGCGGCCTAGGGTAATTTTTTTTGCCATGAGGCAGGTGTGAAACCTAATCCTGTTGTCAAGGTTAAGCCAGTTGGTATCATTGTATATAGAGCATGTATGAGTTAGGTGATCGCAGCCCAGGGTGAGGTGACAGGAACTGTTAGGGAGATACAAAGTCTATGGAGGCGAGGTGTTGCTTCGCCCATAGGCAGAAGTAAGCCATAGTCTAGCAGGGAGAGGACAGAGGAGGAGACAGAAAGCCTCATTGCATTTGGGGTAAACAATGCTTGGCGATACAGGAGCCCCGAGCTGTACATTGAGGGCGGTAGAGGAGGTGAATATTTTGGTGGAAAGTAAGGCTCAGTCTAGGGTAATGCCCAGGTATCTGGAAGGAGTCCACTTGCTCCAGAGGGGTCAGGTTAAGGTTCGTACTTGAGGGCAAAGTTCCTTTGTAGCTGCTAATCGGTGGGAAAAGAACATAACCTTGGTCTTGTTATAGTTCAGGAAAAGGTGTTGTGAGGTGAACCATTTTCAGCACCACTAAAGGAGGACTGAAGGGAGAGGTGGAGTTGCAAAGGGTCAGAGTTGGAGGTATATAGGACAGCATCATCCGCATAGAGAAGCAGGCTCCCTGGGCAAGACCTGGGGAGGGAGTTAAAGAAGAGGCTGAACAGTAGTGGTCCGAGGACGGACCCCTGCGGGACATGATAAAGTCATGACCCCATTAAAAACAAGATATTGCATAAAATCTGGGACATCCTGAGTAAATACAGTGCAAAAATGTGTAAATGAAGATCCCTATGACAATGAGATATAACATCTCCCCTGTGCTTTCCAGGATACAAAATATAGGCTAAGAAATATTTAAAGGAAATGTACTATAAACTGAACTTCACTGTCATAAACAAACAGTGTCTTTATTGTTTTATAACATTTGATTGCAGTATTTATTTCAAATGCTGTGGCCATGAGGATGGTGTGTACAGTGTGTGTGTGTGTGTGTGTGTGTGTGTGTGTTTACTGTAGCTCAATAAATTTTTCCAAAAAAGCATAGTAAAAATGCCAGCTGATTGCTATATATTTCACCTGGATAGTTCACAGAAGACCTGGCATATGTCTGAGACAGTCTTATCAGCTAGTGTCTCAAGAGGTTAAAAAAATGTAAATCTTTTAGATTTGCTGGGAAAGGGTGACATTTATAGAAATATAGAAACATAGAATTTGACTGCAGATAAGGACCGTTTGCCACCCAGTCTGCCCATTTCCCTACCTAATGGATAAGCTGCAGATCCTAGTTAACCAGCAGCCTACTTCTTTCTACCCCCACCCCCTAGAATTGCCTTATGACTGTATGAATCTTTATTGAATGACAATACCTGCCCAACTGAAGCTAATAGCAAGAAAATGTATAAATGCTAAGGCTGAGATATCCAGAACACTTGAGCATGGTGCAACTGAAATGCGCTGGCACAAGTCCAAAGATGTGCCACCGGGCGATATTCTAAAGGAGCCGAGGTGCAGTGCAAATCCCATTGTGCCAATGCACAACATAATGTATAGAGTGCAAGTGCAGGAGGCATGCCCATGTATAAGTGGTGCAATGGCATATTCAAATGTAGAGCATGGCACAAGTGTGGAGCAAACCCCAGGTAGTGCAAGGCAGACTTGAGCCAATAAATATAGGCTCAAACACACAGACAGCAGATGTGCGCGACACTGATCACAGAGAGAGAGAGGGAGTGAGAGGGAGTGACAGAGAGAGAGATAGAGCAAGCCAGAGAGGGAGAGAGAGACAGACAGAGAGGGAGAGAGAGTGACACAGACCGACAGATGGATGGACAGAGCATGAGTAGCACCCGGGACACACCCAGTGCCTGAGCAATGGACAGTGGCCCATTCCTGATGGACACCATAAAGAGGGGTGTGGGGTGGCAGTAGGAACAGTGGCATGGCTGACAAAGGGCCCAGCAGTGGTATGCCCGACACAGGTGGTACCATGCTAGGATCACGTACGAGAACTTTAGCGACACAGAGATTGTGGGCCAGTACTGTATGAACAGGACAGTTCTGAGGCAGCTCTGTGAGCTGTGCAGTGACAAGATGTAGGCACCCACCAGACGTAGTCATGCCATGACAGTGGAGACAAAGTGACTACTGTGATGTGCTTGCATGCCATGGGCACCTTCCAAAGACCAATGGGTGATACCACAGACATCACTCAGTCAGCCACATCCCACCTCCTCACCCAGTTCCTCAAGGCTCTGCTGCCACATGTTTCAGAGTGCATCCAGTTCCCCAGTACACAGGCAGAGCATACAGCAAACATGCTAGAGTTCCACTGGGTGGCACGCATGCCAGGCATGATTGGGGCAATAGACTGCACCCATGTTGGCATCCACACACCACATGGCCCAGAGGGTGTGGTGTACATCAACCGAAAGGGATACCCATCCATCAACTGTCAGGTGGTGTGTGATGCCATGGGGCGCATTATCAGTGTTGTGCCACACACCCAGGAGTGCACACGATGCCTTCATATGGCACAGTTTTGTGCTGTGCCATAGGTTTGAGTGGGGAGACATCCCCATGGGCCACCTTGTCAGTGAGTAGGATGTGTGCCAGGGTGGCCTAGAGAAATGGCCCTCGGGGTGGGTGAGGGAGGATGGGGCAGTTGTTGAGGTGTGTGTGTTGGCTGGAAGAAAGCGGGTGGCAGCACAGCAAAGCACAGGGATAACCATGTTGTCTCCCACACAGGCGACAGTGCATACCCACTAAGGCCGAGGCTGCTCACCCACTACTGGTAACCATCAGCCTCCACGGAGGAAAGATACAATGAGGCACATGCCACCACATGCAATATCATTGAGTGCGTCTTTGGCATGCTAATGATGCAATTCCATTGCCTAGACAAATCAGGTGGTGCCTTACAATACAGCCCATCAAAAGCCTGTGCCATATTACTGGCCTACTGCATCCTGCACAACATAGCCATTGACCGCGGAATAGTAGTCGAGGTTGATGAGGGTGGCAGTAGCGGGATGATGGTGGTGATGGTCAGAGGGTGGTGGGCAGGTGCCCCTTGGCAGGAGAGATCCCAGAATGGTGCAGAAGGCATGGTGGCACCATGACACAATCACAAGGGAGCATTACGGACAATGCAGGTGAGTACACAGACACACAGGCATGGCCCACACAGTGCAGCACACACCACAGGGGTCGGAATGTGTATAGTAGAATACAAGTAGGGATAGAAGCGTACAACAGACAGGGCAGGGCCACTGACACATGGGCACTCACACACAGACGCACACAGCAGTGGCATGTGCACAGGCACACACACACACACACACACACACACAGCTGCCCACACACAGTGTGAAGAACATGGCATGGATCAGAAGCATGACACCGGTGAACAGGCAGCTCTGGTGCTGGGCTGCCATCATTTCATCTATGCCACACACCCCAGCAGCATGGTCCACACCACACAGGGGACATGCAGCACAACAAACATGCATGCCACCACATGCATGCTGCACCACCACCACCCATGTGTGCATGTGGTGACAGCAGCAGATGGCAGGTTGGGGCAGCAGACATGTTACTCCAACTGCACAGTCCCATGACCACAAAAGCCATGGGGCATCCATGCTGGTGCTGACCAGCAGATTCCTGCTGTGCATTGGCCATGGGGGCGTGTCAGATGCCCACCCAGGAGTTGATGTGCGTGACTGCGACCAAGTCTTCGCAGGTGTGTCATGACAGCCAAAAAGGCCTGCCCCGTGGGTGTCTGGAATGCTGATATCCAATCTCGGCATCCACTGTGCCAGTCTCGCCAGACGCCAGGACCACGGGGTTGACAGTGCACTGCGGGAGGTCATCTGCATATGGTCAAGCTCAGTGGCCACCACTGACGCAAACCCAGCTGCAATGGTACCAGTCATGCAGTCCATTGATGCCACAATGGCACCGGTCATGTGGTCTAATGCTGCAGTCATGGCATCCTGCATCTGGGTGAGCCTGTCCATAAACCTCACTTCACCCCTGTCCCACTGCTCGGCCATCTGGCACACTGCTGCCAGCAGTGCATGCACCTCACTAGCAAGCAACACCTGGTTATCCACGGAGGCCCACAGTAACTGGGTGTGCTCCCACAGCCTCTCAGCCTCCTGGTCCTCCTGGTCTGGCCACCAGGCTGGGGGAGGGGTCATGGCACACTGTTTCACAGCATTCCGCTCAGGTGGATGCTGCATAGAGGGCCTCACAGGGGGAACAGTGTTGCCTGGCGCACTGACGGTGGGCACCGTGGCATGCGGCCCAATGTCACTTACATCCTGCTGCCGCCACCCGACTGTCTGCTGGGCAGTGCCCTGCACCTCTGCTGCACCCACAGCACCACCACTGCCAACACTGGACATGGCTGTGGTGCCACACACAGATGCACTGGTGGGGATGAGGGGTGGCTGTGTATTGGGTAGGGGCATGTAAGGCATCACCTCCCCTGTGTTCTCCAGTACCAGTGTAAGGTCATCAATAGTGTTGGACAACACACCATGCTGGGTCTCTGCACACAGCACCTCTAGGCTGTCATTGTGCAGGAACCCAGCCAGGGGGTCATCCAACCCCATGTCAAGAATGGCAGCATGCCCAACAATCCTGAGACAAGGCCTGTCCCAGCTCTGAATGCCCGTTGGGGTCAAGGGCTGGGCATCCATGTCTGCAGCCACCTCCACCTGCTCCTCTGCACGGAGGCATGCTGGTGCTGCAAAACAAGAAGAGTGTGTCAGTGGAGCAGCATACCCCATGGCCCCCATCCCCTCCACCACCTACCCCCAAATACCACCCCACACCCAGCCCACCATCCATCCCTGCCCCACCCCCACCCTAACCCCCACACCCCCATGCCACTGTTGCCACCCGCCACCGTGCAGCACTGTGTGTCAGTATCCATGCATGCACGTGGTGGTGGGCATGGCCTTGGACACACCTGCATGTCGCGCCCGCAACAGGTATGCCTGGTGGCTGGTCATACTCATCATGCAGTGAGGGACTGCCACCCATCTGAAACCCACCACCAGGCATGCCCTCCGCCGCCGTGTGGCTGAGGGTGAATGTTATAAGCTCCTCCGTGGCAGTCAGCGGTGGCACAGTCGCCCTGCCAGATGCCCGGATGGCTGCAACCTTGTCCTTTATATGCCTCCTGTCAGTGCCAACCTTTTCTTACACTCCTGGGGGGTGCGATGGTGATGCAGGTGTGTGTTGACGTACTGGGCCACCTCCTGCCAACCCACTGCACACTCCTGCGGAGAGCCCGTGGCACCACTGAGTAGGACCTCCTGATCCATATAGGCCTCAAAGAGGGCAGTGTCTCAGCAGCTATAAAGTTGTGCCTGTGCTTGTAAGCAGGCCCCTGGCTCTCTGGTCCTTCACCTCCTGACATTCTTCCACCTGTGGACTTGAGCAACAGTTAGGGTCAGTGACAGCACGTAGTACTGCAGCACCATGTTGCAGTGTGTGACGAGGCCTCAGTCCCTCCATGTTCTCAGTTACATACCTGAACAGTTGCAACACCAGTCTACGGCCTGTGCTGTTCTGTGGCACATTTAAGGTGCAAGGCATGCAAATTAGCCTGTGCGCAATTGTAATGATATGCTAATGCTCCCTACTGCACCATGCATTGGCTCATGAGGTGATTTGCATGTGGCATTTGAATATTGCGTATTTGTGCCATGCACAATAGAGTTGCTCCAGAGCATCTCCGTGGTGCACTACCCATGCAGGCATTGTGCGTGTGCCCACAGTGAGCATGTGTGCAGCAATGTCCACACTGCTTGCACATGTCATGCGCAGCATGCACGATGCCATGGCATGGCGCATGTGGTGCTGGTATGCCATCGTGCATGCTTTCACTGCCTCTATCGCGCACCTGCGCACTGCACACAGGGGGTGATGAACTCTGACCCATGGGTCATGTTGTGAACCTATGACCATGCTAGGCCCCAGCGTGATGCACATGCCCATGACTGTGCCATGGCCCCACACTGCACAATGTCCACACAGCCACATGCTGTGCAATTGTGGCCTTGTGTATTATATCATGCATCCTGTAAATGTGACAGACACGTGCGCTGTTCCACTGTCATTTTCCTGTTGGACTTGGCTGATGACCATGGCACAGAGACAGAGTAGGAGGGCAGGCAACTCATCAGAGGTTGAGCTAATTAACCTGGTGGCAGTAGTTCAGCCCTTTGAGGGGCAGCTGTATGGCCAGGTTCCACTACAGCAGGCCAGGGTGGAGGTGTGGCATCATGTTGCAGAGGCCCTGGAACGGATGACTGGTGTTGGACGCTCATTGTAGCAGTGCAGACACCGTTATAGGGACCTGTGGTGGAGGGCACCAGACTATCCTGTGGCATCTGCAGGCCCACGTCCAGCAAGGTTCAATGCCACAGCCAGGTAGGTATGCTCATGTTTCTGTTATGCCCAGGCATTGTACTGTGGTGTTGGTATGGCTGCACAGCATGGCCTGCAGTGGGGTACTTCATCGGCCTGGGATTACCGTGATACAGGCTTGGCTGCTGTGCAGGTGGCAGCAGTGCTGGTGTGTGGGTCTTAGGACTGATGGGGACACACCCAGTACACAGCGGGCTGTGTGGTGGTGGGGGCTCCTCATGCATGACTGTGTACTGATGTCCTCCTCTCTTCATTCCCTCCACAGGGCTGGAGGGCTGTAGATGGGCCAAGGTGGTGGCGGAGGTGGCCAGGGTGGTGCAGGCTAGAGGGCAGCAAGTGACAAGGTGCACAGCAAGGGCAGGTATGCATTGTCACATTCCTTCTCAGAGCCACAGTGTGGTAGTGGTGGTGATCGGGCAGAGCCATGGCATCCTCTGCCATGCTCCGTGACAGCTGTGTGTGTTATATGGTCCATTGTGCATGCCACTGTTTGCCATCCCTTGGCCACCATGTACTAGCAGTTGGTGGGGTGGGCATGAGCACGGCTGCCACCAGTTGTGCTGCGGTGCTGCTGTTGCTGTGCACCATGTGACTGTCACAGTGCAGTCCTGTGGCCACTGCACAGCTACATCTGCCTGTCTGCACCACCATGGTGTGCCATGTTGTTGGCTGGCATTGCACCCCCCCCGCAGGTGTTCATTCTGGGCTCTCCAGGGGTGTGTGGTCCCGCTGTCCATTGCACACTGTGGGTGGGCATATGTCCCTGGGCCATTGCACTGCTTACCTGTCTTGTCCCATGCCATAGGTTTCAGATGGCCTACTACCTGTAGGCCTCGGTTGGCGCAAGCCAGGCTCCTGCACCAGATTTGGGTGGTCGTGTGGAGAGTGCTGGATGTCATGGTCTCCATGCAGCAAATGACAGCAGGCAGCATGGTATGGCGGCAGGACATGGACGCCATTGAGGAGTCCTGTATATAGCCATCCTTTCCCTTGCTGCTTCTGTTCCCCTACAGTTCCCCATCCCATTATACAGCCCCTGTCACCTGTCCCCGCCCTTCAATGTACTTCCCCTTTCCCTGCCCCTGTTACATTGTTTTGTACTGCATTTTTCCACCTTATAAAGTGTTTTACTGCTACATGCCTGTCTTCGGGTCTGCTTTGCAGGTGGTGTGTGGAGCCATGCTGCAGTGGTCAGGTGTTGGTCCATGGTGTTTGTTCAGGAATGGGAGTGGCCATGCAGTGCTCCTGTGGTTCATGGCTGTATAGAGTGGTGTGCCACTTTGTGGTGGGGGTCATCACCTGGTTTGGTGGGTGTCTTCTGTGCCTGCAGGGTTGCCATGGGGCTGCTGTCAGGGGTGGGTGGCAGGTGTGTGCATGGTGGTGGCACACATTCATTGTCATCCTTCTGGACATGTCTGCTTGCTGAGGTGGGGTCATCTGCATCCCTGTTGGGCACCCAGTCCCATGGGTTTTGTCCCTCTGCCTGGGTTCTGGCTCAGTTCCTGCCCAGCGTGTGGGCTGCCTGTGTGCGTGTGGGACATGGGTGTGTTTGGCACTGGGGACATGTGGGTGGACACCCATCGCAGTTTGGATGTGGCCATGGCTGGCTGGCTGGTGAGCTGGGGGGGCACCGTTGGCAGACCTGCATTGACTAGTGTCCCCTCCGGTCACCTGCTCACCATGCTGCCATTGTGGTCTGGGGTACGGTTTCGAGGCATGCTCCTGTCCAACGCTGGTGGACTGACTCAGATTGTTGGGGTGCACGGGACCCAAGTTGGTGGCTGTGCTCCATCACGTGTTGGACATTCTTCCCTCCTGCTCTGTGTCAGTGTGTGTACTGGTGTGCCCTGCTGGTGGGGTCCTGTGCCCATTGTCACTGTGCTTCCCTAGTTGTGTCTCTGGGTATCTTGTATGTGTGCTGCGCCCCTGTGTTTGTGAGCAGGTGTGCTCCATGCTTCCCTGGTTGTTCTAGCGCATCTCTGGTTGCGCCATGGTGCAACTGTGCCATATTTAGCTGACCTGTGCTGGTGCAGTTCAGTTGGTGCAACTTCTGACTATGTCACCCAGTTTGCCATGGAGCATCTACCTTGAGCTGAACTGGACTAGCGCCGGCCTTTGGTGCATTTCTGAATATGTTGACCTAAGTATTTAAATGTGTAAGTTGTTGCATTTCGAAGGGGTAAACAAATCTTCAATTTAATAGGCAACTATATTAATAGCTGTTTCAGTCTCCTAATGGTCATCTGAAAAGCAGCTTGGAGTTATGTCTCCAACATTCTAAACATAAAGAAAGGAGTATTTTATTTCAGTTGGCATAGTGATTTGTAGATGTGGAAGGATACATTGAAAAACCCCAAAATATGTGTTCCAAGATACTCCATTTTTCCAGCTACAGACAGCAAGATGCCTGTAGGCTCCACTCACAGCCATAAAAAGGCACCACAATCCCTGCAACTAACATGCTACCCCCAAGCTACCTACCTGGAAGAATATACCTTGTAGCTGGTGTGTGTGTGTGTGTGTGTGTGTGTGTGTGTGTGTGTGTGTGTGTGTGTGTGAGTGTGTGTGTGTTTGAAGTACAATATTCAGTAAGCTATAAGGCTGTGTACTGAATGTACCCTTAACAAGTCCCAAAAGCGGGTCATTCACTTTTGTGAACAACGGATGTATCTGCTGTTTGCATTATGTGAGGACCCAGCTAGACCATCTAACATTCTAGCTGACTTAGATAACACGGCAGCAGTGGTGTATGGTGGCGGAGGGAGGCAGAGATCAATAATGGTCCCCCAACAGCCCCCAACAGGCCCATGTTGCCAAACTACCTGAAAGATCTGTGAGCTGGTTCAACACAGCCCCTGATTATGGCAGCTACACAGAAATACAGAATTTACCAGCAGATAGGGACCACTTGGCCCACCTAATTTGCCCATTTTTCTCTGCCTATAGTTTTACCTTAAATCCTACTTGATCTCTGGCTCATTCACCCACCCTGGCTCCCTTTCCCTAAGATTCCCTTGTGCCTAATCTGAGCATTCTTGAACTCCACCACTGTTTTAACCCACACAACCTCCACTGGAAGACTGTTCCTGGAATCCACCACTCTTTTTGTGAAGAAGTACTTCCTCACATCTCTCCTGAATCTAACCCCTCCAGCTTCTCATTGTGCCCCTTGACCTTGAGCACCATTTTTTCAGAAAACTACTTCCCTCCTGTACCTTATTTGCCTCCATGAGGTATTTAAATGTCTGTATCATAGGCAGAGGGCCTCCCTCCTCTCTCCAGGGTGTACATATTTATGTCCTTAGGTCTCTTCTCATAGGGCTTCTGAAGCAGACCAGGCACAATTTTAGCTGCCCTCCTCTGGACTGCCTCCACTCTGTCTATGTCCTTCCTGAAATGTGGTCTCCAGAACTAGAAACAGTACTGTAGATGAGGTCTTACTAGCGATCTTCACAGAGGCAATACAACCTCCCTTTTTCTGCTAATGATACCCCTCCCTATGCACCTCAGCATCCCATTATTCCTCCCAACAGCCATGTCATACTGCCTGGACACCTTTAAGTCATGTGATATGATGACCCTCAGGTCTCGTTCCAAGCCATTCTTCTCCCCCTTCCCACCTCTACTATCAATTATCAACTATTGTTAGGTATTGCCCCTCAAAGTATACTGAGGTAGAGCTGTGCCATTCTTACCTTATTTTTTCCCTTATAGGCTTCCTTTTATATTGGGGCCTCCCGCACATTTATATTGCACAATTAAAATGTATAAAATGACACAGCTGTTTTGCACTAAAGTTCTGATATATAAAGACTGTGCCCAACATGTACTTATTGTATTGTAACCCACCCACACCGGTCCCCCTTGTTTAACTAGCAGGGCTGCTCCTCTCATGACATGGTGCCCAAGAGAGGGATGGGGGTTGTCACTACAGTTCAGTTTATTAGTACATCTTCTTCTGAGCCTGCCATATGCAGACATGCTCAGCAAGTGTAGCAGCTACCTGGCGCACACCTGGTGGGACCATTTACCATGGCCATCAACCTAGGTACCTTGGAGAAAATGTTTGCTCACAATCATGCTAGGTTTGCACTTCTGGTTAGGGGCACCCAAGTAAATCCAGACACAGTGGATTACAGTACTGTCCAAACCAGGTCAGGATTCTAGAGTGTGGCTTTTATTCACATACACAGAGAATAATCACAAAGCGAAGATGGACCCCTACAGGGCTACTGCTTCAGGTGGATGTTAAAGATCCCATGGCACTTATCGAAAAGAGTTGGGAAATTTTTTATTGATATCACATCATCACAAATCATAACACATAGTACAAAAAATAAAGAGGAAAGAAAAAACAAACATATAGAAAGAAAGAACAACAGGTATTCACTTCACACACTTGATAATAATAATAATAATAACATTTATTTAGTTAAGCGCCTTTCAAATTTTTCAAGACGCTGTAGATAAAAACATGAGAACACCAGCATAATCAATACATACAGTAAAACAACACAGCAAATATTACAAGCAAAAATAACCAATTACAACATAACAGGAAATGCCTTCTCCCATAAAAAGGACTTTAAGGCCTTTTTAAAACTTCCACCGTTGTACTCTCTCGGAGCTGATGGGGCAGAGAATTCCAAAGGATAGGAGCCACAAAACTGAAGGCACGAGCTCCAGAGGACTTCAAATTTACCCTCAGAATCTCCAGCAACCCCTCGTCAGCCGAGCGGAGCTGTCTCAGAGGGGTGTAGGGCACCAGAAGCTCTTTCAAATAGTCAGGACCGAGACCATGTAGGGCTTTGTAGGTCAAAAGACCCACTTTAAAGGTGATCTGCCACTGTATTGGCAGCCAGTGCAGAGTGCGCAGCACAGCGGTAATATGAGACCTTCTTGAAGCCCCAGTCAACAAACGTGCTGCCGCATTCTGCACTAGCTGCAAGCGGAGGATATCAACCCCAGAAAGTCCTAGGTAAAGGGAGTTACAGTAATTGAGATGAGATGTCACAAAGGCACGGACCAAGACCGGCAAGTCACAAGGTGGAACCAGGTGCCTAATCCTGGTGATGTTTCTGAGATGAAAAAATGCAGTCTTGACAACTGCAGACACCTGATAACAAAGGGTCAGACCAGTGTCAAGCTCCACACCCAGGTTACGCACCCATTCAGAGGTAGGGATCTGGTCTACCCCCAGAATTAATCCAGAGGAGGACCCCGGCCCTAAACCCTCAACCCTGTGACCGGGGTCCACCACCATAACCTCGGTCTTTCCCAGATTCATCTTCAAACCACTGGTATTCATCCAGTCTTGGATATCAGTGAGGCAGTTATTCAGCACCGAGATAGCACTAACCTGGTCAGGTGCAAAAGACAGGTAGAGCTGGTATCATCAGTGTAGCAGTGAAACCTCAGCTCAAACCGCCTTGCAATGTCTCCAGGGGTAGTATATATACTGCGAACAACATGGGGAAAGATGAGTTCTGGAGGTATCTGCAAGGCAAGGAGAAGGCCCCGGATGAATGCAAACCCGAGATCACTCTCTGCGTTCTCCCCTCGAGGTAAGATGAAAACCATCTGAGGACCACACCCGATAGTCCACAAATGGACCTCAGGCATTTGAGCAAAACCCCATGATCCACAGTATCAAAAGCTGATGACAGATCAAGGAGAACCAAAATAGAGTGGTGTCTCTGATCTCTCGCCATCAGGAGATCATTGAGCACCCGAACCAGAGCAGTCTCAGTGCTATGCCTCTTACAAAAACCAGACTGGAGAGGTTTGTATAAACTATGGATGGTCAAATGGTTATCCAATTGCGCCGCCACAACTTTCTCAATAACCTTCCCCACAAAAGGGAGGTTAGAGATTGGACAGTAGTTTGCTAGGTCATCCAGGTCTAAAGAAGCTTTCTTCAGAAGGGGAGTCACCATCCCTTCCTTCAGAGAGCTAGGGAAAACTCCCGTCTCTAAAGAGCACCAGATAATCCGAGCAAGGACAGGGCCAATAGTCTCACTACAACCCATAATCAGGGAAGTAGGGCCCGGATCCAAAATACAACATGTTGGGCGCATCTCGCTGACAATCCTCATAGTGTTTACGAAATCCGGTAGATTAAAGGAACTCCAGGAAACTCCGGGCTCTACGACAAAACATTGATCAACTGCAACAACCTTAGAGTGAGGTCTGGGACACTGCCTCCGAATGTCTTCCACCTTATTCGCAAAGAATCGAGCAATCTCCTCGCAATCAATTTGCGTGAAAGCTTGATGGATCTGCCAACAGACTGGGTTGCACAGTCTATCGACAGTTCTGAAGAGCTGAGCCGGTCGATTTCGAGCGACAGAAATTTCCCTGGACAGGAATTGATGCAGTATGTTAAAGACCATACAATAATCACTCCTTAACCCCAAAGAAACCATCCCCCCCTCCCCCTTATTATCTTTCCCCATACCATTGTGGCAGGGGAATTTTGCTAGTTGTAGCTCTCAAACCTAATTACTTCTGAGTTTAAGTCACATGAAAGAATACAATTTTAATCCCAAATAAACAAGTATTTCATTCATACTCTGGTTAAAAGTGATTGTTCAAGAATAATTTTCCAACTGCTGAGTAACCAATAAACTATTAGGGCAAAAATCGGTAGTACTTTTTAAACACGTCTTGATTATAAATAGGCTTTTAGTCTACCTCCTTACTTGTATTTGATAAATCCAAACAACCCTTTCCATTTCCTTAAAACATAGCTCTTAGGATTAGCCTGCAGATCTTTCTTAAACACTGCCCCATAGCTTGTTCTACCAGTGTCTTATAGGTGGTATATGACATCAATCTCTGTTGGAGTGTCCATTGATCTGTAGCTCCAAAGCTAAAACTTTAAACAGCAAAACAACACCATTAAAGTATCATAATCATACATTATCTTGAGGTTGGGACAATGCCCAAGGACCAAAGACTCATAGGTTAAACTGTCTAACCACCTTAGATTCCTTTCTGTCTTTAAATATCCCCATAGGGCTTTTGCATAGGAACAGGTAAAAAGGAAATGATCCATTGTCTCCTCAATATTTATACAACCGTTATATGGACAATTCCTTTCTTCTTGGGCCTTGTGTTTTGCACTGCCTCTTACATTCAGTCTCCCGTAAGCTGAAAGCCATAATTCCTCCCACTTGTGCACTGGAATTCTGTTGTTATTTAATTGTTTTAACACCCCTCAATTTAGATCTGGTGGGCAATTTTTAAATTCAGGTTGTTCCAGATGGATTTGACTCACCATGTGTGAGTACAATTGTCGTCCTGAGAGTCTGGAGATATCTGCTTTAGCGATCTCCCATTTGCAAAGCTTTTTGAGTGCTGGTTTAATGTATTCTGGTATTTTGATACAGGTGGGTAATTTGGGGGGAAGTTTTCCTGTCCAAATTTCCAAATATGCACTACAGGTTTTACAAAACAAATGGTATGTCACACCGGTTGGCTCCCCAGCCCAATTTTAAGATTGTGAGACAGGAAAAGGCTATGGAAAAAGATTATAGGGTCCACCATACCCAGACCCCCTTGTTGTTTAGACAAGTATGTAAAACACCTTTTTATTGGGTTCAATCTGTATCCCCAAACCATCTGAAAAAAGCATGCATATAACCTGGTTTCTAAGATCACTGGGGGTTGGAAAATCATGGCTATATACAATAAAGTGGGTATAATGAACCTTTTAATTATGTGTACCCTTTTTATTTTAGACAACCTCCATGACTTCCATCTCTGGACTTTGTTTTATAGCCCCCTGAAGAGCCCTTTCCCAGTTCTCAAGCGGGAGATTATGTTGTCCAAATGTTATTCCCAAGATTTTTTGTGGCTCTGAGGAGAAATAAATATGGTTTACTGTTACAGGTGCCCTCTCTGTATTTCCTAAGTACAACCCTTTACATTTATTTAGATTGAGGGTGGCATTAGATACTCTAGAATATTCCTGTAGTTGTTTTATTACTGTTGGTAATTGCCCCAGGTTTGCTATAAACAGGCATATATTGTCCGCATAGGCTTGGATTTTCAGTTCCATTTGACCTGGCAACCCCCCAAACCTTCCCATTCTTGAGTATTGCTCAGAACTCTAATCAGAGGGTCCAGGGAAAAGTTATAAAGGAGTGGTCTGAGGGGGCAGCCCTGTCGAACCCCTGTATTTATAGTGATACCTTTCATTACCAACCCTCTAATAATAGGTTGTACATGGACTCTAGACTATAGAAGTAGGATTTTATGCACAAATTCCTCTGGAATTCCATAATGTAATAAGGTCTGAAAGAGGAAAGGAAGGCATACTCTATCAAAAGCCTTGCTTTGATCTAAAGTAATGATACAACCAGATGTTTGTGCAGCACCGCACATCTCTATTACATCTCTGATAATCATTAAGGCATGCTGTAGCTTCCTGTCAGGGATCCCACAAAACTGGGCTGGATGTATTAATAAAGGAGCTATTTGCCTTAGCCTATTGTTAAGAACCTGAGACAATATTTTAAAATCAGCTTTCAGGAGAGTTATAAGTCTCCAGTTTGAGATGTCTACCTTTTGCCCTCCCTTATATATAAAAATTAAGAGACCTGCTGTGAACTGAGGGGGGACCACCCCTTTGTCAGAAAATACTGAAAACAGTTCTACTAAACACCTTGCCATTATTTTGGAAAATGATCTGTAAAACTCATAAGGCAGTCAGTCAGGTCTGGGTGAAGATCCATTTTTTAGTTTCATAATTACATCCTCTATTTCCTGTAATTTCAAAGGAGAGGTTAAAAATGTCTGACCCTCCCAGGCCAAGGTTACCTGGCTTTTCTCCAAATAAGAATTAATCAAATTTGTAGAAGGAGGAGGGGAACTCTCATGTGATGCCAAAAGCCCACAGATTATTTCATGGATCCCCATCTCATCTTCCACTATGTTTCCTCTATCGTCTACTAATGGAAACATATCTAAAGTATCTTTCTTCTTTTAATAGGCTTCAAAGGGGTCTTCAATTGGGTTTTTTTGTGTTCCAAATTGCAATTCTGTATTTAAAGTTTTTGCCCTGTCATATTGAAATTTCCTCATTTCATCCTGGATCTGCTCAATGTTAGGGCCATAATCTTGTCTAGACATAGCAGACTGTGAAAGCATGTTCTGTAGTTTTGATCTTAGTTTTAAATAGCTAAAAAAATGTTGTGCCCTATGCTTGCCATAGTTTTGGAACCATATTGCTATCTCTTTTTTTGTGTCAATTCACCATACCCCCAAATCTTCATAGAGACCACTCACTGAGGTCCTAGCCCAGAGTAATGATGACATTTTCTCTTTAACAAAAGGATCTGTAAGCAATGAAACATTTAATCTCCATCTTTTCTCCTTCCTTATTTTTGTGGGGGCTGTTTGAAACGTAATTTGTAAGAGAAGGTAGTCTGAAAATTCTGTAGGAATAGTATGAAAGTTTGGGTCAGGGAGATTCCTAGAAACAAAAATATGGTCTGTATTTGATGTCAGGTGTCCCCTTTTGTATGTATATTTGGGCCCTTGGGATTGGTAGTGCGCACAATTCTTCAACTCGCCAATATCAACGATTTTTGCAAGGCATTTGAATCACAGTATGTTTTCCACTCTTCCCCTCAGTCCCCCTTGGGCAAGCTCATAATTAAATCCCTCAGGATTACATAAGTGGACATATGTAAGTAAGGTTGAAGTTTGGAAATACAGCTACTCTATCTGCTTTTGTTTGTGGGCTGTATACATTTATTAATCTATATGGAACCTTATCCCAATATCCATCTAGGATGAACAGCCTCCCTGGAATCAAATCCACCATCTTGGTCATTTGGAAGGAAAAGGTACTAAATACGATACCTATTCCATCAGGCCTGTCTGGCCCAAAGGACCAATAGGATGGCTCCCATCTCCATTCAGCCTGGAACAGCCTAAGTTGGTCCGATGTGAGCATCCATGTTTCTTGCAAAAAACAGATATCCAGTTTTAGATCTATCAATAGGTGAAACAATGCCGTTCTTCTAAGGGAATGTAAGAGGCTATGACAGTTACATGACCCCAGGGATAACTTAACCATTCAATTTAAGAGTTCAAGGCCCTTTCTTCCTCCTTTTCTTTTCTTCTCTTTGTACTCAGTCATATCATCCTTCCCTCCTTCAGCTTGTGTGGGTGTAAGAGCTACATCTATCTGTTCTGTGTCTGATTCTACCTCAGTGGAAGCCAAATCCTCAAAGGGATTAGGTTCCGCTAGGCCTGTTGCTCACTTGTGGGGGTGGGGGGCAGGGGGCAGGTTTGGTTTTGTATTCCTAGTTGTCCTTCTTGGAGGGTGGGTTTTTTTGGGGGGTGGAAGAGGGATCACCTGCACATCAGTGGATTTCTTATCTGTATAGCAAACCGGTAATAGGTCCCCCCACTGGATGGGCTTATCAGGATTGGTACAGAGTGGATGATTCTCCTCATCTAGTCTTATCTCTTCAGTCTCGACTTCTCCTTTCTGCCTGGAATAGGGTCTGGAGTCTTATCTGGGGGGTTTGTTCTACAGGAGGGGCTTCAGCCTCTACCACCTTTTTGGCTGCTTCCTCTTGAGCTTGTTGGATAAGAAGCTCAGGGCTAATGACTGTTGCCTTATTTCTTGCAGCCCATGGACACTCCGTAAATGTGTGACCTGTGTCCTCACATAACTCACATCGTGTCAGGTTTGCGCATTGCATACTTAAGTGCCCCACCTCCCCACAGTTGTCACAGTGGGGGCGATCACATACACTAGAGAGGTGGGTCCTAGCCACACACTTGTAGCATGCTCGTGGCTGCCCTGAATAAAAACACATTCCTCTAGCACTACCCAGCATGAAGGAGTTTGGTATATGCTCTATATCACTCTCCAATTGCCTCAGTTTAACCTTATATTTCCATCCCCCAGTTCAAAACATCTCAGAATCCAGGTTGTGCTTCTGGTGCACTCAATACTTCACATTTTGTTGAAGCCAGTATGTAATGTCATCAACGTATAAATTCTTCATTCGAAACATCACTGTCACATATTTAATGAGGGTTTTGTCAAGGGGATCACCATAAGGGGGACCACAGAGGTGAACATTTAACTTGATTGAAGCATTGCCAGAACAAATCCAGGGTGTATGCAGATCTGAAACTAATGTCATAGTTGTCCTCTCCTGAGATGTTTATAAAAGCATAAACATCTTTTGGTGAAAAGTGTAGTGAGTCCTTCAAGAGCTTTCTCCCCACATATTGCCAATTTGGCCTGATGTCCAGACCCCTTTTGTACTGAATCCTAACTGCATTCCTTCTAGGAGCAGCCTCTTTTTTTGATTTAGCAGAGTTCTGACAATAGTGGGCGCTGGGAGGGGGTGTTTGTTTTTCTTCACCTTCAGGTGCTGCTCCTCTTCTGAGATCTGGGGTCCCTGCAAAGGTTGTTTCATTTTTCCTGTCCTGTGTTGGATCCCCCCGGGGTTCCCGTATGTTTTTCTCTAAAGGCTCTTTTTGCAGTATAATCAGTTCAGTTATAGTCTCCTGAAGCTGTCCCATATTTTCACCCCCCCATATCTTGGGCAGAGTCTGGATTTGTACTCCCCTTTTCCCCAACAGAGATTTGAGGCAAACCCCTGTGACACCACTCTGGGGTGTTTGCAGGCCACGGTGTGTCTGGCAACCACTGGCCTGAAGGCAATTTCTTCCATCCTGCCTCCTGTAGGGCTTTTCCCGGTGACCAACTGCAGAAGAGTTCAAGTCCCTGATTTAGATTACTGTGTAGGGAAAATGCTTTGCCAATTGCCTCTGTTGTTGTTGTTGGACAGGACTACATAGATATATTTTGTCCCTTGTGTTCTACAGGCCCTTTATGAGTATTAGGCCCATCTTGATTGAGTTTTGCCAACATAATAGCCTCTCTCCTGTTTTTCACTTCCTTTGATCCTGGTTTAGCAGATCGTACTAAGAAAGAAAAAATGGTAGCATCAGTCTGTTCAAAGGGATTGTTTTGGAAAATGACTTCCCCAGTTTTCTTTTCCTCTGCATTTGGGCCTTTTTGAATCTCTGTGTTGAACCGGGGGACTGTATTTCCAGACTTAGGATTTTTTTCCAGTCCTGAAACTACATTAGGCATTTCTTTATCTTGTACAGCAGTTTTTAAACCTCCGTTCCCCTTCTTGTTCCTTTGCTCAGTTTTAGAGCTAGTTTCAGTAGGAACTTCTGCCTTAATATCACTGCCCTCTACCTCCCACAGGTTATTCAAAACATTCACCTCTTGGGGCTCTAGGTACCCGAATCCCTCGGTTTTCCTGCCAGCCCTGTTCACATTTGCATCAGTGGTTGAAATAATAGGATGAAGATTTACCTGCGGAAGTGTCTGTCGGCTTGCTCCTTCCTCGTCCTTTGATGTTGACGCATCATATTCAGAGCTGTTAGCTGGGGCATACCCACTGTCAATTTCTTCACTGTGATACAGTAACTTTAATTCAGCTTGTTTTCTTGCCATAAAAGCTGCATATTTCTCCTTGGCTTTCTCTAATACCTGCAGAAGTTCTTCTTTACTTTTGCCCTTAATTCTTTCCATTGGAGTTCTCTCACAGTCCTTATTTCCATCAATATTACTCAAGTCCTCGATCGAGAAAAACATCTCTTCTTGTATATTTTGAACTAATTCTTGGTTTATTTCCAATAAAGTAGCCTCTTGCAATATGAGGTCATGGAAGGAGGCCATCTCCCCTGCCACATCAGCACTTTCTCCTCCTCCTCCTGGGTCCAGCTCCCAACTGGGCATCTCCATCCCTGCTCACAGGAAGTCAAGCCCCCTGCTGGCAGGAGAGTAGGGGAATTTCCCCGGTGTCCTGGCCAAATTTCCGTCATTCACTCAAAATACTACCAACAGCTTAATCTGGTTCAAGGTCAGTTGGCATTCATCTGTATCCTCCTCCCCCGGGTCGTGCCTGAAAATAGGCAGGATTTGTCTAGTGCACTTACCAGGTCAACAAAAACCAAATAAATAAATAATGCAGATTACTGAGGTACAGAGAACACGCACAGTGAACTCTCAGGTTCTGACTTGAACAGCAAACTCTCTGGTTCTGAATGAGGAGATTGGCACACACAGCCATTACTGGTACACTTCCCTTGACTCGGCACACACGGCTAGTTCTAGGAAACTTTCCCATATTTCATGAGGAATTAATGGTGGCACCCTTGACCACCAAAGAGCACATACAGGCTCACAGAGAATCCAACCCACGTCTGGGTAATCTGTATTCTTCAGGCACTGGCCAAATGCACTGAAGGAAATCCCAGGTGCCCAAACTGAAACCGGAGAGGTAAACTAGTTGCGCCAGATGGGAGGCCTCCCACCTTTTGCTTCCAAATTTATACTCAGCCATTCATCTGGTTAATAACACCCTCACAGAAAACTTGTAGCTGTGATCTTGAAATGTCTTTAACATATAACATACTACATTACACACCTCTGAGGTGTCAGAAAGTTAACATTTCTGTAATTGGCACTGTCTCTTCACTAGACCCCAACTTTAGCAGACACTTTTAAACAGAAAACAGTCTAGGTGACAGTTTCCCTTTGACGGGGAAAATTCACCACAAGGAATACAGGTGCCCCAGAGCTTTTCCAAACAAAAGTCACAGGTACTCACAGAGCAGTTGAATCTCAGGCAGCTTCAACACAGTCCAGACTGGACCAAGGGATTGCCCCTGAATCCTGGAATCCACCCCATCCCTCCTGGGATGGGGCACTGTGAAAACTACTTGGCTTGGTTTCCACCACTTCACCACTAGGCTGTACTGGCTCACATTAGGGTGAGGAAAAAACAAAAACACTACTGGTATCACTCTGACAGAGCTAAAGAGAAAAGCTGCACTACCTGCAACCTCCTTCACTGACTCTAACTGCAGACTCACTCACTCTAAACTGATTATTCTAAAGCTATCTTCCTGCAGCTAGCTTCCAGTGTGGCTTATGCTGCTGCAACAGTTTTATGATTACATCATCCTCCAGCTCAGTTAAGACTGAACCCAGAGAATAACAGTGTGAAATCTATTTAACTGGCATTTCACTAGCTGCCTCTCCCTGTCTGCCACTGATTCCAGTGGGATTCTAGTAACCCCTGGGAATAAGGGGGTTACAGTATGATATATTTTTTATTATATGATGTACTCTATGTCTTATTTGTACCTGTCCAGGTCCACTTTGTAAATGAGATTACTCAATGGTGCTTCACCTGGTAAAATAAAAACTAATTGATTGATTGATTGATTGACTTACTTGGTGGTTGTCAATACCACTACTCCCATTTTGTACTCTGCCCCAGAGTTTCTGTGCCCCTATTGCATTACTTTGCACTTTTTTGCACTAAAACCCATCTGTCATACCCATGACAACTTCTTGAGTTTTCTCAGGTCTCTGTTCATCTTTCTACCCCCCTGAGTGTCTAACCTATTGGAAATGTTGGTGTCATCCACAAAGAGGCAAACCTTATCTTACAATTCCTTTGCAATGTCACTTATAAGGACATTAAAGCTGATCAGTACCATAACTGATCCCTGAGGCACACCCTGGTCTCCTTCCCTTCTTCAGAGCGAATACCGCCACCCTCTGCCACCTATTCCCTAACCAATTTCTTTCACAGTTTACCACCTTTGGACCCACTTCTAAGCAAACCCAGCTTGCATACCAGCTTCCTATGTGGAATGGTGTCAAAATCCTTAATGAAATCTTGGTAGGCCAAGTCCACCACTCCACCCTGATCTAATTCCTGTTCACCCAGTCAAATAAATCTATCAGAATAGTTTGACATGACTCCCCCCCCCCACCACCACCACCACCACCACCATGAATCCATGCTGCTGCAGGTCTTGTAATCCACTGGATTAAAGATATTCCACAATAATTTCTTTCAGCAGCATTCCTTTTAACTTCCCCTCACTGAATTGAGGCTGACTGGCCTGTAATTGCCAGCCACTACTACCACTTTTGTGAACTGGGACTAGATCTGCCCTCCTCCAGTCCTCATGAACAACTCCTGTTTCCAATGAGCTATTAAACAGGACTGTCATAGGTATAGCCAGTACCTCCCTGAGCTCCCTCAATACCCTTGGATGCACCCCATCTGGCAACATTGCTTTGTCTATTGTCCACTAGCAAGTTTCTTCAGGATACTCTCCTCCTAAAATAGACTAGTATCCACCTCCCTTCCTCCTCTGAATGAGGAGTTTTGGCCGACGGCTCTCTGCATGGAGCAGTGTGCCAAAGCCACACACAGTAAAAGGAACACCAGAAAAGCACACTGTGGCAGGAGGCAGGTTTCAGCTACATTACTAGCCAGCACCCACATATGGATGCAGACATTGTTACCTGCACTGTGCCCACCTTGGAAAGCCACTTTCAGGCATAACAGAGTATACTATTAGCCAGTTTGAAAATTGTCCTAAACTAGTGATGCTCAGATAAGTGTTAGGGATTTCTGAAAACAAGTGGATTTCACGATTTTCACCAGAGTCTGTAATATGTAGAATAATGGGATTTCTGCACAAAGTTTGACATGACTGCATTTTGCAAGAACAAATTTTCATTGCATGAAAATTGTTTCTGCCCTGTCTGGTAGTAGTGACCAAGATAATGGATTGTTTAGGCTGGATAGCACCTGATAATTTGGATCATTTGTCAAGATGATGACCAGAATATGTCATTATCCACTCTGGACAAACTATCTGGACCTAGCATTGTCATTTTCTAAGTGTTCCATGTACAACAGATAGTGAACCTTAGATACAGATAACAAACCCAGGATAAAAAAAACCTTTCTGAAAATTGGGGTCTGTGAGGCTGTACTCTCAAAAAGGTTAACTACTGGATAATCAGGGGTGCTGCAAGAGTGGAAACAGAGCAGTTAAGGCAATATCTGAGCAACTCATCCACTTTCACAAGATGGGTACAGGGCTCTGAGCATTGGTACCCTGCTCCTTAGCATGTATTAATGCATTTTTGTTTAGGAAAGTTCAATTCAGATCATAACATTTACTGAGAGATTATATTAGTTTCTGATTTTGTTTAACATCTAATTTCCAAGCGGATGGTTTACCTATAGCTCTTCGACAGCGCTAACGCTGACATCCCCTACCGCGACAGCTACAATACCGACTGTCAGCATTGTAGCTACGGGATGTCAGCTTTCACAATTGGGGGGCTGTGACCCCCAAACCCCCCATTGTGGGGGGCTTTTCCCCCACCCCCCCGGTCTCTAGGATTCTAACTCTGAGTCAGAGTTGGACCGGGGGGGGCAAACACCCAGCCAGGCAGTCCCGATCACCGCACGGACCACCACAGCGATGGGCGGATTTTGCCTGATTTCTGGTGCTGCGGTGGTCTTCGCGGTTGGAGAGTCACTGTGGTGACAGTATACACAAGAGGATACTGCTTCTACCCAGATTTACATGTGGGTGGACAAAAGCACTGGGCAGTCAAGCAAGCTTCTCAAACATACGTGGGAGTTAGTGGCTCTGGTGAGATGCAAGTCCAGATAGTTGTCAGTTCTGCACTCTAACGAATAAGCAGATATATAACATAGAAACATAGAATGTGTCTACAGAAAAGGCCACCAGGCCCACCCAGTTTGCCCAATTTACCTAGCTAAACTGCTAGATATTTTCTATTTCCTAATGTCCCCCCAGCTCCAACAGACCCTTGTATCTATCCCACACTCCCTTGAATCCCTTCACAGTCCTTGCCCCCATTACCTCCACCAGGAGTCTGTTCCAGCTATCCACCACCCTCTCCATGAAGTAAAATCTTCTAATGTTTCCTCTGAACCTCCCCCCTACTATCTGCAAATCATGCCTCCTTGGTTTTGAATGCCCCTTTAGCTGGAAAATGTTCCCTACTTGTACTCTGTCTATACCCGATATATTTGAAGGTCTCAGTCATGTTCCCCCTTTCCCTTCTCTGCTCTAGGGAGTACATGTTTAGGTCCTTCAGCCTTTCCTTGTATGACAGGTAACCGAGGCCCTTAGCCATTTTTGTTGCCCTCCTCTGGACCCTCTCCACCCTAGCCAAATTCTTCTTGAGGTATGGCCTCCAGAACAGGACTCCATACTCAATGTGCAGCCTGGTCAGTTGCTTGAACAAGGGAAGTATGACCTCTCTCTTCCTGCTAGTGTTTCCCCTACGGCTACAACCCAGTATCCTACTGGCTCTTGTCACTGCCCTCTTACATTGCTTTGTTACCTTCAGGTCTTGTAAAATGATTATACCAAGACCCCTTTCCAGCTTGGTTTTCTCTAGGGCATGCCCCCCTTCCCCAATCTGGTATTCCGCTCTCTCTTTTATTTTGCCTAAGTGCATGATTTTGCACTTTTTAGTATTGAAGCATAGTTGCCACTCCGTGGACCACTCCTCCAGTTTTTCCAGATCCCTTCGCTTACTCTCAACTTCCTCCAGCATACCAACTCTATTGCAGACCTTCGTGTCATCTGCAAATAGACATACCCTTCCCTACAGACCTTCTGCTATGTCCCCTATAAAGATATTAAATAGGAGCAGCTCCAACACTGACCCTGAGGCACTCTGCTGGTAACCATGCCCTCCTTTGCTGGTACCCCATTCACTATTACTCTTTGCCTTCTGCCCCTAGTCAGTTTTTCACCCACCTTACTACTACTGACCCCGGGCCTAGACATCTCATTCTGTTCAGTAGCCTACTGTGCAGTACGGAATCAAATGCCTTCCAAAAGTTGATGTACACAACATCTACAGACCCCCCCGGTCCACTACCCTGGGGACCCAGTCAAAGAACTCTATCAAGTTCATTTGACATGGTCTGCCCTCAGTGAACCCATGTTGCCATTGGTCCTGTAGGCCATTGGCTTCTAGATAGCTAGAGATTCTTTTTTTTAGCAGTTTCTCCATGAGCTTGCCTACCACTGATATCAAGCTCACTGGTCTGTAGTTGCCTGCCTCCTCCTTGACCCACCCCCCCTTATGTAGGGGAACCATATCAGTCCTTCTTCAGTCATTGGGAACCTCCCCTGACTCCAAGGTTATTAAAGCACAGCATGAAAAATGGCTACATCTATGATTTGTTGAGATTAAAATCTAGAAAACCTCTGATTGGTATGTTTCTGAAAGTCCATAAGTTTCATTCTTGATATGTGTGTTGAAAACACTAGATATCAACTATCCTGTGTGTAATTCATTTTACAGTGTTCTATTAAATATGTTTTAATAATTAGTTGCTAATTAAAATTAGCGAAATAAAGCTACTGAATCTATTACCTTAACTTTACTTTGAGCTTCTTAAGTGGCTTACCACTGTATTTTGTGCCACTATTTTCCTGATCCTAATACTTTACTAAGCATGCCATGGTATGACAAAGCTGGTTCACGTTCAGTGCTGTTGGAATAACAAGAGCGCTGTCCTAATGTGCATATGGCCTGTGTGTGGAACCTAATATCAGCCATTTCTGATAGAAGAAGGGCAGAGAAAGATAACCATGTATGACAACAAATTAATTTTACAAAATAGTTAAATGCCAGTTCAGTAGGTCTGTAGGCAACTAAGCATGAAGTGTTTATGCAATGTTATGAATGGTTGTTAGGTATAAGATTAAAGATGATGGCAGGTATGCAATGAGGGCTTGGTATTGTTGATGCTGGAGCTGAACTGTGGTAGCAGAATGTTATTCTTAGTACTGTTAGTGATTAGCTTGAACTAAGGTACAGTAGTTTAAATGCTATGCAACGAGGGTTGCGGTTGTTCATGCTGTCTGTCCCCACTAAAGAAAGTACTACCCTTTCAGGTACCATGAAGTCACAAGAACCCTCTTAAAGAGGGTTCCACCCCTTAAAGGTGCTGCAGGAAAATTTCCTTTATTTAAAGATAGATAGATAGATAGATAGATAGATAGATAGATAGATAGATAGATAGATAGATAGATATTTTTATAGCGCTTCTTCCCGGAGGCTCAGAGCGTTGCACAAATTCATAACAACAAATTAAAAGAATATCAGAAAAAAATGTCAGTAAAACACATTGCAGAGTAGATTAATACTACAATAAAATCAACATAAAATAAAACACTGGTACATCACAGATCTATCTATCCCTCAGGGAAACACATCTGAAAGATTTGACCCAGAGGCTAATGAAAATGGTCAGGACTCCTGATTGCTGGGGAGAAAAGAAACTACCTAGGGCTGAAGAGCTGCAGATAAAAGAAAGAGTCACCATCCAAACCCAACTCATGGTTGGAAACATAGAAACATACAGTAGATTTTGAAGGCAGATAAGGACCGCTTGGCCCACCTAGTCTGCCCATTTCCCTACCTACAGGATAAGCCACAGATCCTAGTTCCCCATGCATTCTTGAATTCTCCCACCATTTTAGACTCCACAACCTACTCAGAAAGGCTGTTCCATGCATCCACTACCCTCTCTGTGAAAAAATACTTCCTCACATTGCCCTTGAACCGCCCCCCCATCTTTAAATTGTGTCCCCTTGTTCTTGCACGTCTCATTTTCAGAAAGATGCTACCCTCTTGGACTTTGTTGATTCCACTGAGGTACTTAAAAGTTTCTATCATGTCTCCCCTCTCCCTCCTTTCCTCAAGGGTATACATATTAAGCTCCTTTAGTCTCTCCTCATATGGCTTCTCTTGCAGACCCTGCACCATTTTAGTTGCCCTCCTCTGGACTGCATCTATCCTGTCTATGTCCTTGCGGAGATGGCGTTTCTAGAACTGGATGCAGTACTCCAGATAGGGTCTCACCAACTGTCTGTACAGAGGGATAACAACTTCCTGTTTTCTGCTGGTGATGCCTCTCCCCATGCATCCCAGTATACCCCCAGCCCTCCCTACTGCCTTCTCACATTGCTTGTTAACCTTAAGGTCAACTGATATGATTACCCCCAGGTCCCTTTCCTTTCTATGTTGGCTTGCACACTTGTGCGATAGTACGGGTTTGGGGGGTGCGGCCACTGTTGGGCGAATGCAGGGCATGCATCAGTAGGTGCATCAGTAGGTGCGTCCCTCATTCCCCAGTTAGCCTGCATGCTGGCACCACACCATGCATGTATAATGGGGCGAGCAGATCTAAGCAAAGGTCCACTACCAATCCGAGCAAAACTCGTCATACGCAATGGTCCTTTGCTTCATACTCGTCGCCATTATCGAGCATAGTCGATGTGAGTTCAGGCCTGCCCGACATCGAGGTGCCCAATCCTCCTGTCGGTAACCCCTCCCTGCTGTGTTGGTGTTCTGGCGGGGAGCCCACTCCCCGTCGGCATCCCCAAATGTTGAATTGCCAAGGGGTGCCCAATCCCCCTCAGCTAAAGCCCCATCTTTGTACACCAGCGGGAGCCTCCCCGTCGGAATCCCCAATTGTTGAATGCCGATGGGGATGCCCAATCCCCGTCGGCATGACTCCTCCCCGTGTTGTGTGCTGACAAGGATGCCCAATCCCCGTCGGCTACTGACACCCCCAAAAACAGTTAGGTGGCACACTGGGAACCCACCCAGAGTGCCAAATGCCCTGCAACAGGAAAACTGTCCTGCAAAGGTTTTCCATTATTTTTTTCCCTGTAAAACGAAAACCATCCCTCGCAGTCTCGATGCCCCACTCCCCCCCACCGGCACCCACTCACGGCGCACCCTGCCTCCCCTCACCCCCCACCCCATACTCACCTCCAGAGTCTGGCGCGATGATCTTCCGTGGAACGGGAACACGTCTGCACTCTTCAAAGCCGACCGCAAACTGAGGAAATGCCAGTAAACTGTATAATGGAGTGAATAGGGTTTTTTCAACTTTGCTGCATATCTCAGGCATTTTTTGGAATTTTGGCACCAAATTTTCAACATGGGGTTTTTGGGCCCCTCCTCATGAATTCTATCACTGTCATGGCATTAATCAGCCTCAAAGGTGATTTCCCAGTCACTGCGTGAAATCACCTGGGACCATGACGAAATGACAGTGCCAGTGTTCATGAGGTGGCCTCTCAAAAGCCTATGTTCCAAATTTGGTGGAAAAATCCAAACATGCCTGTTTTCTGGCGTGCATTGCATAGTTTTCACGAGCTCGTAACTGCGCATTCCTGATATTTTCCTCTGGATTTTCACCATTGCGTTTTCCACACCTCTTGATGAACAGTATAGCCGTCATTTCACATATCCTGCTCAAAATGTGTTTTTGCACTTCCGGCGCAGAATAGCGTGGACGCTGTGCAAAATCACTTCTTGGGACACTTTGAAGAAATGACAGTGACACTGTACATGAGCAGAGGTGCTAAATTGCCTATGTTGAAAATTTGGTACCGAATGCCCATAAAATGGCAGTGTTGCAAGCGTGCGTTGCATATTCCCCACGCACCCTTGTAACTCCACACATTTCTTATATTTGTATGCCACATTTTCAACACTGGCATTTTTTTACACCTCCTTATGAACTGTGCAGCTGTCATTTTTCACATCCTGCTCAGCATGTTTTCCCGCACTGCACTACCAAACACCCAAAGGGACACCCTAATGCCTGTCACTCTCTGCGGAGTGGGGGTGGGTTGGCATCAGTTCACTACTTGACTGCCATTCCTATGCTGCATCTCTCTAACTCCTGCACTCCCAATGGCCGCAAGCCAACATTCAGCATTGACAAATGCTTGTTTTTTTTTTTTTGGTTAAACCTAAATATTTATTCTTGTATTATTACCTCTGATACGGAGGAGGGGGTAGCTCTGGGAAACCAAGGTCTCAGGTTACCATCCATCCAGGTTAACTACAAATTTCAGTTATTGATGATTCCAAGATTAAAAACTTTCAATACACTGCTCCACAAAACTAGGGATTGTTTGTTCTCTCCTTCTACTGTATGTCTGTAAGACTATCTAACCTCATATGCAGTAGGGTTTGGCCCTGTGGTTAAAGAAGTCTCCACCCATGAGGCCTTGACACCTGGAAAGGTGCAAAATAGGATGCCTGGTCACTAAATGATCCAGAAGGTTTCTGAATGTATCTCGTGGAGAAGATGACATACCAGTATATAACATCTTCTTCAGGTTTGGTAGCCCAAGCATCTTCCTTGAGTGCAAGGCAAACAGATGGATTGTTGGTGCAGAGTCTTTAAGGGGTTCAGCCTGGCTTGAGGTGCAGTGTTGTAGCAGAGCCCTTTTAAGGGTGATAAAGCATGGTACAAGATCCCAGCAGTAATGAATTATTGGTGTTTGCCCGACAGTGAGGCATATATGTGCCTGAAAGTAAATAATACAATAAAATGGCTAGTGGGGTGAAATCCAACACAGTGAAGGATGGTACAGCTCTGCACTGGCAGTAAAAACATGAGTGTTAATCCCTCAGGAAAGGAACTGTACTGTATGGCTGTCCCTCAGTCTGATGGGCTAGGTACTGGGAACAGAGCAGCAGGTCAATGGTCTATAATCAGGAGACCCAAAAAAAGCCAATAGGGTGAAGCCTGACCAAAGTGTCCCACACATCCGCTGGGCAGTCATGTTGGATGGCTGTGGCAGAATGCCCCAAGTCAGTCAGCTAAAGCAGCAAATGGAGACTGAGCCAAGCAAGGGCAGAGAAAGACATTAAGGGTTCTGAGAAGCCCTATCATAGGGTAACACGTCAGGGAGGGAGGCAGGAGCAGGATGCCACCCAAGCGGGAGATACTGTAGTAAAAGGCAGTACTGAACAGCTGAGAAGATCAAGAACAAACTGAAAGGCAGAGCAGCAGGCACAACCAGGAGCCCCCCCAGCAGGGAAACAGCAGCAAGGGGTCCCAAAAGGAGATAGACCACAGAAAAAGAAATGACAGGAGGAAAACAGCAAAGTAGCAGGTGGGGACAAATAAAGGCATCACAAAACAGGAGCAGTTGGCAGCAGCAGCAAGTAGACCCTGAAAGCCAGTAAGGAAGGGAATGGGAAAGATAGCATGCTACCTCCAGCAACAAGAAAATTATGTCCAAAAGATGCTAGAGGCATGTGCTTCTGTAGTGTTTAGCGGAGCACATAGTAAGTGTTGCCTGCAACCCTACTGAACCACTGGCTAGCCCTTCAGCTGAATGGGAAGATCATATGAAGTAAATGAGAGGATACATAAGCCTTTCACAATGAGATAGATCAGATGTTTGCCCGTGTTTCATTGCACTGCTGCTTTAAATAGCCTAATACACATACTGTAGCAAAATCATCAAGCAAATACCATACAGCTGGTTTATTGAATGTCCCATAGAAACATGCAGTTTGATATCAGAAAAAGGCCCAGTGGCCCATCCCATCTGCCCACTTTATGTACTTCTCATGAAATGGCCCTCGTGGCCATCCTTCTACCTTTACCCATTTCCACCACTATCACCCTTACTGTGGCCTAATGCCTGTCCCACCCTTGTTTGAAACCCCATCTGTTTTCTTCTCACAGGCTGTTCTACCTGGCCACCACTCTCAAAAAGTGGCCATGGACAACCTTCTTGAATCTTCACCAGGCCAGCTTTAGTGAATTTACCTGTGTGCTTGTGTTCATGTTTATGATTAACCATTTCTGGTATGACACCCTGTTTATCCCATGTACAGTAGGCATTTGTATGTCTTTACCACATCCCACCCTCCCTCCTAGTATCTAGGGTGTACATACTGAGGTCACCCAGTCTTTCTCATATGTCTGCTCGGCCATTCCCTGGATCATGTTGGTCACCCTTCTGTGTTTATCTCCACCTTTTCACTGTGCTTCCATAGCTACAGCTCCAGATCAGAACATGGCACAATCCTTTTAATGTGGGTGCACCAGAGGTCTGCACAGTTGAAAGATCTCCTAATGGTTTCTATTGCTGATTCCCCTTCCTATGCAACACAGCATGATGGTCACGGAGGAAGCCACCAACAGTCAATATGCTTCACTGAGGAACCACCCATCGTCCACTGGCCTGGACCCGCAACCACAACATACCAAGACTGAGCCACCACAGATTGCACCCAAGGTAGCACCACAATGTTAGCAACCAGAGCTCATTCCCTTACCTCTCAATCACTACTAAGCTTTGAAGACATAATTTTCAGTCGTATGCTGCTACAGCCACAGTTGTTTCATCTGCTGCTATCCCTGCTAATGACGTAGGCTGACACACTGGTAACAAAGTATCAAACAGTCAGTTTTCAAACAGCTTCTGACCCTGTAGAAGTTCTCTTCCCTCCCCAGCAGGCCTTCTCCTGCAATCATGACCCATTATCAATTAAGGACACTCTGAGCCACAACTGACTTAATGGGGTCACACAACACTCTTCTTACTTATTATATCCTTTGAAAACATACCCCACCTGAACTGCATAACTCATACCCCTTTAACAAACTCATAGGGTGTTTTCTTACTTTATTTTTCTTTTCAGCTTCATAGTTGCTTACTACCATGAATTGCTGGACATATTTATTTGTTTATTTATTTATTTGTACATCGGTTTACAACCTTTGAGCCAGAGGCTTATTTCCAAAGGTACCTCATCACATTGTGGACAAAACAGACAGTAAATTTTGGTTACAGTAAAGTGTTACATACATACTTAGAAAGACAATATATTTTTGATTACAGCAAAAGTGTTACATATTTAGGGTTACATAGAGTGGTTCCGTGCATTTTAAACAATTTGGTAGAATATTACAATATGGTTCAAGAGAGTTGTCAATGAGGCACAGGTCAGGAAGCACAGGCAAATCAGGAGAAGTCATACAATTCTTAAGTAGCATATTATTATTATCAATAATAATAACATTAAAAACTGAATTGTACTGGCTAGCTTTTCTGGAAGGCAGTTCAAACAAAACAAAAAGAGTCCTTCATCTGACAGTTTTTCTTTAAAATCTCTTTCTCTCTCTCTCTCTCTCTCTCTGTCTCCAAAAACAGATTACTCTCTTTATATACTCTCCCAGGTCATGCCTGAAAATAGTCATTTTATGGCTAGTGCACCTACCTGGTTAACAAAAACTAAATAAATAAATAAAAATAAATATATAATGTATTCTCCTGGAAATTAACTTCTACATCATGAGCTCATTAAAATACCTGTCCTGTTTTCACACAATGTCCCAAAACTTTGTCAGTTTCTTTCCTTGGAGGTGCAACAAAAAAGAACATTGTATCCCAGAAATGATCTCTTGTTGACAACTCTGTAAATGAGCTTGTTGAGGTCAAGCTTAATCTTAGGGTTAACCCCTTGAGTTCCAAGTAGTTTTTTTGAAATCATTTCAACAATATAACTACCTGTATATACATTTTCAAACCAGAGAAATCAGTTTCACATGGATATCCACATATATTTTTATAACCACAGATAAGCAAGGGGAAAGAAAAGACAGAAACAGCATGTGAAGTCAGTGAGATGATGAGAGGGGTAAGAATCATGATGTTGTCAGAGTGATCATTTCCTAGGTCTCACAAGAAAATTTGATCGTGCAATCAGACAGATAAGAGATAGAAAAGAAGATAAAACACTTCCTTGCTTTCAACTCTTTCTACATAATAAATGAGACAGGGGTTCAGTTTTCAAAGAGCCCTTAGATCACCACAAATTGTGGTGTTCTAGGGCTGCAGCAATTTTGAGGTGCATCAGAGACCCCACACTGTATTTTAAAAAATGATGGTCCCTGTGCCAAAGACATGAGATTTAATGCATTTTCAAGGTTGTGCTGAAGAAGTGGCATATCGGCAAAGTTTGACAGATGGCTCCATCAGCCCCCCCCCCCATCCAGGGAACACTCAATGGGCCTCAAAGGTGAGGGGTGAATATGGTTGCAAGAGGTGGATCATGGCATAAGAAGCATGGGGAATGAAATAAGGAGCAATGTGGACACAGCGGCAATGGGAGAGTGCTGAGGTGGCACCCTGTGTGGGTGCCTTGCAGACGTGTAGGCACCCAATTGGCTTGGGTACATGGGGTTAGTAAGAAGGGACTGGGACCCAGTCACAGGGGCACACAACCCTGGCATCTTCCCCATAGGTGCCACTTACCATAACACCATAGGCATGCAGCAGCCTGCCTCCATGTTGGGGGCCGAGTACCAGGGCACTGTGATGGTGCCCAAGGACTGTTCCCCATCCACCTCCAGCACCCAGCAACCTGCAGCTACTGCTTCCCATCTATGGTGTTCTGGTAAGTGGTGTCTGTGGGGCAGATGGTCAGGCTGCATTTACCTGTTGCTGGGTTCTGGTCCCATCTTGACGACCCCATGTACCTGGGCTGATTGGCAGCCTACTCATCTGCACAGCACCCCCTACAGGATGCCACCTCATCACCCTTCCATTGCTACCATGCCCCCAATGCTCCTTATGCCACCCCCATGCTCCTTATGCCCTTAGATCACCTCTTGGTAGGTCTAACCTGAGCCCCCTGTGGGGCTTATAGAATCCCAAATAAGGGGATGGTGCAGCCCTGTAATGGTGCAACCACCCTTGCAACCTGGCACATGGGCACTATTTTTGCACAGATGACACAAAGAGGCTTTGCCACACCATATCCCTATTTTGATGCAGCCAGTGTTCAAAAATCAGGATAGTCGCAATCTTTAACACAAGGTGACACTTGCATCATGCACCTTTGGTGCAGGCACCTTGCGTCAAAGTTTAACCTTTGTAAGTTGAGTCCATGGTCTTATTCAACCCTATCACAGGAGTTGCAAGCCCAGTTTTCTGTAAATGTTAGGCAGATTGATGGCATGACCCTTGGGGGTAAGTGAAACTGCCACCTCCTAAACCTTACAACTCTGTTTCAAACTTGAATTTGCACTCTGTTTAATCAAATCAGTATACTGGAAAACCCTTTTTAAGGTATGTTCTCTGGTCCCCCAACAGATCGATCACAATGAACATCCCAGCACTTTATCAGCCATCATACATCCATGTCACTCATTCAAGCAGACACTCATACAACACCACTATTCAGACCTGAGTTACACTAAATGCATGGTGCACCTAAAAGTGCTGATCCAGTTGGGGGGGCAGGTAATGAGCATCTCTGGCACCCCAGGCATGAAACAGATGTGTGATTCCTTAGGCCTCACCCATATGCCATTGAGAAGATAGACCTCACACTTTTTGCCTTTAAAGACACTACTGCCATACCATTGAATGTGCCCATGAAGTACATAAACTTCCAGTTCATAGCATAGGGTCCCTAGACACACCAATCTGTTTATATTATGTATTGTTAAAAATGCTCATTGTGATGTTTTTATCCATATCCTTCAAATCTATTATTCATGCAGTGTTTGGATGGGAAAACCCCTGTAATAGGAGTGGGGGGGCACATTTCTGGACCTCATCCCACTAGTTGGATGGTCGGCTGGCACATCCGTGGCGTAAGGCATCATGGTCCTTGAAAATGAAACGGGTTTGTTTCTGGAAAATGTTTTATCTCCTCATGCAATACATTAAGTTATGTAAGTTAACCCCTGTTGGGCCATTTATGGTTTTACAACTAGTTCAGATTCTCGCATGGCTCTTTATTGCCAGGTCTGAACAGGGCTCATCTTGGTTTAGTCCCTCTGCTGTGCCTCAGCTTTTATGCTTTCTCCATCCAAGCCCCCCAAACTCTACTAAAGGAAACTCAATGAAGGTTACACTGTATAGTCCTCACATGGTCTGTATAGCTACATTTTAGCCCATAAAAAGCCTCATGATTGAGGATATTAATTTCACCACTTGAAATGTCTTGGGGCTTAATTCACCGACCAAGAAGAAACTCCTCACTGAAGTGGCCTTCCTACAAGGGACCAGACTTTCTGCCCTGGAAGTAGAAAAACTGAAGAGAGAATAGGTAGGGGGCTAGAACTACACTCACCTTTACTTCCTCCAAATGGGGAGTCTCCATAGTAATCCAAAAATTCCTCAAATGGCAATGTACTGCTAAATTCTTCACCAACATCAATGATGAACTAGGGAAGTGTAACTGTCCTCCTGCCCCAGTTATAGTAGAGGGTGATTTTAATGACCGCCCCGGACCCATTACTTGATAGGTCCTACATGGACCTCGAGCCACACAACAAGGTGGGAAAAAGGACTAGCAAGGTCCTGGCCAATGGGCTGTGTAAACTACAAGACGACTGCCACATAGCAGATCTATACCACAGAACAGGTATGAGCTGTACGGAATCCTCTCGGGTTAATGGTACAGTATTAAGAAAGAATACTATACCACACTTCATTCATCTGAGGTGCAATCCTCCCCAGAACAAATGGCAGCCTCTCTGGATCCCTTTCCCTATCCTAACTTTCCTCTGTCCTCTGTCAGCAAATGGAAAAGTCTACAGTATCTCCTAAATGGATATTACCAGTGCCATTCTCTCCAAGAACAAAAATAAATCCGCAGGTGGAGATGACTTCCCTCTCGACTTCTATCAGGAGTTCAGGGTTATTCTTTCCCCATTGCTCCTGAGGGTATTTAATATTTCTATGGTCTACAACTCTCTCTGTCCTCCCTCCAAGGAAGCTGTCATCTCAACCCTCCCCAAAAAAAGAAAAGACCAACTAGCCCCACCTTATTTCCCTCATCACAGCAAACATCAAGATTTTTTTCAATGTCTTGGCTACCTGCCTTGAACTGTCCTTCCCTTATTTCATACATCCATCACAAGTGTTTTTTTTAAAGAGCTTCTCAACTCTGACCAACTTTGAACCATTTTCAGTTTACACCACCAAAGTAAATATCTGCCAACCCCTACTGCAGCACTCACAGTTTACTTTGAAAAAGCCTTCAACTCCATTTAATGGCCCTTCCATTTTGAAGTGATGCACAGACTGGGGTTCTGTCCCTACTTTTTACAAAAAGTGCAAACTCTATAATGAAACTGCTCCACAAGAATCCTAACAGCTTGCTGTCTCCTCCCTTCCCATTATTAGAGGGGCTTACCAAGGCTGCCCACTCTTTCTCTTATTAGTTTTACTGGCCATTAAACTTCTTGCAATAGCTCTTAGATTCACCTCTACTATAGCTGGCACACACACCTCCACCAAAGAGTACAAGTCTCTTTCATATGTAGAATATCTCTCTGTTTTTCTTTCTGATGCATCCAAGGCCATCCTGACCCTACAGCATCTTCTCTTTGCATACTCTAAAGTCTCAGGGCTTCATATCAATCACTTAAAATCCAAATCATCCAACTCAACCCTATTTGCATACAATCTCACTTTCGAGACACTAACTGAACATGGGCACAGGAGGGCATCTCGTACTGTATCTTGGAAGGTTCACTGTCAAAATAATTCATTCATAAAAGCCCTACCACTTTAAGCATGGTTTAATTAGTGACTGTACAAAATAGCATTCAGATAATATAGCGATCACATTTACCTCATGATCGCAAACCCAAACTCACTTTGCAATCACAGGACAGTAAGCAACAAACACATAAGGGCACATGGCACTGTGTCAAGTTAAAAAGCCTGTCACTAATCAGTTTCTACGTGAACTACAGTGACCTTTACTTAATTAAGCTACAAAAACACAGCAGAGTTGCACCATGTCAGATACCCTGAACAGACAGATAGCCAGATAACCTGTACAATGGCAGTATGCTTCATCAAGAGCCAAAAGGGTGGAGAATAGGCTGTGCTGGATGGTTTTCTATACCGAAGGGATCAGGTCACCACTAAGAAATCCTATTATAAGCGCCTAGAATACGACAAGGGGCATTGTTCTGCAAGCCTGCACCTCAAAGGGGAGAGTGTGTTGAAAATCATAGGATCTCATAATCATGTCTCTGACCCTGCTCAAGTTGCAGTGAAGGATGCAGTGGCATCAGTAAAGGACCATGCAGAGTGTACTGTACAAACAATGCACCAGATTATTGCTGATGCAGTGTCTCAGCTGTCTCCATTGATATCATCGCAACTGCCTGCAATGTCACTGTTGAAGAGGACAATGCACAGGAACAGAAGGGCCACTGCCCACCCGCCAGCTGAACCTGCAGATGCAGCTGCACTAGAAATACCACCTGATTCTGTGCAAACAGTGAAGAAAAAAAACTTCCTGGTTTATGATTCTGGTCCACGTCCCAACAGAATTTTTATATTTTCCACTACGCACGACATGCAAGACTTGAAGAGTAGCAGCTACTGGTTTGCAGATGGGACATTTAAGTGCTGCCCAAGCATTTTTGCACAGTTGTACACTGCAATAAGGCATGGTACTGTAGTGCCACTGATTTACATCCTGATGGGGAACAGAACAGCAGCAGCTTATGATAAATTTTTACTGCATTGCAAAATCTTTGTGGGCCATTGCAGCCAGAAAGAATTCTAGTAGACTTTGAGCTGACAGCCATCAAAGTGTTTCAGCAGGCATTTCCTCAGTCAAAAATGAGTCACATGTGCCAGGCAGTTTGGTGTAAAGTTCAGGAACTGCCTGATGTTTGTGGCCCATACACCTCAGACCCTAATTTCTCCCTTCATATTAGGCTTTTACCTGCTCTTGCTTATGTGCCAGTTGATCATGTGATTCCAAGTTTCAACTAATTCATGCTAAAGGATTGCTTTCAAACTAATGGGGATCTTATTACAAACATCACTGACTACTTTGGAGACACGTGGTTGGTTTGCCCCTTAGCAAGAGGTAGTCGGAGGTGCCCCATGTTTCCAGTGTCACTGGAACTGCTTTGAAGCAGTAAGGGATGATTTGCCCAGAACTGTGAATGTGGTAGAGGCTTGGCACCACAGATTCAATCGTTTTGTAGGAGCACATCATCCCTCAATCTGGAAATTTTTCGATTTTCTCAAAACAGAACAACACATGAACACAACAGTGATGAAACAATTGATGACTGGTTCTGCTGTCTCTGAGGTCCACCAGAAATATAAGGATACTGTTAAGAGAAGAGCAGGAAATGTTGAAGAGTACCACACACGCCCAAGGAGCAAATATCTTATGGGAATAGCGTGCAATTTCCAACACCAAGCATAAATCAAGAAAACAAGAGTTTAGATAGATACTGATAGTTTGCACTCATTCACTATTTTTATTTGGGTTATAGCCATTAAATAAAGCAAGTAGCACACTTATTTTAAAAAGTTTAGGAATAAAGATTACCTTTCGATAAGTGCGCAATGTGAGTCCAGTATAAGTTCAGTGTAATGTTTACATGTGGGAACTGTGGTGAAAAGGCAGAACAACTGCTGATTCTGCGGCCATTCTGCAGCAGATAAATTGTGGTTAAACAGCATACCTTCAAGAGGTTTAAGTCTTAGTTAACCCTTTGACTGCCTTCATGCAACCACTCAGCTACACTAAAAGTGGAACTGCAGGCCATTTATCAGTCAGTAGTCTTCTTATCACAAATATTAAACTGCAACAACCCAAATCTGGAGCAGCCATGGGCAACATTGAAACACAGAAACATAGAATTTGACCGCAGATAAGTTCCGCTTGGCCCACCTAGTCTGCCCATTTCCCTACCTAACGGATAAGCTGCAGATCCTAGTAAACCAACAGCCTACTTCCTCCTACCCCCCACAAGAATTGCCTTATGTCCGTCCCATGCATTCTTGAATTCCCCACTGTTTTGACTCACGACCTCCTCAGTAAGGCTGTTCCATGTATCCACAACCCTCTCTGTGAAGAAACACTTCCTCACATTACCTCTAAGCCATCCCCCCCTCTATCTTCAAATTGTGCCCCTTGTTTTGCACATCTCTTTTTCTGAAAGATGCTACTCTCTTGGACTTTGTTGATTCCCTTGATGTATTTGAAAGTTTCTATCATGTCCCCCCTCTCCCTCCTTTCCTTGAGGCTATACATCTTTAGTTCCTTTAGACTTTCTTCATATGTCTTCTGATGCAGACCCTGCATCATTTTGGTTGCCCTCCTCTGGACAGCCTCCACCCTGTCTATGTCTTTGCGGAGATGGGGTCTCCATAGCTGTACACAGTACTCCAGATGTGGTCTTACCAACTGTCTGTATAGAGGGCTAACAACTTCCTGATTTCTACTGATGATGCCTCTCCATATGCATCCCAGTATTCCCCCAGCCCTCCTTAATGCCTTCTCACATTGCTGGCCCACCTGTAGGTCATCTGATATGACTACTCCAGGTCCCTTTCCATTTTTGTTGTTGTCAGTATCTCACCCCCCATTGTGTATTCTTCCCCTGGGTTTTTGTTTCCCAGGTGCATTACTTTGCACTTCTTTGCATTGACTCTAAGCTGCCATACATTTGACCATTCCTCCAACCTTGCCAAGTCCTTTTTCATCCTTTCCACCCCACCCTGTGTAACAACTCTGTTGCAGATCTTTGTGTCATCTGCAAGGAGATATACTTTCCCTTCCAGTCCCTCTGTAATGTCACTTATAAAGACATTAAAAATGACTGGTCCTAGTACTGAACCCTACAGTACCCCACTAGTAACCCTCCTTTCTTCACTGTGGACTCCATTTAGTATTACTCGCTGTGTCCTGTTGTCCAACCAGTGTTTTACCCAGGCTACAACCCTGGGACCCACTCCCAGGTTGGCTAATTCATTTATTAATCTTTTGTGGGGGACTGTGTCAAATAAACAACAGTGTTCTCTTTAAATGACTTTTCCCTCCCACCCTGGATTTGAAGGCTCATCTGTTCTTTTTCTGGAAATTTGTGGCCTTTGCTATTCTCCTAGGTTATAATCGGAGGAAAACATACACACTCAGGTAAAACTACACAGAAGGCAAAACTTGCTTAGATTAACTATGACTCACTGAAGAAAAAGCATACTGTTTAGAGACATGGGGCCCCATTATAAGAGCTGGCCAGTAGCTTGGAAGAAGACACCAGGAGAAAGGACTGCTGTGTAACTGGACTTCTCTACTGGGACTAAAGAAGTAGAACTCTTATACTTGGAACTTTAATTTAGGGTAAAAAAAAACTAACAAACAAAACAAAAAAAAAATGTGTGTTTGTCTGAGTTAACTGAACTGAATGGTTATCTGAACAGTTATCTAGGTGTAAATCTCAGGTGATTGAAAGGACTTGATAGCTGTGAGGTCTAAATAACTTGTAGAAAGATCTAGTAAGTAGGGGGAGTGGCTTAGCTAGAAGGAAGCTACATTTAAAGACTGCCTGAGAAAGATTTTGCTAGTAGCTTGGCAGAAGACACCAGGAGAAAGGACTGCTATGTGACTGGACTTCTCTACTGGGACTATATTGCCCTCCTTCCCTCCCCTCCACCCTCCCACCCAAAGCTAGTTCTACTTTTATAGGCACAGAATTTGACTGACAACAGGAACTTCCTGTTTGGGAGCAGGAAGTGAGTGATCACAGAGCCACCAAAGACCCATCATCCTAGAAGGGCAAGAGTAGCCCTCCAGCCCCCTTTAGCTGCTGGAGGTCTGCCTCTGAGCAAGTAAGGGGTCTACTGAGAAATATAGGATATTCTTGTCTTAGAACAGGACAATCAGGAGCTTAAAGGGCACACAGGCAGAAAGTAAGGAGAGAGAGAGAAAAAAACAGAGGAAAGAGTGAGGATTGTAAACAGTTAAGGGGCCAGAAATAAGACTTGATGGGAGTGGTGCAGTGCAGTGGCTGTGGAGCAGCAGTCTTCCGGGAGATGTTCTGGAGGATGCGGTGTTGTCCCATCTGCAGGCACCTCTCTAAGCTGAGGGAGGAGGTTGCTCATCTCCAGGCTGAGTTGGCCAGGACTTTTGGGACCTCCTCTTCCATCCAGGGACCACCAGTGCCACTGCTGTTGCCTCAGAGGTTGCCAAGAAAGAAGAGCGGTTGGACCACAGTGGGTTCAGGGAGGGTGAGGGTGGTGGAACAGAGGTGCATCCCTCCAGCTGTACCTCTCCACAATTCCTATGCCATTCTGGCAAAGTGTGGTTCCTCAATGGAGGCTCCCGCAGTGGAGACCAAGGAGGATGCTGGGAACCCCCACAAAGGAGACACACAGGAGGGTGGCAGGGGACCCCGCAGGGGAAGGAAACAACTCCTGGTGGGGGACTCCATTGTTAGGAAGGTAGAACTGGGAAGGAAGGGAGAGGAGGTAAGGTACTGCATGGCGCCATGGCTTGGAGGGACAGGGAGCGAATCCTCAGGATTGCCAGAGCAGCTGCACAGGGGGAGGGAGCTGGATGTCATTGTCTACCTAGGGACAAATGATCTGGCTAAAAAAGGGATTAGAGAAGTGCAGGAATAGTTTGTGGAATTGGGGAGGGGCCTTAGACAAGTAACATGCATGGTAACCTTCTTGGAGGTGCTGCCCATCTATGGCGTAGAAAAGGCTAGGGTGTTCCGCACCATGGAATCAAATAAAGAGGCAGAAGACACTGCAGAGCAGGACACTGCGGCACAGGAGCTAGCACAACAATACTCACCCAAATCAGGAACCAAAACTAAACAAGCACAAAGGAAATCCAAAAAACTTCTGATCATAGGAGACTCCATGATTCGGGGAGTTGATGCCCATCTCCAGCCAGGGTGATGGTCAGATGTCTCCCAGGTACATCAGCATGGAAGACACTGACCGCATTGCTAAAATTGTTCACAAAGCAGGAGAAAACATTGATGTCCTAGTACACATAGGGACTAATGATCTAGCCACCGGTCAGTTGTGGAGACCAAGGAACACCTGACTAGGCTGGGTGACAAACTATCATCTATTTCGTCGGCATCTCCTTCTCTGAGATCCTGCCAGTCTGGGAGAAGGGAGCAGATGGACGGAAGGTCAGAGAAGGGGAGATAGGGGAGCTAAACACGTGGCTCAAGGACTGGTGCCAGAAAAAGGACACAGATTTGTAGGAACTGGCAACAGTTCTGGGAGCGAAAGTTCTTTAAATTTGATGGACTGCATCTGACTAAAGAGGAGTCAGTGCATTGGGGCAGAAATTTGACGTCTTTGCAGAATATTTAAACTAGCAAATGGGGAGAGGGGTGCAGCACCTCATACGGCCGAATGGGAAGAAAATTCTCCCCTCAGCTAGTGGTCAAACAGGAATTCAGCGTGTTTTGCCGCTCATTTGCATCACCAGGTAAGAAAAAGGTTTGTCTCCCATACGATGCACAGGGTAATGCCAAACTTCACCCAACAACTAACACACCAAAATATGGCCAATGGAAAATCATGTACACAAATGCTCACAGCCTGGGAAATAAGATCCCAGACCTGCAAGCAATAATGTCAGAGGCTAAGCTGGACATAGTAGCAATTAGTGAGACGTGGTTTACCAGTAACCACCGTAGGAGACTTCATTACCTGGCTATGTATTGTTCCAGAAGAGACCGAGGTGCAAAAAGGGAGGAGGGGCCTGTATGTTAATGAAAATATCAAAGCTACAGAAATTCAGAATACACATAAGGAGCCAGAAGAACTGTGGGTCACCCTGGAAACAGGAAATGGGACAGCCATAAGAACTGGGGTTGTCTACAGGCCCCCAGACCAGAGGGAGGACATAGACACATTACTGTTAGAAGATATACAAAACATGACAGCTAAAGGGGAGGTTCTGATAATGGGAGACTTCAACATGCCAGATACAGATTGGTCAATACCAGCAGGAACATCTGCCAGAACTAGACTCATAGTGGATTCCTGCAGGGGGAGGGCCTCAAACAACTGGTACAGCAACCCACAAGAGACAGGGCTATCCTAGATCTAGTACTGACTAACAAAGAAGGATCACAGATCTCCAGGTAGAAGGTCACCTGGGGGCCAGTGACCATCACATGGTATGGTTCAATTTGGCTACTACATCTAAATCATCCCATTCCAAGGCAAAATATGGGACTTCAGAGGAGCTGACTTTGATAAGATGGCCAACAGAGTTAAGCTAGCCCTGGCAAAAGAAACACAGGTGAGGAGGTCAGGCAAAGTGGGCAAGCATTAAGGATACAATACTTGAAGCAACATCCCATTGTGTTAGACAGAAAAGGAAGTGCAAAGAAGAAGGAAACCACTTTGGTTCTCAAATACAGTAGCAGAAAAGGTCAGAGCCAAAAGGCTGGCCTTCAGAAAATATAAAGGAACACAGCGGGATGAAGATAGGGAGGCATACCAAACTGCCCTAAGGGAAGCAGGTAAGGCAGTAAGGCAGGCAAAGTCCCAAACTGAGGAAACACTAGCACGAACAGTAAAGAAGGTGACAAAACTTTCTATAGATACATTAGTGAAAGGAGAAAGTCCAGAGGGGTATTGCTAAGCTTAATGGAGAAAGGGAGCATGTGAGGAGGAGGACCCTGTAAAGGCATCTATCCTAAATAGATACTTTTGCTCAGTATTTACTGAAGAGAAGGTAGGGCAGGGCCCACAGCTCAGCATCATGGACACAGGGGGAGGTGAGCACTACTCCCTTCACAAAAGAAAGGATCCTACAAGAGCTTACTAAGCTCAGGGTGGATAAGGCAATGGGACCTGATGGCATACATCCCAGGGTACTTAAGGAGCTAAAGGAGGAACTAGTAGAGCCATTAGCAGAATTGTTTAGTGAGTCTCTGAGCACAGGAGAGGTCCCAGAAGACTGGAGAAGGGCTCATGTGATCCCACCCACAAGAGTGGTAGCAGGAGGAGGCGGGAACTACAGACGGGCCAGTCTTACCTCAGTAGTGGGCAAGATTATGGAGGCACTCTTAAGGAAAGGATAGTGCAACACCTGGAATCCATAGGGCACAGGATCCAAGACAGCATGGGTTTACAAAGGAAGGTCCTGTCAAACTAATCTCATAGATTTCTTTGACTGGGTAACCAGAGTGGTGGACCAAGGGAGCAGTTGATGTCGCCTACCTTGACTTCAGCAAAGCTTTTGACACTGTTCCACATAGAAGATTGATAAATAAGCTAGGTAGGCTCGGGTGGGTCAGAAGTTGGTCAACTGGGTGGCAAACTGGTTGACTGGCAGAAAACAGAGTGGTGGTAAATGGTATACAGTCAGAAGAGATGCAAGTCACAAGTGGGTACCTCAGGGATCAGTCCTGGGGCCAGTCCTATTCAACATCTTCATTAGTGACCTCGCAGATGGACTAGAGGGTAAGGCTTGTCTGTTTGCAGATGACACCAAGATCTGCAACAGAGTAGATGATCCAGATGGGGTGGGCAGAATGAGAAGAGATCTGGATAAACTAGCAGAATGGTCAGAAGAGTGGCAACTGGATTTAATGCAAAGAAGTGCAAAATCATGCACATAGGGAAGAGAAACCCTGAAGCCACTTATAGGCTGGGAGGAGTTGCTAGCAGTCACAAAGGAAGAAAGAGACTTGGGCATCATCATCACTGATGACCTAAAATCATCCAAGCAGACCTCTAAAGCAGTAGGTAAGGCTAGGGGGTGTTAGGTGTATTAGTAGGGGTATCACAAGTCGTAAGAGGGAGGTAATAATCCCTCTGTACAAGACATTGGTTAGGCCCCATCTGGAGTACTGCGTGCAGTATTGGAGGCCACACCTTCACAAGGACATTAATCCAAATTGAGGCAGTCCAGAGAAGGGCAACCAAATGGTGCAGGGACTGCATCAGAAGACATATGAGGACAGATTAACGGAGCTCAATATGTATACCCTTGAGCAAAGGAGGGAGAGAGGTGATATGATCGAGACATTTAAACACCTTAAGGGCATAAACAAGGTGAAAGAGTCTAACATGTTTAAATATAAGAAAAATAGCAGGACAAGAGGACACAGCATGAGATTAGAGGGAGGCCGATTAAGGGGAATGAGGAAATTCTTTTTCACAGAAAGGGTGGTAGATGCTGGAATGGCTTACCACAAGAAGTGGTGGCTATGAATACAGTGCAGGACTTCAAACAGGCATGGATAGGCATAAGGGAGCAATACAAATGACTATGAATAGATAGGTCACTGACAGAGCAAAGGCCGATGGCACATTTATAAGGTAGAAAAAGAAATGGGCAGACTGGATGGGCCTTGCGGTCCTTATCTGCCGTCAACTTCTATGTTTCTATGTTTCTATGTTTCTATGTTTCTATGGGATTCAATCAGTGGTTGAAAAACTGGTGTGGAGCTCAGGGATTTGGCTTCATTGGGGACTGGGGATCAACCTGGAGTGATGCATGCCTATACTGGCATGATGGGTTGCATCTGTCCAGGAGGGGAACCAGGATCCTAGGTGATAGGTTTAAATGCTTCATTGGCAAGATTTAAACTGGCCAAGGGGGGAGGCACTGGAAAGGAGAAGGGAAATTCTAGCCCCCCCCCAAAAATCATGATAGTAAGTGCAGTAAACACCAACATTGAGGTGTCGATGGGGAGAAAGGCAGGGGTAAATGGAGAAAGTGACAAAGGCAAGAAGGACAGAGTTGGGGCAAAAAGGAGTAAGGCCATCAGGAAATGGAGGGTAATGAGTACCAATGCACGTAGTCTGGGCAACAAGCTCCCTGAGCTGGTGGCCTTGATGGAAGTGGGATGCCTGGATATCGTAGCAGTCACAGAAACATGGCACACAGAGAACCATGACTGGGATGTTAACATACCAGGGCACATAACCCACAGGAGAGACAGGCAGGGAGAAGAGGGGAGGAGTAGCTCTCTATGTAAAGGAAGGGATAAAAGCAACTGAACAAAAGAGTAAACAGGGAGGAGAGGAGGCACTGTGGGTCACCTTGGAGACTGGAAAGGGCACCACAATCTGCACAGGGATTGTGTACAGACCCCCATGTCAGGGGGAGGGAATGGACAAGGATATGATAGAAGGCATTCTTAGAATGGCAGAGAAAGGGGAGATATTATTGATGGGAGACCTGAATATGCCAGATGTTAACTGGAGCACATTTGCTACAGCCACATCCAAGAGCAGGGCCATTCTTGATGCCCTACAGGTGGCAGGCCTCAGACAGCTAGTTTCAGAACCCACTCGTGAGGGAGCAATCTTAGACCTTGTACTCTCAAATGGGGGCAGTGAGAGAATCTCAGATCTAGAAGTGGGTTGCCATCTGGGAACAAGTGACCATCAAACAGTGTGGTTCATGTTAAACTCAGCTACAGGCTCAAGCCATACAAAACTGAGGGTACTGGACTTCAGGAGGGCTGACTTTGGCAAGATGGGAGAGTGCCTCAGAAAAGCACTAGCAAACAGGCTAGAAGGAGGTGTGGAACAACAATGGGGTATCATCAAAACTGTCATCACAGAGGCAACAAGCCTTTGTGTGAAGTAAATAAACAAGTCAAAATGAAAGAAAAAGCCACTATGGTTCTCAAAAGAGGTGGCTGTGAAAGTCAGGAAGAAAAAGATAGCATTCCGGAAGTATAAGGAAACACAGAAAGAGCAGGACAGAGAGCTGTACCAGTTAAGGCAGAAGGAAGCAGGGCGGAAAGTCAGAATAGCAAAGGCCCAAACTGAGGAAAAGATAGCCAACTCAATTAAGAAGGGGGATAAAACCTTTTATAGGTACATCAGCGAGCGTAGAAAGATAAAGGGAGGGATAGTGAGGCTGAATAGAATGAACGGTGGGTGGGCAGAGGGGGACAGTGAAAAAGCAGGGATACTGAATGAATATTTCTGCTCATTATTCACAAAAGAGGAGGGGGAAGTGCATAATCCAATTAACAGAAGCACTCTTGATAGGGGGGTGGATCCCAGTCCTTTCACAGAAGAAAGGGTTCTGCAAGAACTCCTAAAACTGAAGGTGGACAAAGCAATGGGGCCTGATAGAATTCACCCCAGAATTCTAAAAGAATTAAGGGGGGAACTAGTGAAACCACTGGCAACTCTTTTTAATAAATCATGGGAGGATGGTGTGGTACCTGAGGACTGGAGGAAGGTGGGTATGATTCCCCTTCACAAAAGTGGGACCAAGACAGAGGCAGGAAACTACAGACCTTTCAGTCTGACCTCTGTGAGGGAAAGTGATGGAGTCACTTCTGAAGGAAAGAATGGTTGAGTACCTAGAGGCCAGTGAGCACAGGACCCAAGGCAGCATGGGTTCACAGTGGAAGGTCATGTCAGACAAATCTAATAGATTTCTTTGACTGGGTGACCAAAGTAGTAGACCAGGGAGGGGCTGTGGACATGGCCTACCTAGACTTTAGCAAGGCATTTGACACAGTCTCACGCAAAAGAGTAATAGTCAAATTAACAAGCCTGGGAGTGGGTCCCAAGGTGGTAGCCTGGGTAAAACATTGGCTGGAAAACAGGACACAGAAGGTAATTGTAAATGGAGTCCACTCTGAAGAAAGAGGGGTTACTAGTGGGGTACCGCAGGGTTCAGTATTGGGTCCAGTCCTTTTTAATGTCTTCATAAATGACATTGCAGAGGGACTGGAAGGAAAAGTATGCCTCTTTGCAGATGACACAAAGATCTGCAACAGGGTTGATACACAAGGAGGCGTGAAAAGGATAAGAAGGGACTTGGCAAGGTTAGAGGAATGGTCAGAAGTATGGCAACTAGGATTCAATGCAAAGAAGTGCAAAATGATGCACCTGGGAAACAAGAACCAAGGGAAAGAATACACAATGGTGGGGAGGTAGTAACAACAACAAAAAAGGAAAGGGACCTGGGGGTAATCATATCAGATGACCTTAAGGTTAGCATGCAATGTGAGAAGGCAGTAGGGAGTGCTGGGGATATACTGCGATGCACAGGGAGAGGCATCAGCAGCAGAAAACAGGAAGTTGTCATCCCTCTGTACAGACAGTAGGTGAGACCCCATCTAGAGTACTGTGTCCAGTTCTGGAGACCCCATCTCTGCAAGGACATAGACAGGATAGAGGCAGTCCAGAGAAGGGCAACTGAAATGGTGTAGGGTCTGCAAGAGAAGCCGTATGAGGAGAGACTAAAGGAGCTTAATATATATACCCTTGAGGAAAGAAGGGAGAGATGGAACATGATAGAAACTTTTAAGTACCTCAGTGGAATCAACAAAGTCCAAGAGGGTAGCATCTTTCAGAAAAAGAGACGTGCAAGAACAAGGGGACACAATTTAAAAATAGAGGGGGGGGGCAGTTCAGGGGCAATGTGAGGAAGTATTATTCCACAGAGAGGGTAGTAGATGCATGGAACAGCCTTCCTGAGGAGGTTGTGGGGTCTAAAACTGTGGGAGAATTCAAGAATGCATGGGACAGACATAAGGCAATTCTTGTGGGGAGTAGGAAGAAATAGGCTGTTGGTTAACTAGGATCTGCGGCCTATCCTGTAGGTAGGGAAATTGGCAGACTAGATGGGCCAAGCAGTCCTTATCTGCCATCAAAGTCTATGTTTCTATGTTTCTATGGCCAAATGCTTGTACAGAAAGATGTGTTGCACAAATATTGTGCACCAGCTTGCTCTGTGGCAATATTCACATAGAATGCACGATCGGTGCAGATTACGCATTCGGTCTGAATATCTGACCTTGGATGTATGGTGCAGAGCATCAGTTTGTTGCCCCTTCTAATGAACATGTGTGCTATGGCACACTTAAAATATCAGTAACTATGCCCTTGCCTTGTGTGATCGCAGAGCATAACCAGCACTTCTGCGGCTATGTGGCTGTTTTTTCTGATTTCTGCAACTAGCACTGATTTCTGCTGTCAGCCCTCATTTCTGCAGCCACTGCGGTAATCGCAGAATTGCAGAAAACATGCGGCCCTGCACAAAACTATATACTGATATAGATGAGAAAAAGCAGGAGTCACACATGTTCATCATCTTTGCTCCCTTGGTCACTCCTATCTGAAAATGTCTGAGGACCTTAGATCCCAGTATGACCTCCCCCTAGGGATGTCTGGGGGGGGGGGCCTTTAACTCTACGCATCCCTATCTCCTCAACTCAAAGCAGGCCAGTCTATCCCCAACAGAGTTCCCTTACAAAAATGGCTAGATCTTACAGAGGGCAGGGCAGGCATGCTGTATAGACAAATCAGGGACAATAGTCCTCCTCCCACAGTCAGCTGCAGACAAAAATATGCAGAACAATTGAATATTTCCATGTCAGAAAAACACTTGGAATTCATGCTGGTTTAGGGCTCATGTATCCTACAGAGATATTACAGCCCAACTAATGCAGCTAAAAATCTTACACTTCTAGTACGGAACACCCCAGTTCCTGCATGTCAGAGGAGTTATGTCTAATAATAGATGTTGGTGCTGTGACCAGGATAAAGGCTCCCTATCCCACATACTATGGGACTGCCCACAGATCTGCCCCTTCAGGAACCAGGTCATATCCATATGAAAAATGGTCCTGCCTCAGCATATTACACTGACTGCCCCTTTGATCCTTTTGGCATACACTGTCCTGACCTCTGTAAATGTGACATTAGCATATGTTGGGCAATATCTGTGTTACCCTTTTTTTTGCTAAAAGATTGTTACTTCGATGTTGAAGCTCAAATGATAACCCTCCATAAAAGAGTGGCAGGTAGTAGTCAGCTAGCTAGCTTCACAGGAATATATTTCTCACCAAGTAATAAACAAAATGTCTCTGTACTGTGAGGCATGAATGCCTATCTGTCCCGTGTCAGTCCATCTGCCACCCACTAGAACTGATGTTTGGGATATCAGATTAAATCCTATTTGATTCTGTACTGAATTTTAATCTCCATAAGCTAGCTCTGAAGTGGACCAGTACTCACACATGAAATGACCTGTCTAATGTGTTTAATCTCCTTGTGTAATTTATAACATGTACTGTGCTGATATGTTGACTATTTGTTGCATTGTTTTAAGGTTTCTTTTAATAAAAAGTTTAATATTTAAAAAAAATTGATGCTATTATACTGCTGTCTTGTGTTTGAAAAAATATAAACAGACAAGGGCCTCCTCTCAAACTGCCACAATGATCAGACTGTATACTGGCACTCAACAGTGAAAGGATTACATCACCATAGTGAGAGCATGTCATGTACTATGTGAGCAAAAATACCCAACAGGGTGGGCAGTATTGGGCAATACTGGACTGCCTAGGGGCGTAATGAGGCCTGACAATGCAGGTGGAGGGCATTATAGCCCCTGAAAGTTCTGGTATTCCCCAATACTGCCCACCCTAGAGGGTATTATTGCACTTAGAAAGTGGCACTGTAAAAAAAAAAAAAGTCAATGAAAAATTGTTAATACAGAATAAGTTTATTATACATTTTGCAGTAAAATAGTTCATCTGCCAGGATTTGAATGATGAATTTGTTTTTCTTAGCTATGGATGTTTGTCCTGCTGGAGACTCTGTAGTTTAACCTGACTGTGTGCAGTTACAGCCACCTCTAGTAGTCTGTTTTGCTTGTTCATACAGCACCTGTGTTTCCCACATTCTCTTTCTGTTTGTTCATCCCCCCCCCGCCACTCTCAGTAGATGTTTGTAGTTTTTTTGTTGTTGTTGTTTAAACTGGCATCTGTTTTCATGGCCATTGGGACAGGAGTGAGAGAGTGTGATCGTGGTCCGGTCAGCAGCAGAGCATATTTACACAGTATATTTTTTTAAGGTATTTGTTTTAACAGTGGGGCTGACAGCGTTTGCAGTTGTACTGGGAGAAGACATCTCAGTCCGGAAAGATTGGGAGAGTGACCATGGTCAGGGAGGCATTTCTTTACCTGTAGTGCAGTTTGGACTGGGAAAGTTATTCCAGTATTTAAAAAAAAAAAAAAGGTACTTTGATGATGACTGGAGACAACATGGATTGCTGTGAGTTGTTCGGGTGATTTGTTTTGGCAGAGGAGGTATACCAAAAGGGTCAGGGACTCGGGGCTACTACTGGCCATGAGAGGAGCACAGACTGAAAAGCAGGAGTTTCCTTACTTTGGTGAGAGGTGCACAGTCGTTGTCAGCTTGATCCCAGTACTACAATGGCTGGCTTTTGAAGGTGCAGGAGCCACGAATAACTGTGCCCATCTGTTTGAGTGTGTTGTGCTTTAAAAACATTTATTTTATTCTAAGAATATTTTTTTTAACACATTGATGGCTTGGCTATTGAGGTTGTGGGGAAGGCGACTTTTCCCAGTCAGGGGGCCTTCCTCGGTCACTCATTCTTAAGATGCGGGGGAGAAAATGGTGGCTAACTCAGTTTCAAATTTACACTGGCACACGGATACCAGTTTGCCTTTGTGCCATCCAGTTGGCACTTGTTTTTAACAGGGCTCCATCAGAAAAATAGATGCATGGCTATGGAATCCTAATAGCCAATCAGATTACTAGGATTTCCATTACCATTTTCTAAATCTCTGTTGTACATGGTTTGTAATGCATGCTTTTGCCCTAGTTTGTGTATTTATATTTATCAAGACTTAACTTGTGTAAAGTACAGTAAATAAACATGACAAAGTTGTCACATTGGGAAAAAAACATGCATTATGAACAATGCACCATAGGGATATAGGACTAGACATGTGGCACTCTCACTATGATGATGTAATCCATTTGACACTGTACATACAAACATATGAACATGCCAGCAGATAAAGGACTTACAGTCTATCTAGTCTGCTCAAGTGTGGAGTTCGCACTGTGTTTACAGAAGGAACTGCCCCCTTCCCAAATCTCCCATGGCCTCTCTCAAATACCCCTTCCACTCTTCTCTCAACTCCACTACCTGCAAATTTCCCATCACCCTGTTCCAACCTGTCTTAAAACTGTCCTCCATTTTTAAGGATACCATCTGCTCCAACAACTAATTTCACTTAGCTATGTCACTGAGGCACAGGTCACGAAGCATAGAAAAACCAGTAGCAGTTATAAAATTCGCAAGTAGCATTTTATTATTTCCAAAAACAATAACATTAAAAAAATTAAAACAAAAATTACAGAGTGTTTTTTAAACATAGGCAGTTCAAACAAAACAAAGTCCTTCCTCTGAGTGTATCTAATTCTAAATGTCAATCTCTCTCTCTAACAAGCATTGCTCTTTTTATAAGAACTCTTTTTATAAAAATTCTGCTAGGCAATTCATTTTCTCACAACAAATGTATCAGCAGTCTGTCAATTTCTTTGCAGTTGCAACAAAATAGAACATGGTGTCCTAAAACTAATCTCCTGTTGACAATTCTGCAACACAGTCTGTGGAGGTTAAACTACATCTCAAAGTTAACCCCATGAGTTCCAAATAGCTTTTTGTAATTATTTCAACAATATAACTATATACATTTTCATATGAAGGGATTCCATTTTTTTTTTTTTTTTAAATTTTGGGACACCTTGTCCCATTTATACCCCCTGTACTCCCTCAGTGCTCCACTCCTTAGGACACTGCTGATGTCACTCTGAGGTCCTGCTACCACTGAGTCTCTCCCCTAGAGTGACCGGTTACTCCTTACCTCCTCTTCCTATTTGTGGAGCACCTGCACAGCAGAGATCTGCCCATGGGTTCTGGATCTGGATGGCTGTTTGAGTGGCCATCACCTAGGTTCACTGAGGCTTTTTCCACTTTTCTGTGGTTCCCAGACCCCCCCCCAGGACGCCAGCATGAGGACGTATGTCCAGAGAGGTGACGTGCTGATGCACGCCTTCTCCCTAGTGCCTGATAGCGTCCCCCCTCCCCGACCCCAGTGAACGGAGCTGCCAGAACCCTGGAGAGCCCGTGCTTCCACCGGCTCTCTTGGGATGTGGGTGCACCCTGGTAACCCTCCCCAGAGGGAGGAGAGCATCCATTGGGATGCTCAATCCTCCCTCCCCCTGCCATCCCATGCCGACCCGAGTCCGTTCCCAAACCCAGGTCGCCGGTGCAGCGTGAAGTGTGGCATCCAGCGCCTCAACCCTCAGCACCACTGGGCCAGCAAGGGATTCCATTTTCACTCAAAGATTCACTCATATTTTACAACCACAGATATGCAAAGGGAAAAAAAATGGAACCAGCAGGTAAAGGCAGAGAAATATCAGAAGGCAGAGAATCGAGAGACCATCAGAGTGTTCTCTTCCTTGGTCTCACAAGCAAATTTGATTGTGCAATCAGACAGACAGGAGACAAAAATGGGCAAAATTTGAGGCAGTATACCGCAGTGGTCTAAGGCTCTGAGCTGCAAATTTGGTGACATCCAGCAGACCAGACCTGGGTTTGAATCCCACAGCTTCCACTTACATACTGTGTGACTCTGAGCAAGTCACTTAACCTCCTTGTGCTCCCAGGTCGCTCCTGTAAAAAAGCTTTCAGCTTAGTGTGCTATACCTGGTTAAACAACTAAATAAAAATAAAAAATTAAAAAAAAAGTAGAAGATAAAACAGATCATTGCATTTAACTCTTTCTGAGTAAAAAATTGTAGAGAACCTTATTCAACCCTGTCACATACCCCCTCTTTAAGAAGGAACCTGTTTTAAAAAGTAGATTTCCAAAACTTTCTTTTAATTCTAACATTACCTCATAACCTTTACAGTTTTCTGCATATGCATTAGCCCTTTTTCCATAACAACCAGTACGCCAAATAATAAAATTTAAACCCACACCTTTGTTTTTCAACCTTCAAAATTCTCAATTTGTGGTCCATATCGTGGGAGAAAATCAGCACTGAAATTCTCTTTTTCAGATGTTTGCATCACTTTGAATTTAAATGGGTATAGTTCCAAGTAACATCTTGAGATTCTGGAAAGTTTGTCCTTCATTTGGTTAAGCCAACAGAGAGGATTGTGATTGATTATAATTACAAAGTCAGCTCCTAGCAAATAAAACTTAAGAGACTCCATGACCCACTTTACCATAAGGCATTATTTTTCAATTGCAGAGTACCTTTTCTCTCTGTTGTGCAATTTTCTACTGATATATAGAATAGGATGTTCCTTCCCATCTATATTCTGACTCAAGACTGCAATTAGGCCTACCTCTGATGCATCTGTCTATAAAGAAATTGTTTCTCAAAGTCTGGGCTTCTTAAAACAGGGGCTGATGGCAATGCAACCTTGATGGCCTGAAAAGTTTCATCACACTCTGGGGACCATTTCACATTATTTGGGTATCGTTTCTTTGTGACTTCAGTGAGGGGACTAGCTAACTGGGCAAAGATGAGAACAAATATCTGATAGTACCCAGCCAGCCCTTAAAATGACATGACATGTTTCTTTGTTTTGCGGATAGGACTATTAGCTTCAGCTTTTGCCTTAGAAATCTCTGACTTTACGTCTCTATTTCCTAAAACATTTCCCAAATATCTGGTTTCCTGCATGTCCCATGCACAGTTGGTAAGATTAATGGTCAGATCAGCCTTTTTGATAGATTGGAACACTGTTCATAGGTGTTCCAGGTGGCTTTTCCATTCTGGACTGTACATCACAACATCATCCAGGTAAGCAGCACAATAACCAGCATGATTAGCTAAAATTATATCCGTGTACCGCTGGAATGCAGTGCGTGCAGCATGTAAACCAAACGGCATGGTGGTGAACTGACAGAATGCAACAGGAGTAGCAAATGCAGTTTTGTCTCTGAATTCTTTAGCTAGGAAAATTTGCCAGTACCCGTTGGTGAGATCAAGGGTACTGATGTACTTGGCACTTCCTAATCTATCCACCAAATCATTTATCCTGGACATAGGATAACTGTCAAATTCAGACACTTGGTAAAGTTTCCTAAAACAAGGCAGATTATTACACCCCCTTCTTTTTTATTTACAGTCATCTTTAGTGATGGCCAAATACTTCTCAACTACTCTATGATACCCAGCTGTTTTAATTTTTTTTTTAGTTTCTTAATCATGTCTGCTCTTAAAGGGGCACTGTCAACCCCCTTAGGTTGCAAAGTGTCCCTAGTTTAAAAAACACATTTTATGATTGCCAACATTCTGTAAAGATTGCTGATATAGCTGGTAATTTGATTCTGACTTTTTTTTTCTTTAAAAATGCAAAAAACAGACTGCCCATCATACTGGTGTTACCACACAAATACAGATTTGTTTACATTCCTTGATCAGCTCCAACTGCATCTTTCCTGGACTTGGGAACATCCACAACACAGTCTGGCTACTCATGATGCAGTGGGAGTTGAGGAGAGTACTGCCTCATGAGTGACTACGCTGTTTGGGTGTGTTTCTAATGCTCAGGAAGTCTGTAGTAAGAACAGATCAAGGATTGTAAACAAAACAAGGTTGTTTATAAATATACATTAGCATGCATTTCAGTTCTATTAAACAAGGAGACAGACAAAACAAACAGCAACATCAATACATTTCAGAGAATGCAGGCTATCATAAAATGTATATTTTTAACTAGAAATAATGTGATAAAAAACAGGTTGACAGTGTCCCATTAACTAATCTGATAATCTGTATGTCTTTTGTCTAACAGGGTGAGAGTTTTTGTCTAATAGCTTGTCGCTATTACGTGCTTCACCCCTTTTGCTCGGCCTAACATTCTGATAAAAGAACTGTTAAATGTCTTTGCCAAATTACACATTTCTATGGTTTATTTGCAGGCCAAAGAAACAATCGCCTTAATAGCATCAGTTGTTACAGTCTGTTCCAGTCTGTCATCAGCTATACCAATATATTCTGTAGAAGTTTCTTATAAAACTTACAAAGTAGTCTTTGTTTTGTTTTTTTTCAACCTATTTCTTCAGGAGGTTAAAGTGGTATATCTTAGTAGGATTTTTCCAATCAGGGGTCTCAATCTCATAATTAACTGAGTCAGTACATCTAAACCCTTTAAGAGGCCCTTGCCACTTCATTAACAGTTTATTATCTGTAGTGGGTAACAGTAGCAAGACCTTTTCACCTGGCTCAAACGCTTTTTCTTTTACTCCATGGTCATAATACACCTTTTGCTGGTTGTGAGCCTCTTCCTGATTACTATGGGCAATTTCAACATATTTTACAAGCTTCTTTCTCAGGGCATACATAAAAGATGAAATATATTTTTTTGAGTGGGGTTATCTTACCATGTTTCTTTTATTACTCCTAGTGGCCCTCTAGGTTGTCTACCATACAGCATTTCAAATGCTGAAAAAAACTGCTAAGGCTTGTGGCATGTCTCTGTAATCAAAAAGCAGGTGAGGTAAATATTGGTCCCGATCTTTCCCTTCCACTTTTACAAACCTTTTCAACATGTGTTTTAGGGTTTGATTAAAACACTTAACAAGATCATCTGTCTGAGGGTGATAAGGAGAGTTTCTTATGATAGTGATACCTAGTAGTTGGTATAGCTCCTTGGGTAATGTAGCAACAAAATGACTACCTTGATCGGTAATAATCTCTTTAGGTATGCCCACCCTGCTGAACATTTTGGCAAGCTCTGCTAGCACTTTTGGGGCAGTGACAGTACAGATTGGAATTTATTTATTTTATTTATTTATTTGAAAAATCGTATTTACAACCTTTGAGCCATGGGCTCATATATAAAGGTACCTCATCACAGAGAGGACATACAGTGAAGCTTTACAGTGTTCAGTACAATAAGTGACATAGAGTAACCCAGTTGTTTTCATACAATGAACAAATCAAATTGAAACATTTCATGTGACAACGATTAGCACATGCAGGAACTGACAGAGAGGCAGGATGCCAGGGGGTAGTTGGGGGGGGGAGTGAGGTGGAGGTTCAGCCCAGCGGGCATTGTCAGGTGCTAAGTGATAGTAATTGCCTCAGGTTATTGAATAGCATAGTGACATACTACCAGAATGAATCAATTACCCTTTTTACTTTGTATAAGAAGCCAACCACATCCCATTGCAATTCTCTCAAAAGGCACATCTATCAAGTGTAGGGGCACCAGGGGCACCTTGTCTTTTTTATTCACTGGGGCTACTTTCTGACATTTAGCACAAGAAATGCAATAGGTAGCAACATCTTCATTAATTCTAGGCCAGTAATATCTGTACAGCAATCTGGCAAGGGTGAAATCCCACCCCTAATGACCAGCCATAGGACTATCATGTGATATATGTAACAATTCAGTTCTATACTTCATTGGAACAATCAATTATTCTATCTGTTCCTGTGTCTGAGGATTAACACAAACTCCTTACAGTAGCCCATTACATTTTTTTAGCATTGGTTCACCCAGTTTTTATTTCACCCCCAGGTGCTTAAAATAACCTTGGAGAGAAGCATCATTAGTTTGCTCAGAAACACAACTACAATCAGTTATCAGTTTAGTTTCAACATTTTCATCTAGTAACCCCTTATGCCCATGAGTGTTTTGTTACCACTGTTTCCTTGGGCATCTTATTTCTTCCCTGGACTTCTGGATGCCAGAGCTATGCTCAAACAAGTGAAAATCAAAGTCACCGAAAGGAAAAGAGTCCCCACTATCCAAGATTTTCTTTGTCTGTGCTCTTGTCATCACAGCTGCTGAAACTATAGGGTTTGCTCCATCTATGATTAGCTCAACAAATCTCAGAGTCATTTCCAATAATCACAGGTAGAGGTAACTTAGGTACTGTCGCCACTTTCACTTGGTGTGACACCCCATTAATATTCAGAGTCACATGGGTTTTGGGATAGTATCAAGTGTCCCCCTGGATGCAGATGACACCAGTACATGGTCCTTTTACACAGTGCATTCCCAGCACTTCAACATACACTAGGGTCTGTCTGCTTCCCAAATCAATAAGTCCCTTTACAGTCTTATCTTCTACCTTGACATCTAATAAATACTTGCCCCAATTTGCTAGGGCCAAAACAATACCAGTGTTACTCTCTTTATTTTTATGGCAGTTTCTTGCAATGTGGACTGATTCATTACAGTTATAGCAAATAAAGTCTTTGGGTGCAGATTTGTTAATCCCACCAGAGTTCTTATCTGACCTGGAGTTAAATCAGGAAAAAGAGGATCTTACTATTACTTTGCTGCTGCAGTGTCTGTCTGGCCATCTGATAGTTCTTAGCCAAAGAAACAGCCTTTTCCCCACTTTCTGGTCTGTGACCTTTTACCTAAATCTGCACATCTGCAGGAAGGATGTTGATGAATTGCTGCATTGCAAATATGTCGATGATCTGTGGAACTTTTTTGCCCACTGGTTGGAGCCATTTAATAAGGAATTCTCTGAGCCGGGTGAAGGCTTCTCAAGGAATGTTAGCTGAGTGATACTTCAGGGACTGAAATCTTTGCATGTAGGTCTCTCCTGAGATGTCATATGTTTTCAGAATTACTCTTTCCACAAGGTCATAGTTTTCTGACTGTTCAGTGTCCATATTGCTGTAAGCAAGCTGGGCTTTACCTGTCAGGTAAGGTACCAGCCTGATTGCCCATTGCTGCTTTGGCCACTGGCAGGCTGCAGCAACCCATTCAGAAGTTGTCAGGTATGCCTCAATATCACCCAAGGGACACAACTTTGTAAGTTTAATGTCTTTTAAGTAGCTATTGTTTTGTTTCTCTGCTGGTCCTCTGCCAGATCATCCAGCTTTGAATGCTTGCAAGGCATCCAGCCATCACTGCTCCTGTCACTGCAGCTCTTCTTTCCTTGCTGCTCCTGTTGCTTCTTCTCTTCTTTTCTCTGCTTCTGTCTTTGTTGTATAGCCCACCATTTGAAGAAGGCAGACAGACTTTCAGGTTCTTTCTTGTATGTTCTTTTTCCATCAGTGATTCTGACTGTACAGGGTCAGTTTGGACTTTTGTTTCTGCTAGTTTGGCTGACATTTTTCTGGTAATCACTCCTGGGCTTGCTGTTGCAGGATTCATACCTTTCTTCTATGCTCCCCTGGTACCAGGTCTAGTGCACACACACAAACCTCCTAGCTTAGAGTTTGCACAATGAAAATCCCACTGCTAACTTTGTCTGTCATTGAGGCACAGGTCAGGAAGCACAGGAAAACCAAGAGCAGTTATGAAATTCACAAGTAGCATTTTATTATTTCCAATAACAATAACATTTAAAAAAATTTACAGAATGGTTATTAAATATATGCAGTTCAAATAAAACAAAGTCCTTCCGCTGAGGCTATTTCTAAATTTCAGTCTTTCTCTATCTCTAACAAACATTGGTCTTTTTATAAGACGTCAGCCTGGCAATTAATTTCTACATTCTGAGCTCATTAAGAGGCATCCTGTTTCTCACAACAAATGTGTCAGAACTTTGTCAATTTCTTTGCAGGTGCAACAAAATAGAACATGGTGTCCTAAAATGAATCTCATGTTGACAACTCTGCAAAAGACTTTGTGGAGATTAAACTGCATCTCAGAGTTAAGCCCCTGAGTTCCAAATAGCTTTTTGCAATCACTTCAACTATATAACTATATACATTTTGAAATAAAAACGGATCCCAGTTTCACACAAAGATTCACACATATTTTTGCAACCACAGATATGCAAGGGGAAGGAAACAATAGAAACAGCAAGTGAAGGTAGGGAGATAGCCGATCTCTTCAAGTTGTGTAACAGGGTGTGCTTTGAAACAACTGAGAAGATGCATGGGATATACTATATTGGACTAGAAATCTGCAACAAATCTCTCTTGCTTACATCTGAGGGAAGTTTTCCTTACTTTACAGTCTTACATTGGTATTGCTTTGTGTTTAATTATTTTTGTTTTTAAATCAGGAAGGAGGTTTCAAAACTGCTTATCTTGTGAGTAACTTCAGAAGGATTGAAATAACTGCATATTTGATTTTCCTTTGTGGGTAACTGGACTATCTACTAGTATTCTGTGACAGTTTGCATTAATATATTTTGAAATAATTTACTGGTAGTGGCTGTGTGCTTCAAATTGCAAAGGCTGCAGTTTGTAATTTGATGCCAGACACAGCCTCAGGTGAGGGAAATTGTCTTCACTAGTCAGGGAGACCTTGCATCATAGCCAATTGTTTTGGGTGGAGGAACATTCCAGCATTGATCAATTACTATAAACTACTGGTGTGATCCTGTTTCAGACAGAAGCCCATCTCTTCAAGTTGTGTAACAGGGTGTGCTTTGAAACAACTGAGAAACTGCATGGGATATACTATATTGGACTAGAAATCTGCAATAAATCTCTCTTACTTACATCTGAGGGAAGTTTTCCTTACTTTACAGTCTTACATTGGTATTGCTTTGTGTTTAATTATTTTCATTTTTAAATCAGGAAGGGGGTTTTCAAAACTGCTTATCTTGTGAGCAACTTCAGAAGGGTTGAAATAACTGCATATCTGATTTTCCTCTGTGGGTAACTGGACTGTCTACTAGTATTCTGTAACAGTTTGCATCAAATTACTTTTAAATAGTTGACAAATCAGTTACTGGAGGTTAGCTAAATTACTATAAAGGGCAGTACTCACCAGAGTGGTGGAGCAGTGGTGTATTTGATTGTTTCTAACAGTCACCAGTGGTTGTGGACTACCCCCTACCCTTCCTCACACCCCACCCCCCCAGGCGTGACGTTTCCTTTATAGCCAAGGTTCTGACATCACTTCCTCAACAGGTCTTGGGCAGAACTGTCATATTCTTAATAACCCAGCACAGTGCATAAAGGGTAAGTACACATCACAAAAAGGAAGAAAAAAAATATATATATTTATATATATTACATATTGTATATTATAAGGGAGAGGGACATGTGGGGAGTGGTGCAATGCACTGGCTGGGGGGCAGCAGTTTTCCAGGAGACATTCTGAAAACTGCCTTGCTGTCCTATCTGCAGGTAACTGTCAGCTCTGAGGAAGGAGGTTACCCACCTCCAGGTTAAACTGGCAAGGACTAAGGAGGCCTCCCCCACCAAAAGAGCACCACTGCCACAGAGGTTGCCAAGTATGAAGAGCAGTTGGACCACAGTGGGTTCTGGGAGGGTGCGGGTGGTGGAACAGAGGCGAAGCCCCCTAGCTGTACCTCTACACAAACCATATGCCAGTCTGGCAGAGCAAGATTTCTCCATGATGGCACCCTCAGTGGAGACCAAGAAGAATGTGGAGGACACCCACAAGAGAGACCCACAGAAGGGTGGCAAGGAACACCACAGGGGAAGGAAACAGCTTCTGATAGGTGACTCAGTTGTTAGAGGGGTAGACCTGGGGAAGGGAGAGGAGAGGGAAGTAGGGTGCCTGCCTGGTGCCATGGCTTGGAGGGACAAGAAGTGAATCCTCAGGATTGCACAAGCAGCATCGCAGGAGAGGGAACTAGATATCATTGTGCACCTTGGGACAAATGACCAAGCTAGGCATGGGATCAGTGCAGTGCAGGATGAAATTGTGGAGTTGGGGAGGGGCCTCAGACAGGTAGCAAGCATGGTTACCTTCTCAGAGGTGCTACCAGTCCATGGCAGGGGTGAGGCTAGGGTACTACACACCATGCAGTTTAATGAATGGTTGCAAATCTGGTCTGCATCTGTCCATGACAGGAACCAAGATCCTAAGTGACAGGTTTAAATTCTTCCTTGGCAAGCTTTTAAACTAGCCATGGGGGAGGTGCTAATAAGAGGCAGGAAATTTCAAGCCTCCCCTCACAAAACATGATAGGTAGTAAGGTAAACATTGCAGTACAGTGCTCAACAGAGGGCAGGACAGGGGTAAATGGAAAAATAGACAAGGGCAAAAAGAGAAGGCATAGGGGAAAAAAAGGATAAAGTCAACATTAAATGGAGGGCAATGAGTACCAATGCCCATAGTCTGGGAAACAAGCTTCCTGAGCTAGTAGTTTTGATGAAAGATGAACAATTGGATATTGTGGCAGTCATGGAAACATGGTACATGGAGAACCATGACTGGGATGTCAACATACCTGGGTACACAGTCTACAGAAGGGACAGGGAGGGGAAAAGAGGCTGGTGGAGTAGCTCTATACATAAGGGAAGGGATCAAAGCTACAGAACTAAAAAGTAAAGGGGGAGGACAAGAGACACTCTGGGTCTCCTCGGAGACAGGGAATAGCATCACAATCCATACAGGGGTTGTATACAGACCCCCATCTCAAGAGGAGGAAATGGACAAGAAAATGATAGAGGACATTCTAAAAATGGCTGAAAAAGGGGAGATACTGTTGATTGAGGACCTGAATATGCCAGATTTTAACTGGATGACATGTACTGCCTAGGTGTCAGCGTGGCTCAGTTGGTAGCACATCCGCCTTTGGACCAGAAGGTCATGGGTTCTCGTCCCACACCGGGATGGACTTGCACCTAAAAATCGCTGGCATCCGAGTGCAGTATTGGGGGATGCTGTACTGCTGGGGTATGCCGTCCTTCGGACGAGACATTAAACCGAGGTCCCTTCTGCCCATCCTGGTGTTGTTCTGGTGGGTGTCCAGATGGAAGTAAAAGAACCCAGTGTACTCTTCGTAAAGAGCAGGGAACATTCCTGGTGTCCTGGCCAACATTCCCCTTCCCATAAACCGGTTCATGCAATTATCCAGGCTGTGTGTGGGTGGGTGATGATGTGCGATATGGCCACCACCACACATTCAGTCACTTCACTACCAGTCTAGCATTGCTTGTAAAGCGCTTTGGGATACTGTGTATGAAAAGCGTTATATAAATGCTGATTCTTCTTCTTCTTCTACTGCAGCCACATCCAAGAGCAGGGTCATTCTCGATGCCCCGCAGGGGGCAGGCCTTAGACAGCTAGTGTTGGAACCCACTCGGGAGGGAGCAATACTAGACCTGGTACTCTCAAATGGAGAGAGGATCACAAATTTAGAAGTCAGTAGACATCTGGGAACAAGTGACCACTGCACAGTGTGCTTCACAATAAGTACAACCATGGAGACAAGCCATACAAAAACAAGCATACTGGACTTTAGAAGGGCTGACTTTGGCAAAATGGGTGAATACCTGAGGAATACCCTAGCAAATGGCCAAAAAAGAGGGGTGGAAGAACAATGGAGAAGAATCAAAACTGCCATCATAGAGGCAACAAGCCTTTGTGTGAAACAGATAAAGAAAACAAAGCAGAGTGAAAAACCACTATGGTTCTCAAAAGAGGTGGCAGGGAAGGTTAAGGAGAAAAAGGCTACATTCAAAAAGTAAAAGCATCACAGAAGGAGCACAACAGGGAACTGTATCAATTAAAGCAAAAGAAGTGGGAAGACAGTCAGAATAGCAAAGCCCAAACTGAGGAAAAAATAGCCAAGTCAGTTAAGAGATAAAACCTTTATAGCTACATTAGGAGCATAGAAAGGTTAAGGGAGGAATAGTGAAGATTAATAAGGAGATGGAGGTAAGAGGGAGACAGTGAAAAGGCAGAAATATTGAATGAATACTTTGCTCAGTATTCACAAAAGAAGATGAGGAAGAGTTACCTAAACCAGACAATAGAAGCACTCTGGGTAGGGGGTTGACACCAGTCCATTTACAGAAGAAAGAGTCCCGAAAGAACCCTAAACTCAAGGTGGACAAAGCAATGGGGCCTGATGGATTCACCTCAGAATCCTAAAAGAACTAAGGAGGACCTAGTGACACCACTGACCACACTTTTTAACAAATCATGGGAGGATGGGTGGTACCTGAGGACTGGAGAAGGGCAGATGTGATTCCCCTTCACAAAAGTGGAGCAAGGCAGAAGTAGGAACTACAGACCTGTAAGTTTGACCTCAGTGGTAGGGAAAATGATGGAATCACTTCTGAAAGAAAGAATTGTTGAGTACCTAGAGGCCAGCAGGGCACAGGACCCAAAACAGCATGTATTTACAGCAGGAAGGTCATGTCAGATGAATCTAATAGATTTCTTTGACTGGGTGACCAAAGTAATAGACCAGGGAGGGGCTGTGGATATGGCCTACCTAGACTTTAGCAAGGCATTTGACACAGTCCCGCACAAAAGATTAAAAATCAAGTTAGTCAGCCTGGGAGTGGGTCCCAGGGTGGTAGCCTGGGTTGCAAACTGGCTACATAACAGGACACAGAAGGTAATAGTGAGTGGAACACATTCCGAAGAAAGGGGGGTCACTAGTGGAGTACCTCAGGGCTCAGTTCTGGGTCCAGTCCTCTTTAACATCTTTATAGGTGACATTGCAGAGGGTCTGGAAGGAAAGGTATGCCTTTTTGCAGATGATACAAAGATCTGTAATAGAGTTGACACACAAGGCGGGGTAGAAAGGATGAGAAGGGACTTGGCAAGGTTGGAGGAATGGTCAGACATATGGCAACTTAGATTCAATGCAAAGAAGTGCAAAGGAATGTACCTGGGAAACAAAAACCCAGGAGAAGAGTACACAATAGCAGGGGAGGTACTAACAACAACAAAAATGGAATGGGACTTGGGGGTAGTCATATCGGATGATCTAAAGGTTGGTAAGCAATGTGAGAAGTCAGTAAGGAGAGCCAGGGGGATACTGGGATGCATAGGAAAGGGCATCACAAGTAGAAAAAGGGAAGTGGTTATCCCTCTGTACAGACAGTTGGTGAGACCCCATCTGGAGTACCGTGTGCAGTTTTGGAGACCTCATCTACGCAGGATATAGACAGGATGGATGCAGTCCAGAGGAGGGCAACTAAATGGTGCTGGGTCTGCATCAAAAATCATATGAAGAGAGACTAGAGAGCTTAATATGAATACCCTTGATGAAAGGAGGGATGGGGGGACATGATAGAAATGTTCAAGTACCTCAAGGGAATCAACAAAGTCCAGGAGAGTAGTATCTTTCAGAAAAAGAGATGTGTAAAAACAAGGGGACGCAATTTAAAGATAGAGGGGGGACGGCTCAGGGGTAATGTGAGGAAATCTTTTTTCACGGAGAGAGTGGTGGTTGCGTGGAACTGCCTTCCTGGGGAGGTTGTTGGGGCTAGAACAGTTGGAGAATTCAAACATGCATGGGACAGACACAAGGCAATTGTAGTGGGGGAGTGGCAGGAAATAGGCTGTTGGTTAACTAGAATCTGCAGCTTATCCAGTAGGTAGGGAAATGGGCAGACTGGGTGAGCCAAGTGGTCCTTATCTGCCGTCAAAGTCTATGTTTCTATGTTTCTATAGCGGAAGGCAGATAATTGTGAGGCTGTCAGAGTGAACAATTCCTAGGTCTCACAAGCAAATTTGATTGTGCAATCAGACAAGAGACAGAAAAGGAGAGGATAGAACAGATACTTGCATTTGATCTTTCTGTGTAACAAATGTGAGTGGGCCTTATTCAACCCTGTCACATGCTAACATTCTCTTGGTGAAAAACTGCCACTTCATATCCCTCCTGAACTCCCCCCCCCCATCAGCTTTAGGCTGTTCCTATTTTGAATAGGATCCTGTCTCATTTGTTCTGCAGAAAGTTAAAAGCAAGGATCTGTTCTCTCCTGTCCTGTTTCAGCCACTCCTGTCTTTGCCTGCCTGATTGTGCAATCACATCTTTTTCCTGGGCACCCAGAGGATCTGCCCAATCTGAACAGCACGTCCCCCAGCTATCTCCCTTTCTTCACTTGCTGTTTCTATTTCCATTCTTTCTTTCTCCTGCTTCTCTGTTGTTTAAAAAAAAAATAAACTATGCAAAACTGTTTATATGAAACTGGAATTCCTTGATTTGCAAATGTTGTATAAGTATGTAATTTAAATGTATTATGGAAGGCAATGTGGGAATTATTAGTTAAAGTAGACATCTGAAAGAGAAATTTGACCAGGAGAAAACTTCTGACCTCCTTCAACTTGTTAACAGAACTGTCTACAGCAGGCACTTCCAGACATTCTGTTCTATTTTGTTACACCTGTGGAGTTGGATGTACTTTCTTCAGGAAAGAAACCAGTACATTTGTTACATTTTGTGAAAAACAGGATGCAGTTACAGTAGAAACTGTAAAGACGGTAATGTTTCTGATTTTTCAGTTTTTAGTTTTAGAGTTGGAGATATATGAAGAATGACTTTTGCTTGGGCTGCCTGTGTTAAAAGCTATCCTGAACAAATGTTATTATTTTTATTTTTATTGCTTTTTTTCATAATAATAAAGTTCTACTTGTGAATTTTTATAACTGCTCCTGGTTTGCTTGTGCTTCCTGACCTTGCCTCTATGACAGTTTCCCCTAATGGTCTTGCTTCCACCAAGGCTGAAGAGGCCCTCGGTGCTCACCTAGTTTATACATTTAAGGTATTTGAAGGTCTCAGTCATGTTTCTCCTCTTCCTTCTATCCTCAAAAGAGTACATGTTGAGCCCCCTGAGCCTCTCCTCATATGTGTTGCCATGCTGGCCCTGTAACATCTTGGCCACCCTTCTCTAGGCCATTTCCAGAAAGTTGATATGCTTCTTAAGATACAGGCACCAATACTCAACACAATACTCTAGTTGTTGTCTCACTCGAGACCTGTAAAGTGGCCGAATGACCTCCACCTTCCTGCTGATAATTCCCCTGGCTATGCAGCCCAGCATCCGATTTGCTTTGGCTGCAGCTTTCTTGCAGTGTGCTGAGTGTCTCAGGTCACTCATGATAATTACACCCAGATCCTTTTCTTCCTCTGACCTGGTTACCTGCACACCACCCGACCAGTATTTTTTCCCTGTGTTTTTCACCCCCAAGTGCATAACCTTACATGTTATAGCATTGAACTCCACTTACCAAATGCCAGCCCTCTTCTTTAGCCTAGCCAGGTCTCTCTAGAGTGCCTGTCTCCCCTTCTCCTTGTCCAGCCTCCCATAAAGCTTTGTGTCATCTGAGACCAGGTGGATCTTACTTTTGATCTCATCCACAGTGTCACTTTGGAATATGTTAAACAACACCAGACCAGGCAAAGAGCCTTGTGGTGCCTCACTTGACAAATGTCTAGATTCTAAGAATTCTCCTCTGACTAAGACCTTTTGGCTTCTGTCCCACATTCAACATCTTTTTTTGAACAGAGGTTTTTCTGCTCCCTGGTAGGCTGGGTGGCTGCATCAGCCTGTTCTGGGAGCACCGGTCATCCCCGATTCCACCTTGCCAATTCTGGGACATCGTGGGCTGTTAGTGCTCTCTCAGGAAGGCTTCATGCAGCCAAGCCCCCATATTTTCCACTGGTTTTCTCCCCTGAGACCCATGGACATGCAATGGATGCAATGTCCAAGCTCCACTCTAATGGAGACAGCCCCAGGGTCCTGAATACAGGATCCTACCCTTGCATGGTGGCATCATGTGTGCTGGCTTCCAGCCTCCACTGGTTGTTAGGCAAGCAGTGCACCACACTAACCCCCCTTCCAGAAGAAGGAGAACTGTCCTGTAGATGCTCAGTCTTTCCTCTCTCCACCAGTCTCCAAGCAGCCCAAGTCTGTTCCTGATCCTGGGTCACTGACATGGCAAGAGGTAAGATGACCAATGCCTCAACCCTTCATGCCACTGGGCCAGCTCCACATTCAACTTCTGAGTTACCTGTGACCGGGAGCTCCTGCCACTCTTGAGGACCGATCTTTCCTTCAATCTGTTGCAACAGTTCTATTTCTAAGCCTAATCTATCCTTTATTATTTCTAGTCCATAAGGTTGGCCACCTATGGGCACCCCTCTCCCTCTCTTGACTATGCTATAGTGTCCTCTTTGATTTTCCTTTTCCCTCTCAGGTCCTTGTACAGGGAGGTTATTGGGGTGACTTCAGAGTATATGTGAAAAAGGTTGTGTTTATTGTTGTTGGATTTAGCATGTAATAACACCATATTATAAAATACCTTAATGTATATACCTTATGTTTACTAAACCTGTAAATATTTAAAATACCACGGCACTTGGTGTTTTGATAATGGTAAAAAGTACTAGGTGACTATTATAGAACTTAAGCTAGTTGTGCTATTTAAAATGCATGAAAATTGTTGTAAACTTAACAAGCTAGAAATGCCATGGTGATTTGCATATATCCCATTATGCATTGCATTATGGAAGTATGTATGATGTTGTATTTCTTTGAAACTTGATTTGTTGCCAATGCCTTTTGGGGTAACCCTTCTTTCAGTGATTCTACATTGAGGTTCTTTGTTTGTAGCTTGTTTTTTTTTTTTTTTTTTCTTTTTGAGCCCCCACTACGTAAGCAAACAAGGCCTGTATAGAAGAGGCTAAATCGCAATTGCTATGTTGGATCAGAGATTAGTAGATAGTAGATAAGTACAAAGAATAGATATGAATAGTTTGTAGCTTCAAACTAATGTACTGAAGAAGAAATATGCCATTGCAAAAGGTTATTTCTTGTATTTTGAACAAACATCACACAGAGATTGTGTGTTAAACTTAAAGTTTGGTGTCTGGTCCATCTGCTATCCCACAACCCCTCCAGAGACTTGGTGGTAGCAGTGGGATAACTTGTTGGAAGTCTCTGCACTGGCTAAAGAGGGATGTTTTCTGGTGGATATTGCCCAGATATCCCACGTGGACCAGTGCACCAGGAGCTGTCGGAGAAGAAAGTCCGTGGAGTTTGGCCCAGAACCATGGCTGACAGATGGAGAGAAACTACAGCTTGTACTGGACCTGAGAGCTCAGAGGAAGGCCAAGCCTAAAGAAGATGGAGAGGTGCAGGTCGAGGCAGACTGGAGGTGCAAGAGACAACATCCAGGAGGTGGAGACCCTGATGAGGATGGTCCACTGGACAAGTGGGCAATGGCTGGAGGCAGACCGACTATGCAGAGAGGTGGAACACTGGTGCCAGGTGCTTGAGAAGTTCCTGCTGGAGAGTTTGGATAAAGAGTTGGAGGATTTTTTGTAGCTTCAGTTTGAGGAGGACCCCCTGACTGAGCAGGATACTCCTTTGTTTCCTGTGTTCCCAGGATGCTACCTGTTGGAGGTTGGAGGTGCAAGTATGGAACTTGAATGTGAGACCCCAGGTAAGACCGTGCCTAGTGATATTGTGCAGGGGTTGAAGACTCCAAGCAAGCAAGAAGAAGCCTATGAGGCAGAAGGGACTTTTTCTTGTATTGATGCAGCTAAATTTAGTAACAGTATTGAGTGGGGTATACTACATGCTAAAAATACTAATGTTTTCAAACTGCTACATTATGTGAAAGTTAAGGAGGGTAGAGATCATTTAAAAAATGTCACCCTTGGAAAAAGGGAAACTCTCACATAGGTTACAAAGTATTAGACGGTAACAGATGGCTGAAAATAGCACAATGATTAAAACGATGTTTACTAAGACACCCCAGAGTTAAAAGATTTAGGAACCTGCTGTTTAACATTGCAGGGTATTCAGCATGAGAGGTTCCTTGGGGTCCTGTAGGTTTCTGTAGAGACCTGTCTGGGGATAAGATTACCAAGGATTTGGGTCATAGGTTACAAAAGGTTGAAATAGGAGAGTAGAAACTACTATTGCTCCTTCCATATTCCCGCAGACACTTTGTGTAAGACAGAGGGGTCAAGTTGGTTGCAGGCAAGGCTAGAGGTGGCTCTGCAATGGTCCCTTTCTGTAGGCAAAAGTGTAGCATGTTTGGTCAGGGGGTGGGCCTGATGTCAAAAAAAGAAGTACCCAAGGGCAGACGAGGAGTCTGAGGTGGTAAGTGTGTTTTATTCTTTTCTGAGTGAAAACCTACAAAGGAGAAGTGGGTGGAAAATGGATTGGAACCTGTGCTGGGGTAACACATTGAGTGTCTACCCTCAGGTGTCTGTATCTGTAAAAAGTGAAATGAATCAAGAGTCATAGTGGGTTTATGTAGAAGGGTTGAACCTTGGACTGGGCCCCTGCTTAAAACTGATATGTCTGGTGGGGTTGGAGCGGGTAGTTACTCACTCCATAGAAAGTTTTTCTATGGTGCTGGACTTTACAGCCATCCAGATTTTTGGTTAAGAAATATAACGGACTTTCCCGAAAAGAAGATGACAAGGTACCGTTAGTGTCTGTTGAGAAATGTGTTAATGTCTCAGGGTAAAGAATGATGATATTCACCATGTTTATGATAGAATGTTTATCGTTAATACGGACCCTGAGACAGAGATTCTGAAGATAGATGGGTAGAAGCTCCATCCCTTCCTGGGACAGGAAGGTGGTAAGCAGTCTGCAATAACTGCTTCCCTCTTAAGGTGGGGGATAGGTGACCGGGAGCTCCTGCCAGTCTTGAGGACTGACCTTTCCTTAAATCTGCTGCAACAGTTCTATTTCTAAGACTAATCTATCCTTTACTATTTCTAGTCCATAAGGTTGGCCACCTATGGGCAAGCCTCTCCCTCTCTTGACTATGGTACAGTGTCCTCTTTGATTTTCATTTTCCCTCTCAGGTCCTCGTACAGGTAGGTTATTGTGATGACTTCAGAGTATATGTAAAGAAGGTTGTGTTTATTGTTGTTGGATTTAGCATGTAATAGCACTATGTTATAAAATACCTTAATGTATATACCTTATGTTTACGAAAATTGTAAATGTTTAAAATACCATGGCACTTGGTGTTTTGATAATGGTAAAAAGTACTAGGTGACTATTATAGAAATTAAGCTAGTTGTGCTATTTAAAATGCATGTAAATTGTTGTAAACGTAACAAGCCAGAAATGTCAGGGTGGTTTGCATATACCCCATTATGCATTGCATTATGGAAGTATGTATGATGTTGTATTTCTTTGAAACTTGATTTGTTGTCAGTGCTCTTTTTGGGTAACCCTTCTTTCAGTGATTCTACATTGAGGTTCTTTGTAGCTTTCTTTTTGAGCCCCCACTATGTAAGCAAACAAGGCCTGCATAGAAGAGGCTAAATCTTAACTGCTAAGTTGGATCAGAGATCAGTGCCAGTAGGTGTTGGCTAAGTGCAGAGAAAGGACATTCATGGTCTGTTGCTGTAAACTGATGTACTGAAAAAGAAATATGGCATTGCAGGAAGTTATTTCTTGTATTTTGAATAAACATCACACAGAGATTGTGTGTTGAACCAGAAGTTTGGTGTCTGGTCCATCTGTTATCCCACAACCCCTCCACGTTACCCAATAAGCTTAGTCCCAGACTGTCTAGATTCTTGACCTGTCTCCTGTGTGGTACAGAGTCAAAGGCCTTGTTGAAGTCAGATACAGGGCATCAAACACTAGGCCCTTCTCCACTGGCCTGGTGACACAGTTGAAGTCAATTAGGTTAGCCTGGCAGGACCTCTACAGCACAAACCCATGCTTCCTCACATCCAGGAGCCCATTTTCTTCCAGAAAGCTCACAAATCTCTTTTTTAGGACGGTCACCATCAGCTTACCCACTACTGAGATCAAGCAGACTGGTCTGTAGCTCCCTGGTTAATCTTTCAGCCCACTTTCATGGAAAGGTAACACATGTGCAGTTCTCCAGTTCCAGGGCATGATCCCTGACTCCAGGGAGGTGTTAAACAGGTCTGCCAGGGGATCTGCCAGAGCCTCCACCTGTTTCCTTAGAACCCTTGGGTGCACACCATCTGGCCCAGGGAATTTATCCCCCCTTCAGAGCCCTTAGGCCCTTAAGTACCCCATCAGCTTGAATGATAGTGTCTATGATTTCACCCCTCCTGGTTCTCACCGCCCTGTTCCCTTGGAACCCAATGGAGCTGAAAGCCCTCCATAGCGATTGGCGCATGGAATAACAGCCGCACTATTTCAGCTGTTACTTCTGCATTTCAATGTGTGCACTGCACATGTGCATGAGTCGTGTGCATGTGCAGAGTTGCACGCATGTGTGGTGCTGTGGTGCTGCTCTGCTGTGTATGGCATTATGCCATTTACTGTTTTGTGCCCCCCTAGTCATGCCCATATCATGTCACACGTCACACATTGGGAGCCCACCCCAGTATGCAGAATGTCATTTTGTTTCTAAAAATTAGAAAATGGTCCCTCGTCGAGTTTTCTTTCTGCTGCGGTGCCCCCTGCCCACCTCATGCCCGACCTCGGGGTGCCCAATCCCGATGTAGGCAGTCCCTCGTTGTCCGTTTTGTTTCCCTGTAAAGCTAAAAATGGTCCTTCATCAGTCAGCTCGGTCTCCCTCCCCCTCCCCACCATCCCACTGTGCACCCACCTCCCCACACCCCCCCTTACCCATACTTACCCCTGGAAGTCAATGCTGTCATCTTCTTTGGATGAGGACACATCTGCACTCTTTATAGCCCAACTGCGAACTGACAAATTAAAGGTAAGCATGCTATACAGCCATTCAATGGGGTTTTCAACTTATGCTGGTATCTCAGCCATTTTTGGGAATTTTTGCCCCAAATTTTCAACATGGGGTTCTTGGGATCCCTCCTAGTGAAAACTGTCACTGTCATTTTGTTACTCTGCCCCAAAAGGTATTTTCTGGTCACTGCATGGAATCAGCTTTTGGAACTGATTCACGAAATGACAGTGCCACTGTTCATGAGGTGGGGTCCCAATATGCCCATGTTGCAAATTTGGTATAAAAATTCCAAAAATGACTGCATTACAAGTGTGCATTGCACAGTTTCTATGCACGCTCCTAACGTCACTAATTTTTACTATTTTCACTCCACATTTTTAACATTGTCATTTTTGCACACCTCCTTCACAACAATACAGCTGTCATTTTCCACAACCTGCCAGAAACATGTTTTTTAACCTCTGGTGCAGAATAGTGTGTTTGGTCTGAGCAATAACCTTTCAGGAAAATTAAACAAAATGACACTGGCACTGTTCATGAGTAGGGGCCCAAAAAAGGCCATGTTGAAAATTTGGTGAAAAAATTCTAACAAATGACTGCGCTATGAGAGTGCACTGCACAGTTTCTACGCACGCTCCTAACGTTGCTAATTTTTAATATTTTCACTTCACATTTTTAACATAGCCATTTTTGTACACCTCCTTCACAACTGTACAGCTGTCATTTTCCACAACCTGCACAAACCATGTTTTCGAACCTTTGGTGCAGAATAGTGTGTTTGGTCTGAGCAATCACCTTTCAGGACAATTGACCAAAATGACACTCGCACTGTTTAGGAGGAGGGGTCCAAAAAAGGCCATGTTGAAAATTTGGTGCAATACCTCCAACATATGGCCACGTTATACCTGGGCATTGAATAATTTTTATGCACATGTGTAACTTTCGTCACTTGGTAGCCCTTCACGGCCCTATTGGCTCTGGCCAGAATTTATTTTCTTAAGTCATGCCCAGTATGTTTGAAAATTAAAATAAAAGCTTTGGGTCAGGTGGTTGAACAAATATTAGCTGGAATATGTCATCTCCAGTTATTGACACATCTCATGGTGAAAATAACATTCCAGCCATGAGGTAGGACAAGGGTTAAGTCAGCAGCTTTTGTTTTTAAGAGATTAGCTGCCAGTTGTCTGTGAATTGCTAATTTCTACACAGTGCTGTCTTTGTGAGTTGAAACAAAGTGTTGTGAAAGTCTTTGACAGACAAAGCTGTTGGCTGCTGTTGGCATTCAAGTATTACAGTGTGATACAGCTGTGCAGTACTCATCAAATCTATATCAATACCACTTTACTAATATCAATATTAATCTGTTTCCCTGCAGATCAGCTTTCCCAGGCAGAGTCAGTCAGCTGCCTACAGCTCCCCAAGCCCTCAACTTAGGTGTCAATAAGGCTGACCGCTATTCTAGGACTATTGACAGTTATTAAAAATGACCTTAGACGTAATTTCATGCCTATCAAAACACGGGCCATATGCTAAGGATTATGAAAAGCCACAGTGAAGGAAAGCAACAACAGCCTCCAGGGGCAGCTTATGTGAAGATTATTGGCTTTTTTTTTATTTGCTGGAGCACTGGGCCTGGCCCTTATGCAGACAACCTGTATGCTGAAGGGGTAATTGAATCAATTTGAAGCTCTGGGGCACATTTTGAAGAGCTCTCACAGCATATCATCTTAATGGTTTATGTGGCGTAAAATATCTTAAGCAGTGCTAAGGACTCTTTAACACATGCAGTATGGAGAGAACAGATCAAAACCGCATGTTGGACAGCCTCTGCCCCACAGAGTACAAATCCCTTGCTAAGATCATTTCTTGTAAACAGGAGTGCTTCTGCATCTTTCTCCATCCTGGAAACAATGCCAGTATGCTTGTTTTTGCATTCTGAGTTGTCCTGTTTTTTTTTTTTTAAACTACTAAAGCATCATTTTCAGAATTATAAATGACACACTACTAACAACAGAAACATACACGTTTATATTAGTGGTTATCTGAAGAGGAATATTAATCTTCAACAAGCTTGGACATGAAATAGCTCACTTATACAGAACACAGGAATGTGATGGCAGAAAAGGAGCACCAGGCCTACCCAGTCTGCCCAGGGTGCCTAGATTTCCACCAGGCCTTTGCTGTAGTCCTCCCCCCACCCCAACAACCCCTTGTGATTATCCCAGGCCCATTTGAACCCTGTATTGTCTTCTCCCCCACCACCTCCTCCTTTGGCAGCCCAATCCAGCTGTTCACCACCCTCTCGGAGAAGAAGTATTTCCTGAAGTTACCCCTAAATTCCCCCCCTTGATTTGATACTGATGTCCCCTCACATTAAGTCTCTCCTTCAGTTGGAAAAGGCTTTTCACAGGCACCTTATTGATACCCTTGAAGTATTTAAATGTCTCGATCACGTCTCCCCTCTCCTTTTTCTGCTCCAGAGAGTACATGCTCAGGTCATTCAGTCTCCCCATATATGGTAAGTGGTCTAGCCCCCTCACCATCCTTGTCACCCTCCTCTGAACTTGATCCACCATCTCCATGTCCTTCCTGAGGTATAGCCTCCAGAACTGGACCCCAAACTCCAGGTGCGGCCTGGCCAGCTGGGAGTACATGGGTAATATGAGCTCTCTCCTCCTGCTGGAAATCCCGCTCCCTATGCACCTAATATTCTGCTGGATCTCGCCACTGCCCCTCCACACTGCTTTCCCACCTTTAAGTCTTGTGCCTAAGTCCCTTTCTTCTTCAGTTACCTGCAGGGTTCTTCCTCCCAACCAGTACTCCACTCTCACTTTTTTTCTGCTAGACTTATTAATCACCTCCCTTAACTCAATAGGCCTGGATTCCCTGTCACTCAACTGGTTTAAGGATTACCTTTCAAATAGGTCACAACTGGTTAAAAATGGAAATTACCTATCCACCTCAAAACCACTGCTAAGGGGCGTACCACAAGGTTCTATTCTTGGCCCTATCCTCTTTGCTATTTATATAAACAATATTGATGCCAACCTCACTCAATCTAACATTCATCTGTTTGCTGATGATACTGTATTATATGTCAGCAATCCCTCACCTTCCAAAGCCTGTGATCTGTTACAATCGAATTCTCCATTCTGCAGCGCAACCTACTTGACAAAAACTACTTCTAAATGAAAAAGACAAAAGCCATGTTCTTTGCCACAAAGAGTTGCTCTACCCATACCCTAGCATCCACCAATTCTACATTTATCCACCTTACTTGGAGAAAAACTTGAATTTGTTGATAATTTCAAATATCTTTGGAGTATGGATAGATAACAGGCTTGACTATTCAGTCCATATTGAAGAACTGCTTAAAAGCTAAGACAGAGGCTTGGACTATTCTTTAGAATAAAGCATACCTAAACAGTGACTCCAAAAAGGTTAATTAAGGCCTCATTCCTATCCCTCATTGATTATGCTGATTTTCTATACTGCCATTGTCCAGGTCATCTCTCACAAAACTGGACACCCTGTATCACAGGGCCATAAGATTTATTACTGACCTTCCCCCAGCACCCATCATTGCTCCTTTATATGGCAGTCAATTGGACATCATTACAGCACAGAAGGACTAGGAATGCTGTTATCTGGACATTCAAAGCGTTAACAGGCAAACTACCTACCTATATCACTGATTGCTTTACCCAAATTACAACTAGGCCATACACTTTAAGGATCAGTAAACTTATCATGTTACAGGTCCCCATTGCCTGCACCCGGTATGGGAGGGCTGCTTTCAGCTATACTCAGCAGTTGCATGGAACTCCTCCAAAAATCCATGAAGCTAGATAGCTTTCTACCTCTGACATCCTTCAAAAGACTGTTCTCCGCCTCTTTTCCAGAGCTCTGCAATTGCTCTTATAAACCATAATCCCCTACCCTACCTGACCCACCTTTCTTTTTCCGTCCATTATATTGTTTCATATTCTATCTTCCGACTCACCTATCTATTCTCACAAAAGCTAGTTAGACCCTATAATTTTATATTTTATTCCTGCTATACCCTTTGCCCACATTTTTCTTGCAGGCAAAATGGTTCTACTGCTCCTTGTATATATGTAAATTGTTGTATACATTCATTTCTTGCCATTTTATTGTTATTTATGCTATTCTTGTCTATGTAATAATATTTGTACCCTCATTTGTATGACCACTCAGGTCCATCTTGTAAATGAGCTTTGCTCAATGATGTTCGCCTGAATAAATAAAGATTTTGATTGATTGATTGATTGAGTTGCATGATCCTACACTTAGCCATTCTGAATGACAATTGCCACTCTTTGGACCATTTCTCCAGCCTCTCCAGATCCCTATGCATCATCTCCACCTCCTCCTGCATGTCCACTCTAGTGCAGACCTTTGTGTCTTCTGCAAATAGACTCATCCTCCCTTCCAGACCCTCTGCTATATCTCCTATAAAGATATTTAAACAGAAGAGGCCCTAGCACCGACCCTTGGGGAACCCCACTGATGACCTCAGACTCCTCCGAGGGTGCCCCATTGACCAATACCCTCTGCATTCTTCTCGCCAACCAGTTCTCAACCCACCTTATTACCACCTCCCACAGCCCCAAGCAGGTCATTTTGTGCAATAGGCTCCTGTGCGGCACCAAGTAAAATGCTTTTCTGAAATCAAGATAGGCCACATCCACCAAGCCCCCCTGATCCACCACCCTGGTGATCCAGTTAAAGAACTCTATCAAGTTCATTTGACAAGATCTGCCCTTGGTGAACCCATGGTGCTCCGGATCCCAAAGGCCGTTTACCTCTAGGTAGCTGCTAATTCTGTTCTTAAGCAGTTTTTCCATGAGCTTGCCAGCCACAGATTTCAAGCTTACTGGCCAGTAGTTACCCACCTCTTCCTTCTCCCCTCCCTTGTGAAGGGGTATTACATCCACACACTTCCAATCATTAGGTATGACCCCTGATCTTAAGGAGTTGTTCAATAGGTTGGTCAAGGGAGCAGCCAGTACCTCCCTCAGTTCCCTCAAAACCCTTGGATGCACCCTGTCTGGCCCCATGGCTTTGTCAACTTTCAAGTCCCTAAGCTCCCTTAGTATCTCCTCTTCCAGAAACTGTCTCACGTCCACTCCCTTCCCAGCAATCTCTGCTACCCTAAAGTTGCCCTGTTTCCATTCTTCTTCCTTCGTGAATGCTGAACAGAAACAGCTATTCAGCAATGCAGAATTCTCCTTGTCCCCACCACCCTCTCCCATGCCCCATTTTTCAGGCTGGGAATCCCTTTCTCTGTTTTCCTCCTTTCGCCAATATAACTAAAAAACATCTTGTCACCCTTCTTGACTGCCTTGGCAATGTTCTTCTCTGTCCTTGCCTTTGCTTGCCTGACCACCCTGCCAACCTCCCTCTGCCTAACCTGATATTCTTCCCAATCCTCCTCCCTCTGCATCATTTTAAACCTCCTAAAGGCTCTCCTCTTTGCCCTGATGCTACCCTCCACTTATTTGTTGAACGACAGTGACTTTCTTTTCCTCCTATTTTTGCTCACCCTCCTCTGTGGCTCCCACTACGGCCCCCTTTATTGAGCCCCACATGTCTTCCACCCCCCCATGCTTCCCCACTCCTTCTAGAGCTTGTTTAATGTATTCCCCCATCTTCCTAAAATCCACTTCTCTGAAGTCGAGCACCTTCACCTTGGTCTGGTTTAAGGACAACGATGTGCATATCATGAATCACATGGTACTATGGTCACTGGTACCAAGGTTATCGCCCACAGATATTTCCCCTAATCTGTCCCTGTTTGTTAGTTCCACAATCAAACACCACCCCATCCCTAGTTGGTTCCTGGACCATCTGTCTGAGTAAGACAACATGAAGGGAGTCCAGTATTGCCCTGCTTCTGGGGGATGCTGCTGACAACGTGCCTCATGCCACATCCGGCAGGTTGAGATCTCCCATCAGCAGTGCCTCCCCCTTTGTTGCCATTCTCAGAATTACTTCCATCATCTGGTTGTCCACCTCTTCTTGCTGCCCCGGTGTCCTGTAGACCACCTCTGTGCAGACCGCCTCACCCCTCCCTGTGGTCAACGAGACCCATAATGTCTCTGCGTCCCCCCACCTGCCCTGTACCTCCGTTGCCTAAATTCCCTCCCTCATGTAAAGCGCCACTGTCCCCCTTCCGACCCTCTCTCTCCTAAACAGTAAGAAGTGTGTTCATGTCCTAATCTTGCCCTCCATGGCACCAAGACTCGGTGATTCCCACCAGGTCTACGTCTGCTTACGTAGAAACATAGAAACATAGAAATTGTCAGCAGATAAGGACTGCTAGTTCTATCCAGTCTGCCCATAGGTCCTATACATTGTTTGTGGCTACTGACCTTGTGTGATCAGTGGCTTTTCATCACTCCCTCCCCTCTCAAGGTTCCCTTGTGCCTGTCTCAGGCATGCTTAAACCTCTCCACTGTGCTTGTCCCCACTACCTCCTGTAGAAGACTATTCCAAGGTTCCACTACCCTTTCTGTGTAGAAAAACTTCCTCACATTACCTCTTAATCTACCCCTTCCCATTTCATATTGTGCCCCCTTGTTCTAGTACTTTTTCTACATTGGAAAAGGTCCCCCACCTGCACCTTGTTTATGCCCTTGAGGTACTGGAAAGTTTCAATCATGTCCCCCCTCTGTCTCCTCTCCTCCAGTGAGTACATATTGAAATCCCTTCGTCTCTCCTCCTATATTTTGTGGTGCAAGCTCTGCACCATCTTTGTTGCCCTTCTCTGGATAGTCTCTACCTTATCTATGTCCTTGCACAGGTGTGGCCTCCAGAACTGCATGCAGTACTCCAGGTGAGGCTTTACCAATGTTTTATACAATGGCATCACCACCTCCCATCTCCTGCTAGTGATACCCCTGCCTATGTACCCCAGCATGCCACTGGCCCTTCCTGCTGCCTTTGTGCACTGCTTTGATACCTTAAGGTCATTAGAGATGATAACCCCTAGGTCCCTTTCCTCTTTGGTGACAGTCAGCTTCCCCCAACCCCCAACCTTACTGCTGCCAGATCCGGGACCTTATTACCCAGGCTCCTACCATTTGTGCATATAGCCTTCCAAACTCCAGCCAACCCGGTGCCCCTCCCCTGTCCTAACATTTCTCACCATCCTGACGCTCCCTCCTATAGCATCCACTGGGTGTTTCAGTTTCTGGGGGGGGGCTGAGTGCCCCCCATGTCAGCTGTACTATTCTTTGGTTTCACTTGCAACACCCTCCCCCTAACTCAGTTTAAATTTGTAGAATCGTTCAACAAACTCCTCCATTTTCCACCTCAGCAGTTCCTTATCATCCCTATTTAAGGGTAGCCTATCTGGGGTGAACAGGCTTTCATCCAGCCAGGTGGCCCCCCAATCCCCCACTTGCCCAAAGCTTTTCCAAGCACACCATCCAGAGAGCTAGCTATTAAATTCTGTTATCCTTTGCTTCCCTCTCTGAGCTAGCTCTTGGAACAGGCAGCACCTCAGAGAACACCACTGATCTAAAGTTCAGGTTATTTTAGAACCTTGCTAAAGCTTTAAACCTGGCTTGCACCTCCATCAAGCTATGCCCTGCAAGGTCATTTGTTCCCAAATGGAACACCAGGTGGGTGCTTTCATCTTGCAGTTTCCCCCTGGAAGGGATGTGATGAATCACCTCAGCTGCTGTCAGGCCTGGCAAGCAACTAATCCAGACCTTGCCCCTATCCCTCCCAAGCTAATGCCCCTTACAATGGAGTCCACAATAAATTGGACCTTGTCCTCCACCTTTCTTGAGCTCAATCCACAACCTGATGGCTCTCTTGCTGCCCTCTTCCCCTTATCCTCCCTGCTTCCGATCTCCCTCTCCCCTGTGCCTCCCTCCACTGGCTTAATCTTATTCTTCCACGCCCACATATTCTGTCCTCTCCAGGGTCTAGACCCTGGACTCATCCTGTATCCACACTGACTCCAGGCCCTATGCCCCCCTCCCTCTTCCCAATCCTATTCTCTGTGGCCAGCACCTTTGTCTGCCCCCCCCCGCTGCGTTGCTGCAAGTTCTCTTACTTGTCTCTGTTGTGCCCTCTCCTGTATAGTGGTTTCTCAGTTCCTCCTCCCTCTCTTCTCTTTCTTCTGAGACCCTTGTAGTACTGGTGAGGTCTGTCAAATGGGCCCCAGATACCTTACCCTCCTACCCTTGCTCTGCCTCATTATCTCTGCTCATTTTACTCTCCCCACTTGTTGCACTATTCTGACCCCTACTAGATTCTAGATAAAGCTGACACTGAGATAACACTCTCCCTTTTTTTCTCTGGACTTGCTCCCCTAAGTTATCCCAGACATCAAAAGCCCCTTCCTGGCCACAACTGCTCTCTGGTGACTTCCCCCTTGTGTTTCCATGTTCCTGATCCCTGGCTTCCGATGCCCTCTTCTGATCGCTGCTGTTGTGCTGAGGTGACTTCCTCCTTGTGCTCTCCTTCTCATGCATACTGTCTGTCAACATCTCCCCTTCATTTTCCAGGGGAAGGATCTCTGTATTCCCCTCTCCCTGGGGCATCCCATTTGCCCTACCCTGAGGACCCTTCACACAAACTGCCTCCCTCCCATCGTCATCCTACATCTGCAGCTCATCAAACCTATTTTTGTGCACTATGCCCCCCAAATTCCCTTCTTCCACAGGGGTACTCCCCTCCTTTTGCTCTATGAAATTCTCTGACTCCCCTTGCCCCCCACTAGCTTCCATCCCTCTTTCCCCTGAAGCTTCCTTGGGCTTGATGTTGTCCCTTCTCCTGCTAGGTCCCTACATTCCCCTCATCCCACCCTTCTCTTTTACTGTTACCTACTGGCCCTGGCCAACCCTTCCCTCTCCTTGTGCTGCTCACTGATCTCTTGATCCTATGTACCTCAAATTGTTGTTCACCACCATCCTCCTTTCTACCCTGACCCCCCCTTAATATCCCTCCAGCCTCTTCTAGTACCCCTGCTCCATTCTTGGGCATAAATTGTCCAATGCAAGCTCCTTACTTACTCCCTAATTTGTGCCAACTGCTTGCACACCACACAACCCCCTAACCTCCAAGCCATGTGTATTACCATGGCCGGCCCACACCCAGTACACCCCACCACCCTGCCAAAAATGCTTGCTGTATTTTCTGTTTGGGGGCCTGACCACCATCCCTGATCCCCCTTTCACCAATGATTCCCCACCATGTGTTTCAGTTTATGATAAACCACCTAAGCCTTATATTTCAAATGAAGAAGGAGGTGGAGTGCGTGTCCTGGTAACGAGGGTATGAGGTCTCAAAGAGGACTTCACTGGGACCCAATCTATTGCCTGTGTATCTGGAGTAGGATAATATCATGCAATATATATGTGTGTGTGTGTGTGTATATATATATATATATATATATATATATATATATATATATATTAATGTTTGACATATTTTTAAAACAGTTAGGATTTTGCAGTAAGAAGTTCATAATGGACTTGAACTCCTGCCCGGTCACATGCTGACAGTACAGGACAGTATGGTACAAAGGGGAAGGGGTGTCCAATGGAAAACGTGTTAATTAGCTTCCATTCCAAGTATCACTGGCAATTGTAAAAGTGGATGCTAAGGAAGAAACACCTTTTTTTTTATGTTTCTTTGCATATGCACAAGAAACATCTTGTGGTAGAATGAAATTTTTGAGGCGTGTCAGGGATAAGTACAATGCACTGCACTATACAGTGGGCTCGTCCCTGACAGACCAAGGAACTTGTAACCAGACTATGACACTAGTCACAGTTTTGCATCTGTAAGCTGTTCTCTAGTTGAAAGAAATGAAGCGCTCCAGTGAGAGTGCTTCATTCAATTCATTTGCATAATGCCAGCTGGTAAGCAAACAGTTCTGTTCCCTCTTCTTCATCACCATTTGCATTAAGCCCCCTCTGTTTCCTTATCACTAGCAGTATTCCCTCCAGCTCACTCCCTCTGCATGCTGTCCTCCCCACACCCTTTGTTTCCTGTCCCGGTATCAGCTGCATTCCCTCCCGCTCCCTCCCTCCCTCTGCATGCTGTCCTCCCCATGCCCTTTGTTCCCCATCCTGGTATCAAAATTAAGCCCTCCCACTCCCTCCCTCTGCTTGCTGTCCTCCCTGCGCCCCTTGTTCCTTGTCCCAGCATGTGAATGAAGCCCTCCTGCTCCCACCCTCTGCATGCTGTCCAACCCACACCATCCATTCCCTGTCCCTGTGCTGATATCGGGGTGCCTAGTCCCCCTGTCAGCATTATCTAACCCACCCCAGGACACTGGGGAGCCCACTCACAGTGTCCTAAAATAAACATTTTTTATACCCTGTTAAAAAAAAAGAAAACTTCCCCCGATGTCTTTTTTTTAAGCCTGTAAAAGAAAATGGTCCTTGTCATCTCCCCACCCCTCCCCCATCCCAACCCTCCTCTGTGCACCTCCTCCCCGCATCCCCACCTTACCACATACTTACCTTTGGAGGTCATCGCCTGTGATTTTCTGGGACTGGAACATGGCTGCACTCTTCAAAGCCGAACCATGAACTGAGGAATCAAGGTAAGCACTGTATAATGGCTGTCAAAGGGGTTTTCAACTTATGTTGATATCTCAGCCATTTTTAGGAAATTTGACCCCACATTTTCAACATGGGGTTCTCTGAGCCCCACCTCATGAACACTGGCACCATCATTTCATTACATGGTGCCGAAATGTGATTGTGTGGTCACTGTGTGGAATCAACTGTCGGGACCGATTAATGAAAGAACAGTGCCAGTGTTCATGAGGAGAGCTCTCAAAAAGCCCATGTTGGAAACTTGGTGCAAAAAATCCCAAGAATGACTGTGTTATGGTGTGTGTTGGGCAGTTTCTACGCACACTTGTAACTTCCTCAATTTTTTAATATTTTCACTCTAGATTTTCAACATTGCCATTTTTTCACCTTCTCATGGACAGTACAGCTGTCATTTTTCACATCCTGCCTGAAATGTGTTTTTGCACCTGTGGCACAGAATGACGCTGTTGCTGTGTGAAATAACCTTTTGGGATGAATGAACAAAATGGCAGTGGCACTCTTTATGAGGTGGGGTCCCAAAAAGACCATGGGTTGGATATTCAAAAGGGTTGCGCCATATGCAATAGGGTTGCGCCTGCGCAAGTCCGAAATTGCACCATTCTGCCATATTCAGCAGGAGGCAATTGCGCCCCCCAAGGCAAGCTGAGCAACAGCGCAATGCAAATGAATGCATGCTGAACTGGAGGGGGAGGAACCATGCATAATCTGCACAGCCCGATATTCAGCGGGCTGTGCAGAGTTGTGCAGGCGCAACCCCCAACCTGTGCCTGCACAACTTTGAGCCAAAAAGGAGTAAGTCGAGGGCCACCCACAGGTGAGCTGCCGCATTGCAGGGTGCAACACAGCAGCTGCCACCTGTGGCTGGCCCTCAATCTACTCCTGTGCCCCCTGCAGCCCGATCGTGGGCAAAAGTGAAAAAATCCACCACCCCGACTGGCCCGATCGTGGGCAAAAGCATAAAATCCCCACTCCCCGACTGGCCCGATCCCGGGCATAAGGTTAAATAAACAGTTGCCCCATGTTGAAAATTTGGTGAAAAAACTCCCATAAATGTCCATGTTACCTGCAGTCGTTCAAAATTTTCTACACACGCATTTAACTTTGGTCATTTTCAATATTTTCACTCCAGATTTAAAGTATAGCCATTTTATCACACCACCTCATGAACAGTAAGGCTGTCATTTTTTTCATCCTGCCCAAAATGTATTTTCACACCTGTGGCACGGAAGTCCATTTTCCGACAGATTTAAAAATTATCACCCATGGGGTTAATGAGGTGGGGTGATAAAAATACTATTTTCAACATTTGGGGTCAAAATATGAAAAAAAAATACAAAATTATGCCCATTCATTGCAATTTCAGTACACATGCTCACAACTGCAGAAATCTTAAATATTGTATTTGCACCCCATGGCCCAGATATTCAAACTGCGCCCAAAAAGTGTGCAATAGCAGGAGCAAGCGCAAGTCTATTGTGCCCATTCACAACAGATGCGATATTCAAAAAAGGAGCAGGCCAAATTGTGCCTACAGCCAACGTCTGAATATCGCACAACCTGCGCCATAGCGTAACTAGGGAAGGGAAGCTGAGCAGATATGATGCGCTATAGTGCAACAAGGGGTGTTCAGCTGAGCAGTCCAGAGGCACCATAGCGCAAGCAGGGAGCCCCCCAGCTGCAGAGCAATGTAACTGCACAATCAGAGAGGTAGGGTCCCACCACCCATGCCACAGATGGGCACAGGAACACACAGCAGAACAGACATTGCCCCCCCACACCCCAAGCAAAGCACAACCAGGGGAGGGCTGGAATAACCACTGGTCCATGGAGACAAGCAACCAACCCACAGCCTGGCCATGGTGCCCCATCACACCTACCGGCAAGCTGTGACTGGCACACAAGGAGGGCGGACCACCCTGTGCCACCCCACCCCCAGTGCACAGCACACCCTGCACCGTGACCCCCAGACACCCCCCCATGAGCAGTGACCACCACTGCAGGAATCCCCATGCATGCCACCACCCCCACAGTGTCAATGCAACCCTGTGCACCACAGAACCATGCAAGCCAGCCTTACCATGAGCACCCATCAGCAGGTTGCAGCACACAGCAATGCAACAATGGCAGACAAAGTGCCACCATGCACAGTCCCCCGAGGTACTGCTGAGAGCCCGACCATGCGTTGGCACAAGAGTGTCCCCATATGGGATGGTCATGTAGTTGACACCTCCACCAGTGGTACAGCACTCCGCACAGTATTCCAGTGACACACCCCAGCCCACCACTGGCCACAACAGCCAGCACAGACACCCACAGTGGTGCGTGGCAGCATGCACCACACCAGATGTCACACAGGGTCTGGACAGACACCCACCCATACCCAAGGGCACAACAACACAGAGACGCAGTGGTGGGGCAACCAAGCCCCCATTGTGGGCCCATGTAAGCCGTGTACACACAACCTGCAGTCCACCATGGCACTAGAGTGCCAACCACCCTGCGCAGGCACCATGGACCAATACCCCACCATTAGTCACCCGGAGCACAAGCCACAGACAGTGGGGCACATCCCCTGCAACACACACAAGCCACAGCATGGAGGTGGGACAATGACTGTGTCGCCCGCAGTGCCAACTGAGCCAGGCATGCACCAGTGACATAGGCAACCCAGCAAAGCGACGGGTACAGTGTCCGCCCTGCAAGGAATGCCACCACTGACATGCCAGCAGATCATGCAGGCCACAGACAGGCATGTTTGTCGGCTGCACAGGCCATGGATGGGCTGATGGGTGCACCATGGACACAGAGCTCGTGCCATGGACCACTGCACACAGTCATCCAGTGCACGGGGAACAACACACACAACACAGACACTGACTGATATCTACCCCCACACCATAGACACCTCCACACGGACACACACACATATCCATGACTGCACCACCCCTGATGCCATGCACACCACTGCAGCTGAGCACCTATAGCCCGCTGCAAATCAGAGACCACCACGGTATTCATATAAAAGTCATATGTATTATAAAAATAAAGAAATCAACTATTTACATAAACAACAACTATATACAGTTATTTGGGGACACAAAAAAGGTGGGGGTGGGCAGGGGGAAGGGGTGGACAAATGGGATGGGATAGGAGGGGTGTGAGGGTGGGTCTAGGGGGGATGGGAGGTCAGGGATCAAGGGACTATTGGCTCCCGTGCCGGTCCAGGCTCTGGCTCCCCCTTGCTCTGTGCCTCCGAAGTACCCCCAACTCATCTATCCTTCGAAGGACTGTGACCGTCTCTCATGCCAGGGTGAGGAGCTCCTGCAGGGTGTCCCTGATTTCCCTCAGATGTCTCGCACCTAGGACAAGGGAGCACAGTCAACAGGTGTGAATGCACAACCCCATACAGCCCGCCCACTGTGCATGGCATACGGCCATGGGACATACCACTGTGATGGTGTGTGACCAGCCGCAGTGATCACGTCCACAGGACCTGCCCACCCAGGTGCATACAGCCATGTGGAACACTGCACAGACCCACCGGCCAAGTCATGCACAGCACCACCGTGGCTGTCTAGTGACATGGCTATGTGGTGCAAAGGCAGTGGCACAGCCATGCACCTGGTGCACGCATGCACCACCAGTGATGCACACCCAGACATGCATTGCCACTGGACAGTGTTGAATGTAACCAGTGGCGTGCATGGCAGTGATGTCAATGAATGGTGGCCATGCCTCGCTGCCCATCTTGTCACACAGCATGCAATATTAATCATAAATGTCTGGCACTCACCCACATCGGGCCGGTCGGGTGGCCGTTGTTGGTCCTCGGCCTGCCTGGCTGTGGCTTCCACCACCCTCCGCTGCACACGCACTCGGCGCAGTTTGTCCGGGCCTGTGGGGACAAAAAGGAGAGAAGAACATCAGTACATTCCAGAAGCAAAGTCCCCCTGCCCCAAGGAGTGTGCCCCCCCACCCAGCCAGACTCACCCACCCCACACCCTGTGAACACCGCCACGGCCAACCCCATACGGGTCCTCCCCTATGTGCTGGACACATACAACAATGTGACTCATATGGACGATAACAGTGTGTTGACAGAACCCCTACCTGGATGTGGTACCGTGCCCCTCCTGGTACGTGACCTCAGTCTGGCCAGTAGCTCTGGCTCCCTCCTCTGCAGGTCACCATATCGGTGCCTGCACTGCTCAGCTGTTCTGCCCCTGCCTGTCACCTCCTTGAGGGCTGTGGCCACCTCTTGCCACACCTGAGACCTTTCCCTATCCAGGGGGGCCTCCCCAAAGAGGGGCCCATGGTGTGGCTCGACTGTGGCCACCAGATTAGCCAGTTTGATGGCTGTCCAGGGAGCAGCCCTTCTCCACGCCATTGCATTTGCTATAGTAGGCAATATGGTGCTCTGCAGCGCAGTGCCTCACGTGCAGATGCTGCGCGGTACAGCGCTGCCATTCCCTATCGCGCTGTTACCGAACAGCGCGATAGAGGTGCACCTATGCCTGACACATGGCGCCAAGGGGGCAAAGGTCGGGCACAGGGTCAAGGGTCCCTGGCGCAAGGCCACGCACAGCGCCATCAGATGACAATGCATGTAGCGCGATTGGCTGCCTGTGTGTCAGCGCCACAGTGGACTATCGGGCAGTTGGGCCATTGCGCCTATGAAGGCCCATTGCCACAGCGCCATGTAGTGACCTTCGCTATAGCGCCACTGGCACAATGGTGGCCATGCCCTGCATTGCCTACCGTGCACAGCATGTCATCAGTGCGGCAGATGCCTGCACTGCATCAGCAACCTGGGCATGCGCAGTGAGGTGTACTACACATGCCACAGAACTGTGCCATTGGCTCAGCACGTTCAACACAATTGCGCAAAGCGCAACAGCGCGATATTCAGCTGTCATATGCAAATCATCCGATCAGCCATTCAATGGTGCAGCACTGCAATTTGCATCTAATTAAAGTTGCTCCTCACCTCATTTGCATGGATTGCACTATAAAGGTGCGACAATGTGCTGCAGTGGCCATAGTCGGTTACTGCAGTTTATAGGTGAGTTGCATGCTGTGTGGGAGTGTGGACTGTGGATTCAGGGACATGCATGGGACTGCACAGTCACAGGTAACAACTGCCATTCTTACAGGCTACATAATGACCGAGCACATTCTTGGAGAGGAGGACAACAGTGGTGGGAGGAGGAGGAGGCCGAATTTCACTAAGGCCGAAACAGAGGCCCTTTTTGAGGCCTACCTGGCTCAGGAGCCACTGCTCAGTGGACAGCGAGGCACCACCCAGACCCGTGCTGCTGCATGGGAGGAGGTGGCACATGCCGTGAACCTGCATGGCAGCCACCAGTGCTCTGTACAGGAGTGTAAGAAGAAGATGGGTACAGACAGGAGGAGGGTAAAAAAGAAGGTGGCTGCCATCAGGGTGGCACATGCTGCCACAGGTGGGGGACAGCCGGAGGTGGTACAGCTCACCCCAGCGGAGGACAGGCTTGCTGCAAGCATGTACCGAAGTGCCATAGAGGGAGTTCTTGGTGGTGGCTTCCAGCCAGGTGGTGGCCCATCTCTGCATGGTAAGTCATGGTCTGTCGGGGGGGGGCCGGTTGGTCACACGCAATAACGCGACTTTGCTTTCCCTTACAGATCCTGAGCATCTGCATGGGTCAGCGGTGGTGGGTCTGTCCACTGCGAACAGTTGGACGGAGTCAGAGGTGGGACCATCCACCTCCACAGGTATGTGTGGATCTGTACGACAGTGGGGCCGCCTTGCTGTTCACACTGATGTCGTTGAGACAGGTGTGGAGGAAGCCCTGCCTGTGTCCCAGCATGCTGGCGTCCATGGATGCCAGCACGTTGTGGCTGTGGCTGGGACAGAGTCTGGCACCAGTGATGATGACATGACCGTTATGGGCAGTGACACATGTGTGCCACAGGATGGACACACAGCAGGGCAATTCACACCCATGGCTGTGGGTAGTGCCGCTGTGGGGGCCTGCGTGTCAGCACAGTCCCAGGCTGTGTCTGTCAGCACCAGTGGGGCAGCATTGGTGTCTGGGTGTCTATTCAGGACAGTGGGACTGTTGCGGCCACTGCAGCGGCACCGCTGAGCCCTGAGGTGCGGCAGCCAGAGGGGCAGCATCAGCAGTCACCCACCGGGCCTGGGGGTACAGGGTTCAACGGCGGCGTCTGTGCACCACCTGTGGACATGCCCAGACCTGGTCCTGGTGCACAGCACCCACCCTCAAGGGGTGCTGAACATCAGGCCCTTGCACACCCTGAGGGACAGGATGCCGAGGAGGCTGATGACCTCTTGGACGAGCACACCCACCTACTACGAGCATCGGTCCAGCAGCAGATGCGACTTGTGACATCCGTGGAGGCACTGTGTGTGGCTCTGGAGTGGGCAGAGGAGAGTCGCAGCAGGGACACCGAACAGATCCTGGCACGGATGGACCATTTGGGGGAAGATGTGACCGCTGCCACTGACAGGCATGCACCGGCGTTCATTGCTGTCATGGCCACAATGGGCACACAGTCAGGTGCCCATGTGTTGCGGACACCACGCAGTGCACTCTCCACCTCCTCCATTCCCAGCGTCGTGCGACTCCCACCCTGTCAACGCCGGGTTCAGCTGTGGGCATCCCGAGCACTCCTGGTGCAGGCATGTTCGGTGCGCTGCAGACCCCTGCGCGGGCATGGTCGCGTTCATGCAGTGGAACCCCTGAGGGACCATCGGTGCCACCCCATGAGGCCAGTAGTCAGCCTGCCAGTGCTGGTGGGGCTGCCCACGCATCCGTGGAGGCCATGGCACTGTGTCGTGAGACTGACCTGTCTCCCAGCGCAGCTACTGTCTGGTGCTGCCCTGTGTGCATTGTGTGTTTCAGTGGGCAGTGCACGGGTGGGTACCCGCCCTGCACGCAGACACACAGTCCACCTGCACACCCTCCCGGCTGCTGTCCGCAGTTACATGTGCATGATGATGCCTGCATTGCACTGTACACCAAAATACAATGGTGCCAGCATCTGACACACGCACATGGACAGGCAGTGGGCATGGTGGCCTGTGGACATGTGTGTTGCTAGGGTGTGCGTTCTGGGTCGGTGTGCCTTCTGGCCTCTGTGCACATTTGTTGTGTTGTGTGTGTGCGTGTGTGTGTGTCCTTTGGCGTGGCATGTTAATTCTCACCCATCCCTGGCTGTGTGTGTGCCTCTGTGCCCTGCCACTTCCCTCGACAGCATGCACACCCAGTGTGGGTTCCTGCGTGTTTGTAGGTTGTGTCTTGACCACTGGTGGTTGCGCATGGCCCCGTGACTTACCTGGGTTGGCTGAAGTGCTCCTCTGTGATGGTGTCCTGGTGCAGCTGTGCCAGCCGGAGCAGTCAGGGGTCCCGTCGACCAAGGGGGGCTGCCCATCACCATCATCACCGGCGTCTCCATCGTCCCCTTCACTGTTCCCCCCTTAGACCTGTACGGCTATCCCACATTCGTTGCCCATGTTGTGCAGGATGCAACAGGCCAGGAATATCCCACAGACCTTTGAGGGGCTGTACTGTAGTGCAACACCAGAGGTGACCAGGCAACGGAAAAGTGTCTTCAGCATCCCGAACACCCGCTCGATGACACTGCATGTGGTGGCATGTGCCTCATTGTAGCATTGCTGCGATGGGGTCATGGGCCACTGGTAGGGTATGAGCAGCCAGGGACAGAGTGGGTATCCACTGTCACCTGTGTGTAGAGGGTGGAGGTTAGTTTGGTGATCAGCATCGTCCTGCCCCAAGCCATGTAGGCCACTACCCATGGCACCTCTGGCCATGCCCCCCCAGGCCCTATATTTGTCCATTTGTTTTGCATACTCACCCACTAGGTGTCCAATGGGGATGTCCCCACTCTCAAATCTGTGGCACAGTGCCGACTGGTGCCAGATGAAAGAATCGTGTGCTCCCCCAGGGTGCGTGGCACAAACATTGATGATGCGCCCCTGGCATCGCACACCACCTGGCAGTTGATGCTGGCATAGCCCTTGTGATTGATGTATGCAGCCCCCTCATGGCCAGGTGGTGTGTGTATGGCTACATAGGTGCAGTCTATTGCACCTAGCATGCCAGGCATACGTGCTACCCTGTGGAACTCCTGTATATTTGCTGTGTGCTCCACCACTGTGCTGGGGAAATGGATATACTCCTCAGCATGTGGCAGCAGTGTACTGAGGAATTGGGTGAGGTGGCATGACGTGGCCGACTGGGTTATGCCTGTGGTGTCCCCAGTTGGTCTCTGGAAGGTACCCGTGGTGAGCAAGCACATGCAGGCTGTTACCTTGGTCTCCACTGACAGGGCATGGCTCCAACGTGTGGGTGCCTGCATCACATCACTGCACAGTTCACGGAGCCGCCTCAGAATTGCCCTGTTTAGGCAGTACCGGCCCACAATCTCAGTATCAGTGTACAGCTCAAAGCGGGCTCAGTACTGCCTGTTGGGGGCATACCGCCGATGGGCCCTTCCACAGCCACGCCCCCTCTGCCACCCGCCTTCTCACCCCCCTCATTACGGCCTCCATGTGGAAGTTGGCACTGGCCATGTCCCTGGCTTGCGTGCTCACCCCCGACAGCTGTTACTTCATTCCCCCCGCTGTTCTGGCTGCTACCTCCCCTGCACCGGGTACACCTGCCTGTGCTGGCCTCTGAGCTGTGTGGCTCCCCACACCTTCCCTGTGCCTGGCTGTTAACTGTGGCCTTTTCCTGGCATGCCCTGTTCCTGCCACTTGCCCTGTCTGTGTGCCTCTGCCTCTGACACATGTAGCTTCCCTTAAGCGTTTTTGCGCCTCTTCCTTGCTCCTTTTTATTTTGGCTCATTTCTGCTATGGCGTAACTTCCGCTTGCTCCACATTGCACAAGTCTTTGAATATCACACTGGGCATTTATGCATGGTTCCTCCCCCTTCAGTTGCACATGCCTTCATTATCATTGCGCTGTTGCTCAGCATGATTTCGGGGGTGCAACTGCCTCCTGCTGAATATCGCAGAATGGCGCAAATTCGGACTTGCGCAGGCGCAACCCTATTGCGCATGGCTCAACTCTTTTGAATATCTGGCCCCGTGTCTTCAACATAGCCATCTTATTACCCAAGCTTCTGTATTCAAATGCTGTCCAAAATATGACAGCTTGTCAAAACATTAATCAGGTAGGCTATTCCTCCCACCAGAAGTTCAACTAACACAATACATGCCTGCCATATAAACCATGCAAGGAAACAGTCGGCACTGACAAATGCTTGTTCAGAAAAGGGACAGGCATAACTCTGGTGTGTTGTCCAATTTGATTCACTCAGTAAGACAGTCTGCAGTTATTTCTGGTTATGTGTAGAAATATGAATAATGGTTGCCATGTTTGCTGGCAAACACTCCCTGGACTACTACCGTAGGAATACGTTTATTGGTCTGTAGCGTATTTGGAAGATAGCAGGTATGGAAGATGCACTAGCAAACAAACTGTCTATTTCTGACAACACTTGCTTTTTAAATACTCCTTTTTCCTCCTCTGATAGTCATTACTGTTTAGTTACATTGGTGTATTTTATTAGTAACAAAATATGATTGCATGAAATGCTCTGAGGCACACTGGATTTCTTATTACTGTATGGCATTACTGCAATCCTGGGCTATTCATTGTAATGACTTACCAATTAATACAAACAGGAGGATATTGAAAATGGATGGGAAAAGGTGAAAAGCAAAAATACAGTAACTCACATTCAGACGTATGCTGGCATGATAACAATGATGATGGTCATGGTTTCCTTTGCAATTCTTTTAAGGTTTCTGAGCAACATTCAGTATACAGTACTTCATAGCAGGAAACTGTGGTTCCACAGTTGTTTAAAAAGGCAAGTGTTCAGTTTTTGAAAGGTTTTTTTTTATGTGGAGGATTGCTGACTTGGTTTCTGACATCTTTATAGATTAGGTTTCTGGCATGTTTTCATCTGCCTAAATTAATTTTGTTGTGTCGTTCTGTATCATGTCTTGCATATACATGATTGACAGCACTTGGCACAGAATAATTTAGCGCTTTTGACAAACTGCCAAAACTGCCACATTAAATTTTATGCGGATATTTCATATATGCACGTGTCATGGGTATGTTGCGGAAACACTACAGTTTCAATTCTGTATTGTAATTAACTTAGTTGGGAAGTTCTATTGATAAGTGATAGAAGGGAGGACTCGCTGAATACTATTCTGCAGGCTGGCAGTTGTGAAACAAGAATTATATTTCCAAGGACAACATGGAGTAGTGCAGACTAGATGGATCAATGGTCTGTTCCTGCCATCAACTTTCTATGCCAAGCCTTTCTGTACCAAAGGTCAGGGATGGAGGTCACATTCTGGCCCCTATTAAGAATGACAACTATTTAGTGGTCTCAGTACCCAATGCGTAGGAGCCCAACTCATGGAAACACCACCTGCAGCTTGACACAGTCCAGCATGACTCCAAGTCTTTAGGCATGGATGCTGACTTACCTCTGTTCACAGGAAATAAGCTCCAGCCATGGTATGGAGAAGATGCTTTGGAAAAGCTGTGTTGGGAGGATCAGATGGCACCTGTCATTCAAGTAACTGGCCTGCTGATAAATCAAAATCAGCAGTATCAGTGTTATTGAGTTATTATACTCTCACCACTGGTGAGAGGGGTGTGGGTTCAGGTCCCACACCAGGGACAAGAATCCTACTTCATGCTGTGTTGATGTCCTATAGTGCTGGTGCCAGAGGGGAGTCTGTACTGTCAAAGGAGTAAGCCTTTGGACAATACATTAATCAGAGGTATCTTCTGCCTTTTTTTTGCGGCTTGTCCAGATGTTAATAAAATATCCTATGAAACTTTTCAAAACCAGTAGGGGATTACATACTGTCAGTATAACAGTTAACATTCTGTTTATGGGAAAAATGACTTAATACAATTTTCCATAGTTGTATTTGGGGAATTGTTGAAACCCTAATGGCTGCTATATTCATATGCATATTGCCAGTGCACTAACAGTATCTGCTTAGTCCCTTTGTAAAACACTTTGAGACGCAATGTACAGGAATATGAAGCTCTATTCTATTCTATACTTTTTTTAGAGGGGGTTTGTACGTGAATTTCATGCTCACAAAAGGTGCCGGGTTCACAGCACTGGAACCTAAATTCCTCTATTCTGTACTATTTTATTATAGTCTAATCCTATTTATCTTCTTGTCAAGGTCCTTGGAATTCTGCAGTTCTACAGCTGTGGAATTTTCCACTGAATTTGCATCATGCCTCAGAATGTAAGTACTGCCACAGAATTCTGTGCTTTTGGTAATTCTAAATTTAATTATACAGTTTTTCCATTGTTTATCCTGAAACAGCTCCTCTGTGAGCAGCATTTGATGAGATCAATGACATCACAGAAGATATCAGACATTCAGAAGCCAGTATAGGCTACAGGTTAGGGTAGTGAGCTGTGAATGAGCTGTTTACATTCAGTATATCTGGGTTGGATTCCCACAACCTTTTCTTGTAAACTGTGTGACCCTGAGCAAATCATTTAACTCCCTAGTGCTCCTGGGTCGCCCCTGAAAAATGCCTGGCTACCAAAAAATAAAAGAAAAAACAGCAGGACTGAGTTCTGTCTGAAAGTAATAATTCATGTGCACAAATTAACAAATACTTCCATAGAATCCTAGGGGCCCTGCCGCAGAAATCGGGACTGCTACAGAGAACCAGGCTCTCCTTGTTGTTCCCCTTACCTCAGGACTCACCTGCTAATGGCAGATGGAGGGAACTTGTGATACCACAAAAAAAATTAAAAGACTTACAGACTTTTGCTGTAGTTGACTACTCCACAGTTTATTTTAGTAGTTAAGCTGCTTCTCCATGGTACTATATATAACAATAAAACTCTTAAGTAGAGTTGAGAATATCTAGCAAATCTGAATATAATTACATGTACTGTAGATGACACTAGACTAGACATGCTGCATTGGAAAATACAGTAAATTGAAAACCCTTAGCTTCTGATTGACTGTTGCAGCCTAGCACCCAAGCTCTTATTTCACAACTGTGCATCGGTGAAAAAAGTACTGCCAAATTACAATGAAATTCACTCTGCCATCTTTTGACCTCTCAAATTCTTGACAGACACCATTTCTTCCTGCAAAGAAAAAAAGATTAAACTGCCTTATGTTTGAAAACTGCAACATTCAATCATATTCAATAATATTTTACCAACTTTATTTTGTCAGTCACCTCGTTAGTTTTTACATTTGTGTCCTACTTGCCCCTAAAGTATGTCAAGAAAATGTCCAGTGAGATCACTGCAAAAATAAATAGTTAAGACAGAATGGCTGTAGCTACATTAGTGCAATCACGCTTATAAGGAGAGTGCTGCCAGGCACTGTTTACATCCAGCCCATTCAGAGCTAACACTGAGGCATGCTTCATGCAGGAAAGGTAACAGCAACAATCTGCTGTCTGCTATCATGCAGATGGGGCAGGTTTAGAAAGTCAATGCCTTCCCACAAAATGTATTCTCTAATCACTGCTGCAGAAGTTTATTTTTGTATTTTTTGCAAAATACAGACTTGCCCCAGCTAACTATTTATTTCTTACGAATGCATGGTTTCCCTTTGCAGCAGCTTCAGCAGCTAATTTATAGGCAGAACTTAATTGTTCTTTCAGTTGTTTTACATACTGCAAGTACGACTCAGCTAAGGTGCCATCAGCAGATACACCAAACCAGATGTCTACAGGAATTCTTGCCTCTCTGCCAAATATCAGACTATAAGGTGAAAAGCCAGTGGCATCATTCTTGGTGCGATTGTATGCATGCGCTAAGTACTCACTTGTTGACTCCATTTATTTTTATCTTTGGGGTTCAGAGCTCCCAACATATCAAGTAGAGTTCTGTTAAATCTCTCAGGCTGTGGGTCACCTTGAGGGTGAAAAGGGGGGGTATGTGATTTCCTGATACCCCAAAGTGATGGCAGTTCTTTGATTAAGCAACTCTTTAAATCCCTCCCCTAGTTGGAGTGAATCCACTGGGAGCCCCATAATGAACAAAAAACTTTTCTATGAAAACTTGGCAGCTGTAAAGGACTTCTTGTCTTTGGTAAGATAGGCCTGAGTGTACAGCAAGAAATGGTCGGTGACCACAAGTATGTTGGTGGTGTTCTTGGAATCAGGCTCCATGCTGAGGAAATTGATGCAGACAAGCTCCATGTGTGCACTAGTTACAATGCTGGCAAGAGGGCGGTCTGGTGGAGAAACTGATGGGGTTAGGAGTAGGCCCTTTGATGGTCAGATGGATTGAAAACTGGCTAGCTGGACGCACCCAGAGAGTAGTGGTCTGTGGGGAGCTCTCGAACCCTAGAGAGGTTGGTAGTGGAGTACCGCAGGGCTCGGTCCTGGGTCCAATCCTGTTTAATGCATACATATCGGACATCAGGGAGGGTATAGGGTGTGAAATGGGTCTCTTCGCTGATGACTCCAAGATGGGAGCAGTAGTTGAGGGAGAAGAGGGGAGGTTGGCCCTGAAAGGGGACCTGGACACCCTGGAAAGCTGGGCTCACGCATGGAAATTAAATTTCAATATCACCAAGTGCAAGGTGTTGCATCTTGGGCGGGGAAACCCTAAACACTGGTACACCCTGGGATGGGAGGTGCTGGAGGCCTCAATAGGGGAAAAAGACCTAGGGGTCATGGTGGTTGCATGTATGAATAACTCTGAGCAGTGCAGGAGAGTGGCTAGCAAGGCAAACAGGATGTTGGGATGCATCGTAAGGGGATCACCTCTAGGAGCAAGGAAGTGATTCTGCCACTGTATAATGGACTGGTTAGACCACACCTTGAGTACTGTGTACAGTACTGGAGACCACACTTGAAGAGGGACATACAGCTCCTGTAGAGGGTACAGAGGAGGGCAACTAAGATGATACGAGAGCTAAGGGATTTGACGTATGAGGACAGACTTGAGGAGCTCTGCTTATTTTTATTGGAGGAGAGGAGAGACAGGGGGGACATGATTGAGGTCTTCAAGTACCTCAAGGGAATAAATAGGGTAAACATGGAGGAGATCTTTAGACTAAAGCAGGGAGGTATCACCAGAGGGCATGGTTTGAAGTTGGAAGGTGGAAGGGTGAGGGGGGAAAAGAGGAGGAGGTTTTTCACTGAGAGGGTGCTCGACCCTTGGAATGCACTGCCTGGTGAGCTGGTTCAGAGATCCACAGTGGAAGGCTTCAAGAGAGGGTGGGACAGACACAGAGAGTGGATGTATCAGATGATGGCCTGTCCCGGGGGGGGTAGGGATGGATGATAGGGGTTTCTGGAACACAAGGGAGGGGAGGGCCTCGGCACCCAACTAGGGATGGTTCGAGCAGACTCGATAAACCGTAAGGCCTAATCTGCTGGCAAATAGTATGTTAGCATGTTAGTATTGTGGTTGAGCTTTCCATTGGACACATCACCAACAGCTTCTTCAGTAACATTCTATGTCACTTTCCATTGAAGGCCAGTAAAACTGGGCATGGGCCAGGTCTAGGGTATGGTCACTTCCCAAGTGCCCCATGTTGTCATGTAGAGAATGCAGCACAACTTTTCTGAACTTTGCTGATAAGACCAGTTGCAGTTGAGAAGATCCATTCAGGTTTCTGATTTCTCGATACACCAAATTGTCTTTAATCTTTAATTTTGACCTTTATTGCAGAAGAAACTTCACATTAGAGTCAGTTGTTACAATTTGATTGGCATCACCCCCTTTTTGTATAGTGTGCAGGACATCTTTAGTAACAGGATCCAACTTGTCTATGGAGAGTTTGAGCACAAACTTCTCCAAACAGACTAATACTTTCAAAAGACTGCAGCCATGTTCCTGCATGGTCTTGCAAAATACTACTACATCATCCAGGTAGACTAAGCATTCAAGCAAGTTCATGTCTTCTACTGCTCATTCCATAAGGCATTGAAATGTTGCAGGGATGCCAGAGACAACTTGAGGCATTCGTAGAAACTAATAAAAACCTAGAGGACATGTGAAAGTGGACTTTTCTCTATCTTGGGTTGCCACGGGTATTTGATAATAGCCACTTCTAAGATCAAGTACAGAGAACCAAGTATGTCCATTAAGGCAGTCAAGAACATCTTAAATTCCTGGAATGTCAAATTGGTTAGGAATTATCTACTTGTTGAAAGTCCTGTCATCCACACACATGAGCGCCGCTCCATTTTTCTTGTGCACCACCACAATCAGTGATGCATGCAGACTTCTCAAATCTTAAATGATACCCGCAGTGAACAATTCTTGTAGGTGTCTTCTAACATCATCAATGTCCATGGGTGCTAGACTCCAGGACCTATCCTGGAAAGGGTGTTGTTTGCTAATTCTGATGTGTTGCTCTTCTCTGATTACACATCCCACATCCCATTCATGAAGCAAAAACTCTTTCATTCTTTCAGCTGGTTTGTGAATGACTCAGGCCTTCCCACTTTCATTCTTTCAGCTGGTTTGCAGATGATTCAGGCCTTTTCTGCTTTTGGTATAGGGGAGTCACCAAAATCAAACAGGGCTGGGTCAATACCAGGTCAGACGCTATTCTGGTGAGAGTAGGTTGCACTCCCATAACTGCAAAGTACACACAAGCCAAAGTGCGTCTTTTCCTCACAACAGTGTCTTGATCTGACACATTCTTTACCTAGATGGTAACTTGTTTGGCATAAGCATGAGCTCTGACTGGCAACACACTGGGTTTTACTAATAGTCCTGCAGGTAGACCGTGTTCTTCTAGAGCATCAAACATCAGAATGGGGTTTCCTGCATCTATCTTCAGGTGTACTACACCACTTTTATTACACTCAGAATTAGGGAGCAGCATAACCTCTTCAGCATCTTGACACCACACTATACCCACAGGGTCATCTTTGACTTCAGCTGTTGTTTGCACTTGTTGCAGGCAGACCTTCTACACTAAGGTGTGCACACATAGCACCTATCCTCTCTGTTTGGCTTCTCTTTCCTGGCAAAACTGGACTAGGTGACCAAACATATGGGCATTAGTCCCAGTAAGTATGGATGCTCTGTTGTACATTCCAGTCTCAGGACACACTAAGGCATTGTCTTGACTGGGTCCCCCACTTTGGTTACTTTGGATGGGAAGGCAATCCACACTTTGAGGTATCCCAAGAATGGGTAGGATTTGTCATTGAGCCCCCACATTTAGACCTTCCAAAGGTAGTAGCTCATGATGAAACAGGTACTGGTCATACCAGTTCTTGAAAATAATTGTCACCTGGAAACCACTGTCCAACACAGAAGGTACTCCATCAATAGTGACTGTACTTTCAGTAGATGGTCCAACACGTTTATCAATGTAAGTGCAGTTTTGGATGCTTTAACTAAAGCCTTGGCTACAGAAAGTGTACAGCTGGTCTTAACTAGGGCCCCAGTGCATTCCTTTATTAGGCCTTGTTGAAGTTTCCCTGTTTCTGGTACTTTTCTTCAAGCAGTTTGTCTCTTACTCTTTCTGTTTCCTCTTGAGACTGGTGCTCCCTCTTTATATGTCCATCTTTTCCACATTTGTAACAGAAAATGCCCTCTCTGTACTGTTGTGGACCCATGGGGGCCATCAGAGGAAGTTCTGTCTTCTGGTTTAGTTTGCTTAGCAGGACCTGCATTCTGAACCCTGATGAGAGCGTTAATTGCTGCCCGTTTCCATCCAGGGGTCCTTTCTCTTGACCTGAACACAACTTGAGATTTACAACCCTCTAGCTCAGTTAATCATTTCAGTAACTCATCCATCTTAACTTTAAAATCTGGATCTGTAGATGGTGCCTGCAGTTGCACCCCCACTCCCATGACAGAAGGATTTGGGGTGCCTGGGAGAACAGACAGGTTCTGTTGAACATAATAACCCTCTTTTGAAATGGAATTAGGAGTCAAGCTGGCTCTCAGCTCTCAGATCTTGTTAAGTATCTCTTGTAGTCCAGGGCCATCAAGGGCAATTCCTTTCTTGGGAATGGGAGTTGCAGTTGCCATAGCTGCGCAGGGGTCCCATTGTTCTTCTTCATCCTCAGCCTCCCACATCTCTTTCATCAGCACTCTATGAGAAGAAGAATCATCCCATTGGTCCTGTAGCCTCAACTTAAGTAACAACTAATCAGAGAACCAAGCAGACTTGACCACCTCTTGCAGCCTTACTCAATTTAATTCACTTTGGGCCATCCCTACTTTCTGAAAGACTTTCTGCAATGCCTTCTCCAGGTATGTCAAATAAGTGGACAATGATTCTCCTTTCCATTGTTTAGTTGCTTTGAACTTCCACATAAGGTCATCACACTACTCAGTACATCCAAACACACACTCCAAGTTGATCAGATGCTCTTGAGCAGCAGCATCTGGTTCAGTGGCCTTCAGGGATCAAATGGTATCCAAAGCAGGTCCTCAGAGGTTTTCTCCAAGCTGTTTTCTTTTCTCCACCTCAGATCATTGCCATTCTTGCACCAAAGAAGCAGTATAGTCCATCCATGTCTCCAAATCATCCTTACCAGCTGGGGTGGGCTTTACTCTGAAAAACATTGTCAGTCTACGATTAGCATCTGAAAGAGGTGGCCCATAACTAGGTTGGAGGGTGGCCTCCCTTTTGTGAATCACAGTAGCGTGCATCACTATGGTCTGTGCCCCCTTGGAACCTTCTGGGATCAGTACATCAGGCACTCTAGGGGGGTCAGCTGCATATTGGCACTTAATTAGCACCATCAGAGTCTGTATGGCAGAGTCATATACCATCCTTGAACAGCAAGTCAGCCCAAGCACTTGATTATTGATAGGGCCTCTTCTAACTGATCTCTGTCTGTCTTGAGGGGGACTCCCAGGAGCAGAAGTTCTTTTTTAGTGTCCATATCCTCACCTTCACATCACTCAAATAGTCTATTATAGGCAATAGTGTCTGTAAACCACTTGGGGTTTGGGTGGCACGATATTGTCTTTGTGAGCAGGTACTTCCATGTGGGGCATGACTGGTAAAAAGTGATCCCAGTGGTGCCTCCAAAGATGTAACCCAGGTGCCATGTAATAGTGGGATACTATCCCTGCCTGTTGGGCTCTAACCAGGTTGAGGAGCCTGGCTCTGTTCTGATGGTGACTGGAGGGTTCCTTCCCAAATAGAAATATGGTAAATAACAGCAAAATGCTTCCACCCAGAATGAATATAGTGGTCTAGTTGTTTGTAGGGTACAACCCATGGGATGCTGTAACTACCCACCTCCCCTTCCAGTCACCCCCACACAGTGTACCATAAACCAATTTTACTCTCTACGTTGCATGCAATTAATAGCTATTGCTAATATAGTGCTCACAGACAGGTTCAACATCAATAACAATAATAGATTTATTATTGGGGAAAGGGGAATGGGAAATGCAAAAACTTAACAATAGCTCACAATTGGTAACCAAAGAGCAGTGAAAGGCAACAATAACTGTGCCCACGATCAACAGCAACAGCATTCCTATAGACCCCCTCCACACTGGTATCAGTGTCCCTATACAGTCTACCTGGGTACCCAGAAAAGGAAAACAGCAGTCCTGTAAACATTGCCATGGGTTGGCCAGCATTGGTTCATTTAATATTTAAGCTTTAAATATTAAACTCTGAATAACTAAGTTAATTCCCCAGCTCAGGGAAGGCCCTGTGCTTTCTCACAGTTTTACAGTTCACCGTGCAGGGTCTGAATAGGATCAGTTGCAGACGATTGTTGTAATGATGAGCTGGGCCACGAGTGGCAATGATGGCAGCTGGAAAGGTTTGTTGTGATGTCTGGCAGTTCAGCCCCTTCAAGTGGTTGCAAGCCCTTGCAGCTTCTCACTTTCAGGATGTCCTTCCATGGATGTTGGATTAGGCCAGACTCAGGGACCAAGGTCACACACACACGCTCCACACCTTAAGGCTTCTAGTTCTCAGGGGCAAATGTTCACTACTGCCTAACATTGACAATACTGAGCTGACTCCTAGGACCAACCTGAGTCCATGCAGTCCCTTCTCAGACATGGGTGCAAGCAATCACTATCTCTCTGCAAGTAGCGTATGTCCCAAACCCACTCAGTAGGTCAGGCCCTCTGCTCATACAGTGCCAACCTCTGAGTGCAGTATTGTGAACAGGTAACAGAACAGGGTAACCCTCCTGTCTGCTTGTGGGTCCAAATCACCTTTGGTCTCAAGTTTTGGGGGGATTCAAACTGTGAACCTTATGCTAGTATACCCAAATGTACAGGCTCAGACAATCTGCTCTTCAGGGGATGCCAGCTATCTTTTGCCTAAGGGCACCTAACCAGGTATCCAAAATGAACCCTTAAAACTCTATAAAAGACCATAGGTATATTCTTACCTTTCTCCAGTTTGGTAACACCATTAAGCTTATGAACAGCTGTCAGTCTTAACCCACCATACATCACATGCAAAAAGGAAGAATTTGGAAGATACACCAGGCAGTGTCTTTAAATAAGAGGTTTACTTAAAAATGGATAAAAATATGTAAAATGTAAACACAGAACACTATATCACAAAGCATACAATCACTTAAAAGAAGCCAAAAAAAGTAAAAACTAAAACTCCTACCACAATACAATTAGACTTATTCTATCTAATGTATTACCACTATACAGTGCTTAGGGTTCGATGTTGTTTCTTAAGAGTCCAACAGTTAATGTGTCTCAGTGGAAATACAGAATACAGTTTGAACTTTGTATCTCCACCCCTTCTATGATGCCATCTAGCTCCTCCTTTTAGAATATAAAAATGATACAAAACAGGATGTCCTGTCAGGAGGTATATTAAATAAAGTGACATCAGCAAAACTAATTTACCAAATTATAAGTCAGTCTTTAAATCAAGCCTTCCCTTTGATCTTCTGTGGTTTCCTGCTCTCCCAAGGAATCAAAGGATATTTATGGCTTTCACACCATGGTATAAAAATGTTTTGTTTTCCTCTAAGACATCATAAAAGTTTATGAGCTCTATATCCGGGTAGCTGGGTCAGCTCTAATTAAGTCAGGGAAACAGGAGACCCTTAATTATGTCTCTCTAGTCTTTAGTTACCTCCTGGTTTCAGGTAAACATATCTCTGAAACCTGGGGGGAGCATTCATGGAAGCACTGACAATCGCACACTATATTCTATATTACAAAAATCATAGAGCAGTCATAACCAGCTGGTCAAGTGTCACAGTGTACACAGTTTGATGGCAGCATTGATACCTTTCTGGCAAACAGTCATACAGCCTGTTGTTAGGACTCCTCAATCTTTTTTTTTTTTAGTTTTTGTGAACCAGGAAAGGAGGACTAGACAATTCTGCCTATTTTCAGCCTCATCCTGGGGGAAGGGGATACAGATGGATGCCAACTGACATTGAACCAGATGAAGCTGTTAGTGGTAATTTGAGTGAAATTGGCAGTAACCTGTAAAACTTTCTCACTCTCCAGGTTGCAGAACCCAGCAGACCTCTCACAACACTGCTCAGAGTCACTGGAACCACTTTAAGTTCTGGAAACTTAGTCCCACACCCCATAATGACTAAGGGCTACTCTCAAGTGCCAAATTATCTTCTTTCTGTTGGAAACTGGGAATGTTGGCTCTCCCAGACAATGGAAGATTGTTCACAGGTCTCAAGGCGGTCACAACTGGAAGCCATGGGCCGACATTATAAAAGTCTCTCTTGCTCATGCACAGCTCCCCTCTGTCCTCAGGGAGCCTTTGCCTACCAACTGTCCTGAGCTGAAAACTGTCACAGGGTTTCAGGGGAAAATAGCAGCTTTCCATTGGTCCATACAGCTGTCCATCTTCCAAATTAATAAACATTAAGTCCCTTTGACATCTGATTGGCTGACTATTTGGGTGCCAAAGACATAGTCCAAACCCACTTCACAGAAGCCATAGCTGCAGGTCCACGGGCTCCTTGAATCCTGATTGGTGGGCTTGGGATCAGGGTTCACAAAGATAGTTGCTGTAATTCAGTTTATGCAGTCCTAACTTTAAGTGTCTTTTTGCAGACAAACTAAATAACTTTAATTAATGAATGCCCCAGTTTTCAATACCTGCCTCTTTGCCCTGTCATCCAGTTGTAGATTGGGGCTTTGAAGGGGCTTATCCTGCCTGTCACTAGTGCTGTAGCACCAATCTCATAAGTAACAGGCAGAGCCATATATTTTCATTGCAGTCTCGGCTGCTCTTAAAGCTGCAGTGAACCCTTTATAGTAATGGTGCCTGAGACCACTTTCAGAGATGTAATTGCTCTTTTCTCCCAAGTGCCTCCAGACCCCCTTTACCACTGTCATACCCACAGGGGCCAGGGCATATAAGGGGGACACTGCTTTAACCACTGCAGTGGCATGAACAATGAACGCCATTGCACTGTTATTGCCAATGCTCACCCCACCGGCTTGTACATTCCAGATGTGAGCTGTGTGGTGGTGTGCACCACCATTTTGTCTAAAAGGGAGATTTAATTCTTTAAATACTTGCTTTTCTGGTCCCCCTCACATGATTACACTCAGGGGCTGGCAGAAGCATTATGGCATGACTCCGGACTGGGACTGGTGGCTGTGAGTAGTACGAACCTAATTTTATTTTATTTTATTTATTGCAATATTCAGAAAAGACCTTTGAGTCAGCTACTCATTATATAATACAAGAGAATAAAAAAAAAGAGATTTTGTGTGGTGCATGAGACACACTGCTAGATGGTGGGAGGGAGGTTTTTAACTTCAGAGATTGCAGTGCAGTAATCTCTGATAGTGGAAAATGTGAGCAGGTCATGTGGCTGCTGGGCCATGATACAGTGATTTTGTGCTAGGATAATATCACTGTATAAGGTGGCCACTGACCAATCAGATTGCTGGAAGACTTCTCTACTACTATGTAATAGTTTGTATCATATATGTGCTTCATAATTATTCTAATTTATACTGAAAGTTCTGCATAGAAACAGATGTTGTTCCCAAACAGATGACTGCTAGCTATATTTATTGCCTTGTGTTTATGAAGAATGGGTCATGGGGTAGATTTGGTGGACAAATTCAAGAGAGCTTGGGACACCCACATGGTCAGTTGCTTTGGCTTCTCAGAAGGAACTAGAAGAGGGACAGAATCAGGTCTGTTACAGTACAGTAGCTTCTTCTTGTTGTTTTTACATTGTTTCTTTTGGATTCTACTTGGTAGAAGGTTATTTTTTTCTTTCTTACTACTTCTAAGGGGCTAGCAGGGTATTGTTTGGGGCTGTTGGAATTTTGAAACATGTTTTGGTAGCTATAAGTGGGCTCATTTGTTTGATGTTTCACTGTGTAGCAGGTTGAATTTGTAGAGGCCTATTTCTTCTGATTTAAAACATATTTGGTGTAATTTAACTGGGTCTGTTTCTTTGGATTGGAGACCTATATCTTCTAATTTCAAGCCTATTTTGAGGTGTTGTTGATGAAGCTGTTTGAATTGGAGTCCTGTTTCTTTGAGTAGCAAACCTATTTTGGGGGCTTTGAGTAGAATTGTGATTCATTTTTGCTGGCTTCACTAGCTGCAAAGTTTAGTGCAGAGTGGGGGAAGGGTGCTAATGGTCTGACCAAGGGCCTCAGCCACCTGATTGTTTCTGGAAGACTTGGGCTGGTCCTACCCCCTACGCCTGACCCCACCCGACCCTAGTCCATTATTTCCTTTATGCCAGGGGTTCTGACATCACTTCCTCAAATGGGCAAAGGATATGCACCTAACATAGCAGAAGCAGACATCCAGGAAAGGAACAGCAGCGAGTGAAGAGGTGACTGCTATCTCAGTGGAAGGGAGGTAACTGCAAATCTAGGAGCTTTCATTGTTACTTCTTTGCATTGCTATTGCATTGGGGAAAAGAGGAGTAGGAGTCTGAAGAAGGTTGTGCAATAGCTACTTAAAGTCTCTTTTTGAGTGTGGATAGGAAGGATATGAATATAAAAAGCAGTTGCTCAATCTATCTAAACGTGTACAACAAAGGGGGTAAGGGAAATAAAGAAAAGAATGTTTTGCACTGATAGAGGGGGGAGAGGGGAGACTTGGGGGAGTGTTTGGTATCCTGCATCTGGAAGGGGGGGGGTCGCTGCTGGGCAATGACAGCAATGGGTAGGGTGGTAGGCTGCAACAACTGCGGTGCACCAATCTTTCTAAACATTGCCTGGAGTGTGGGAGGATGTTTAGTGTGCAACCACATAGAGAAAATTAGAAAGGTGATCAAGGGTCTGCAGGAGGAACCAAGACAGGCAAAGCAGATTGGGGATGGGTTTAGCCCAATACTGGAGGGAGGAAGAAGGGGAGATGAGGGAAGGCGATTTAAGCCAACAGTGGTGAGAAGAGGGTCAGAAGAAGGGAAGCAGAGACAAAGGGGCCCAGGCCAGGAAGAACGATTGCTGGGGAAACCAGGTCAGGAGACAAAAGACAAATGGAAGGAAGAGATAGAGACTTGTGAGGGGAGGCGAAGAAGTGGCAAAAGTCATGGAGTGGAAAGTAGAGAACAGGTTACTATGCAGGGAGATGGAGCGGGCATTTGTGAAGGGTCTTCAGAAAATAGTTTTACACTGCTAGAGAGGAAGAAGGTGGAGGAGGGGAAATGATGAAATTAGAGGAGTAACTGATAAATGCCTGGACCAAACTGGAGCGGGGGGAAGTTCTGCTGGGAGAATTGCAACAGGGGCAAAAGGGGAAAATAATGTGCAGGAGGAAGAAGATGAGCTGGAAATGAGAAAGGGAGATGAATGGAAGCAAGCAGGGAGTAAGAGTGTTGGAATCTTAGTGCTGGGGGACTCAATACTAAGAGGAGTCAGGTGGGGTAGCAAGGGGGAGAGGCATAGTCGCATTTGGGTGGAGGCCATGCCAGTAATGACAGAGGAAAGGGTGGGACAATCTGTTCTGAAATATGCTAGAAGGGGTAGGGACAAGCCTCATTTAATAATACATCTTGGGACGAATGACCTGGCTGACAAGACAGTAGATATAGTCCAGAGGAGGTTTGAGGAACTAGCACAATTATGTGAGGGGGCAGGAAGATCAGTAACTTTTTCAGAGATACATCCAGTGCCCAAGGCAAGCACAACAAGAAAGCTGAGAATAGAGAAATTTTACGGATGGCTAAGAACCTGGTGTTGTGTTAAAGGGTATGGGCTGTTGGGGGGGGGCCTGGGAGGACAGTAGTGTCTATGCCAAGGACAGACTGTACTTGAGTGAGGAGGGAAAGAAAGTGTTGAAACAGAAGATGAAGGAGTACATAGAGGAAGTTGGGAATTTAAACTAGGAGTGGGGGGTGGCAATTGGGCAAGAGATATGCAGAGACCACAGGTTGGGAAACCATGAGCTCTATAACAGTGAAAAACGACATAAGGCAAGTACTATTGGTGATACTAGTAAAGGAGGGCAGGATGGAGGGTGGAAGGTGGAAGGTGGTTACCCTTAATGCTAGGAGCCTTGGGAGGAAAACTGCAGAGTTACAGGTGCTCTATGGCAGATGGAGAGGTGGGATACTGCAGCCATCACAGAAACATGGGCCACCCAATACAATGACTGGGAACTGTCTGTACCAGGGTACAGGTTATTTCGTAGGGACAGGGTGATTGGGAAAGGAGGGGGTGTGGCACTACAGTATATGTGAAGGAAGGACTGAAGTGTGTAAGGGAGGAAGGGGAGGAGGGTAGTACGGAGTCACTTTGGATGCAAATCCAGGATAACAAGAATAGGATTCTTAGAATGGGAGTGGTGTACAGGCCACCATCTCAGATGGAGGAGTTAGATAGGGAACTAGTGGGACAGATCAGGAGGACCTGCGAGAAAGGTAGTGTGGTGATTGTGGAGGACTTCAACATGCCAGGAGTGGACTGGAGCACCCCAATAACCAGGAACAGAAGGGAGCAGGTACTGCTGGATGCCTTCCAGGACAGCTTTCTGCTGCAAATGGTCAGTGAACCAACCAGCTTAGGGAATACCCTTGACCTTGTGCTGGCAAATGGGGACTTTGTGAGAGAACTTACAGTGAAGGAACCGCTGTCAGGGAGTGACCACCACTCAGTATGGCTCACATTGGATACAGGCAAGGAAGGAGTGGTATCTGGCGCAAGAGTGCTGGACTTCAGGAGGGCCAAATTTGGGAAGATGGGGGAAGTGGTAAAAGGGTACATGGCCAGAATTCAATCTAGTATGGGCACTAACCAGAGGTGGAAGCTCATAAAGCTGGGGATAGTGGAGGCAACCAAAACCTGCTGCAAGGCCCTGAGCAAGAAGGTTAGGGCTAAAAAATCAAGCTGGTTGAGCAAGGAGGTCATGGAAAAGGTAAGGAGGAAAAGAGCTGCCTTTAGGAAGTACAAGAAAACAGGGAGGGGGAGGACAGGGAGAAGTACTTGACAGAATCGAAGGAGGTTACAAGGGCAGTAAAGGGAGCCAAAGCATCTACAGAACTCAGGCTGGCACAAGGCATTAAGAAGGGGGAGAAGGACTTCTTTAGGTACATCAGGGAGAAAAGGAGCTGTAAGGACCACATAGTAAGGATTAGGAAGGAAGGGGATTGGGTGGAAGCAGGGTGAGATAAGGCAGAAGCACTAAATGAGTACTTCTGCTCAGTATTTACTAAAGAGAAGAGGAGGGTGACACCCAAGTGGGGAGAAATGGCAGAACTGGGGGGGGAGAGATGACAGATGGGGAAATCATGGAAGGCAGAGTTCTAGAGGGTTTGAAGGCACTGAGGGTGGACAAGGCACCAGGCCCAGATGGCATCCACCCCAGGGTACTGAAGTAGCTGGCAGAGGTCCTTGCAGGACCTTTGGCAGACCTATTTAATGCCTCACTACATTCAGGGTGTGCACCTCAGGACTGGAGGATGGCTCATGTGGTGCCCCTCCACAAGACTGGCCCCAAGGATAAACAGGGAAAACTACAGCCCAGTGAGCCTCACATCCATCGTGGGTAAGCTAATGGAGACTATCCTGAAGGGAGAGACAGGTCTCTACTTAGAGGCCAGAGGGACTACAGGACAGCAGACAGCATGGCTTTACACGGGGCAGATCCTGCCAAATCAATCTGGTGGAGTTCTCATGACTGGATAACTAGGCAACTGGACAGGGGCCATGCAGTGGATGTCCTGTATCTGGACTTCAGTAAGGCATTCAACTCGGTGCCACATGGAAGGCTGGGAAGTAAGTTAGTAGTCACAGGGGTGGGTGCAAAGCTGGTGAGATGGGTAGGAAACTGGCTTTTGGGAAGGCAACAGAGTGTGGTGGTGGGTGGGGAGCTCTCACACCCAAGGGTAGTGACGAGCGGTGTTCCACAGGGCTTGGTGTTGGGATCAGTGTTGTTTGGGATATTCATTGCAGGCATATCATGGGACATCAAGAGCAAGATCAGTCTGTTTGCAGATGGTACCAAGGTAGAAGCGGTGGTGGATGACCTAGGGGGATGGGAGGGGTTGCAGGATGATCTGGCAAACCTTGAAAGCTGGTCAGACACCTGGCAACTGGGGTTTAATGCCAAAAAGTGCAAGGTGCTGCATTTTGGGATGAAGAACCCAAGGAGGAGTTACCAGCTGGGGGGAGTGCAGCTAGCCCAGACGGAGGAGGAGAAGGATCTGGGGGTGCTCATTACAGGGTCAATGAACAACTCAGCACACTATAGGAAGGCAGCTGCAAAGGCCAACAAATGCTGGGTTGTATTGCAAGGGGTATATCCTCGAGGAGGGAGGAGGTGATTCCGCCACTGTATATGTCATTAGTTAGACTGCACCTGGAGTACTGCATGCAGTACTGGCATCCGTATCTGAAGAGGGACATTAAGTTACTGGAGGGTGTGCAGTGCAGTGTGACAAAGATGATCAAGGGGCTGGGGGACTTATCATACAAGAGGAGGTTGAGGGAGTTGAACATGTACTCACTGAAGGAGAGGAAGGATGGGGGGACATGATTGAAACCTTTAAGTATATGAAAGGAATAAACAAGACCGGTACAGAGGGGCTGTTCTAAGTAAGGGAGGGGAGGAACACCAGGGGCCATGATATGAGACTGGAGGGAGGAAGGTTCAGGAGGGAGATAAGGAGACACTTTTTTACAGAGAGGGTGGTGGCTCGGTGGAATGCGTTACCTGCAGAAGTGGTATCCAGTAGAACAGTGGACTGCTTCAAAAGGGGATGGGACAGGACAAGGGGGAGGGTTAATGAAGGGGAAGAGTGGAAGGGAGGAGGAGCTGCAGAATAAGGGGTGCTAGCTGCACATTCGAGCAGACTTGATGGACCTCTAGGCCTTTATTTGCTGTCAAATTTCGTATGTTCGTATGGGGCTAAATAAGAGAGAGAGGGTAAGGGAATGGAGGGTGTAAGATTAATTAGTGGGGGATATATCAGGCAGACTGGATGGGCCATGGGGTCCTTTTCTGCTGGCAAATTTCTATGATTCTATGATTCTGAGAAACTTGCAACAGTGTTCCTTCATCAGTGGCTCTACATAGTAACATCAGATCAAAGAGCTTATTTCTATGAGAAGTGTTCAACAATGAGCTTATCCTGCTAAAAAATTGCAATCTACATTTTCAAAATGGTAATGTATGGATGGATTGTAATGCAGTGGTTTAAACTTGGATGAATAAGCAGCTGCCAAATGCTTTACTTGCGCACACTAGGGTCTAATCACTTTGACAATGTGTACACAGTAGGAGATCCCATGAGGATGGTCCTGTTACTTAGCTGTGAGGCAAAACAATGAAGCATAGGTTTGGAGGAGGTTTAAAGTCGGTGGTTGTATGTGTTTGCTAAGTGCTAAAATGGCTTGTATTATATTATTATTTACAGTGTGAACAACACCATTACCTTTGAATTGTGCACTCTAGACCAGTTAATGAAACATTGAGATTCAGAGAAATAAGAGGCACTAATGATACAGTACTTGAGTTAGCTGCCTAAGGAAAGGAGGGTGGGGCAGCTCTTTGTAACTACTGAAATGGACACTGGTGAACAGTGCACACATATCTAGACAAAGGCATGTATTTCTTTAGAGTCAGAAGACACACTACAAATAGTACATTTAAATGGCCTGTGGAAACTTTGGTTAGTTCTTGAAAATAACCCTCAAGGTACAGTACTATGGATATGATGAAACCCTCAGAGTCTTGGGTGGAAACGTCACTCTAACCATACATCTTTTCAGTATTTCAATTCACATAGATGAATATCTTGTGTTATACTGTTTCTTGAGATTCTCTTTCTCTATTTTTATAGTAACTTGAATTAAGTTACTGAATATATTTAGAAATGCTGAAATATTCCTTGTCCTAGACAATGAAGATGTGTACATGTGACAAAATAATGCCTGTTTTTCTTCTCATCAGTAAAGACTAACACTGACCATGTTTGCTACTGTACATCACACATTACCCATGATGGCAGTTTATGAACATGCTCATATTTTTCAGTGTACAGTACATTATCCTTTGATTCATAATAAAACTAAGGCTGGAGTGAGTTTCTGTTAATATTGTAGTTAGCTCACAAAGGTATAAAACATGATTTACCCCTCTCCTGATAAACATATTTTAAATACATAATTAAAAAAAAAACATGGGTTCATGTCAGGTGGTTCATGGGTAAAGTATGGTTTGGGGTCACCTCTGCCCTTTTGAACTGGTTTACAGATTGTCTCGTGTTGAGGATATTTTGCAACACCTTCTGCAGCAGATTAGAGTTAACCAGCCTGCAGCATTCCTAATGTATTTAAATGAAAAGTATATGACTCTGTCCCTTGGCACTAAAACAAGATTTATAATAAAACAGAACGGGTATAAGTTTTGACATGTTCAATTGTAGACACATTTCTCTTTCCCTGTGTCCAAACTTTAATCAAGACCCTTTGTTGTGCTATGAATGATGGGTAAGGTCTTTGCTATTTTGTAAGCATGTGCACATCCAGATCCTTTATAATATTAGTTAAAATCAATGTGCTGTTTTTTTAATTATTGCTCATGGTACAAAGTAGAGAAGGCTCATTTAAGAACAGATCAATATTGAAAAGGGATTGGTAGATGGCAAAGCAGTACATCAGGCTGCTTGATGTAAAAATCATTGGGCCTGTGCTGTGGCAGTTTAGGGTTATCAGCCTGGTTAGCCTCCAGCTGGCTGGAGGGCAGTGTAATAGGTGAACCTTACATGAACCAGTGTTCCTTGCTGTGATGTTCCCAAAGAAGTTGTTACCAAGCATACAGCATCATACACATCTTTAAAAACGAAACCATTAAGAAAACTTATCTCTGTCTGCTGTTTATTGATCACTGGTAACCAAGCTTTGACTGTTGTCGATAAGTAGTTTCTTTGTTCTTCTTATAACCATTTTCAAAGGACCACATACTTCGCAAGTTTTCTGTACAGATGGCATAGGTTGATAGTTTTGATTGGTTCTATGTCTCTTTAGTCTGTACTGCAAAGAGAAAATTCACATTCTAATAGTACCCACTGTCTGGTAGTAAAAGGGTAATTAATGTTATGGTAGCACTAGTTAGCTTGCACTTCAAGAATTTACACACATATTTTATCTTTGAGCTTGCTGTTTTTGTATTAAACTAGCTTCATAACAGACATATATGTAGAATAATGTATGTGGTGATGTACAAAAAGAGTTTTTTAACACACCCAGTGTGTGATACTATATAACCCATGAGTGCAAAGCATGCAGGGTTTGTGAAGATATCACGCACTGAGGGTGAGTAAAAAAATGAGTAATTACCACACTCTATAGTTTATTAATTTATTTTTTTATAATTGCTGATTTTAAGTCCTCCCTCTCATATGCCTTCCACTATTGCCTTCCCTTATGGAGTCTTCCTTGTGGAGCTCGCTTTTATAGTTGGGCAAGCCTCAGCAGGCTCAAGCCTGGCTTGAGATTACTGCCTGGTTCGGCTTGGCTCGACCTCTGTCAGGGCTGGCAGTATAGCCTAGAGATTAGAGGAATGAGGTGTGAACAAGCTTGATACATCTGGTAGACCAGACCTGAGTTTGATTCTCACAACCTCCACTTGCATACTGTGTGACTCTGAGCAAGTCACTTAACCGCCCAGTGCTCCCAGGTCACCCCTGAAAACAGGCACTTGTGCCTAGTGGGCCTTAACCGGTTACCAAAGACTAAAATAAATAAATAAAAATTGAGAGCCAAGGTCAAGCCAAGCCAGTTATGGTCAAAGTAGGCATTTTTGTCAGCCTGAGCAGCTAGTATAGTGTCTGAAATGTTCAACTTCTATGCAGAAAACAGCTTGCAGTAGTCAGGGCTTGGCTCACATTTTGGCTCGTAGAGTCAAGTCAGACCCCTAGCTCAGCTCTGGCTTGGCTCTAAGTGAAAAAATCATGACTTGCCCACTTCTACTTGTTTGCCTACTCTCTCCGCTCTGGTCTTCTGCAACTCCAGCCACCTGCTTTCATGTTACTCCTGTGGCTCTTGCTGTCTCAACTAGAGCTGATGCCCTCTGTACCAGTTCTGGGTTCTCTGTACAGCAGTGGTCCTTCCCTGTGACCCTGCTTCTCCTGGGTGTTGTTTCTGCTGCATTTCTGTTACTGCCTTCCTACTCTCATGTTGCTTCCATTCCTCCTTCCTTTTCATGCTGCATGAGGTCCTGAGTGGCATACATGAATGAAAAGGCAATTTAATTTGCTTGAGTAATGCATAAAGGAATATTGTAGTTATTAACAGGGTTTAATAGTTTAAGGCTGGATTCAGTCACAGATTTCTGTACTACATGGGCATGATTATGAAAAAAACATGCATTATGGTTTGCAAACTGAAGGTCAGTAGGTTAATAAACATGGTCAAAAGTAATTTTAAATGTATACAGATAATGGTATAGATTAGATGGTTGAAATGATGTGGGGCCTTCATTGCTTCAATAATAATCTAAGACTCTTAAAGAATATGAGATTTTATGAATCATTCATTTATAAAGCAGGAATAAGGTTAGAAGTATGTCATCACTGAGTAAGCCTTGTCAGAGGCTTTAAAGGATTGCAGCATATGACACGTCTGTGGAAGAGACAAAATGTGGAGGATTACATGGTTTTGCCTATTTTGGGATTTGGCATAGATTCTCAGTTATCTCCAGACTATTCCTTTTACAAAGAGCCACAAGAAAAAACTCCAGTCTTGGTTGCAGAACTTAAAATATGCCTTCTCAGAACCAGAATGGAAAATATCAGCAATCATGTACCACTGGTACTGAAAGGTATAAACTATGAGACACTTCAACTGAAAATACACATTGGGGTAAAAGATGAGTACATGTACTGTACACAAAGACACAGTACGCTTTTCTGTGTAGACATGAAAAATACATTTTAAAATGTTCAGAAACATTGGACCCTACCCTCCTCACCATCATCACCATATTCACATATTACCTAAAAGAAGAGACTTTGCCAGCATCACAGTTTTATTGACTCTAGCCCTGTGAATATGTTTGAAAGCTTGTGCACTGAAAATGACTTGTTGAACAAATAAGAGGGGCTAAATCACCTGTGTTGTCTATCACAAGTGAGGGGAGAACTTTGCTCCCTGCCTGTTTCATCACTGCTTCATAGTTACTAATAGAACATCCATATGTATATTTTATATTATTTCTCCCAGTATAGTTATCTTGTATATTACATACCTCCACTATATATTGTTTTCCCTGCTCTCATAATGTACTAACTATATTGCTATGTATATGAATGTATTGCTAAATGACTGTTGGTATTCCTGTTCATTCCTACTCCTAACCCCTATCTGGTTCTCCCCTTAGCTACCTCTTTGTATAGGCCACACTATAATGTCCTCTCCCTCTCTGTAAATAATTTGTACAATCCTCACCCATGTGTACTACTTGTAACTTACTGTCACTTGCTACACCTTGTTTGCTCTGTACCATTGACATATGTTTTATTGACCTGTATGTATTATTTTCTGTATCTTGCTGATGTGGAGCCTTTGTAAATGAGTCCCTGACTCAAAGGGTAGTAATTCCAATATCTGAAATAAATAAAAAAATAAAATATGCATATGCTATGAGACATCTCTCCTTATACTATGAGACACCCCTCTCTCCACTGTTGTTTTCCCCACTGTGCTACCATCTGTAAGTGTTTAAGTGGAAAGTCTAAAATCTATATTTTGGTCTATGTCACAAGAACATTTTATTCAAATGACAAAATTTGTTGCCACACCTTAAGCATAAATTGAAATGTGTCAGCATAGACAGGAATTTTGAAACACTGAACAGCAGAAAACATCACAGACAGCTGTGAAGAAAAGTATAATAAAGTACACAAAAGCGGTTTCACTTATCATTACTCAGCTGATGCCTACTTAAAAACCATGGGCCAGATTCACAAAGTCCCTCAAAATCCTGCAGCTGTGGGAAAAACACAGTGCAAGTGGTTTGCCACTTGTTGAGCTACAGTTATGTTTGCAGCTGCAGTATTCAAAAAGATGGAGCCAGTTTACAACCGGCTCCACAATTTATGGCCACTTGTAGGGGTAGCATGTAATTTGAGCAAATCAAAAGAGGTGAATGCAAGTGCGATGACCATACATATGGGCGATTGCTGAAACGGTAACAAATGCTTCCTCCCAAGGTGCAACAACCTTGGAGTTGGTTATTTTAGTAAGGGTGTGTGTGGGTGCAGGAAAGCATTTGTCACCATTTCAGTGAATGCCCATATGTATGATCACTGTACTTGATTTCACTGAAAAGCTGTCACTCATATTGCATTTGCCATTTCGATTTGCCCAAATCACATGGAGCCCTTGCAGGTGTTTTTTCCATGCAGCTGCAGAAAACTGTCATGGTCTATGGGACCAAGTGTAACATCTCTGCAGCTGCCGGGCCTGTGAATACAAATCTCCGCAGCTGCAGAGATTCAGTCCGCAACAGGAGTTGTAGAGTGGGAGTCAGTCCCATTTCATTTTGTGAATCTGGCCTTATGAGCTCGATTTTCAAAGGCTCAGAATGACTTAAGGGGCTCGATTTCCAAAGGTAAAACTTTGATGCAAGGAGCCTGAGCCAAAAGTTGTATGATGCACTGCCAGCCCATTGGAGCAGCGGTTGGATTTTCGCTTGAGCCGCCGGTGACCTGGGTTCAGGAACAGACCCAGGTTGCCAGAGGGCCAACTGAGAGAGAAGGATGGAGCATCCTGTAGACTGCTCTCCTTCTCCGGGGGGGGGAGTGTGTCCAGTGCTTGATGGACACTTGGTGGATGCCAGGATTACCACAGCGACAAGATGCCAACAAGTGCTAGGGAGTGGGGCAGATGCAGGATGTCATTGCACATCCCCACCCCCCACAAAGATGTCCTTGTGGCCTAGCAGCACTGGAGCTGCTATAACTGATATGGTATGTGAACCTTGTACATTGTATTTTATACATTTTTATCATATATGCTTATATGAATTTGTAAAAGTCTGCTTTTATTATGAACGGATTCTTTAAGATATAGAATAATTAATAAAAAATAAAAGACTATTTTCATCAGGATTTGGAATTTGCCTGGAGTGCTTTTATTGTATATGGTATCGAGGAGGGCGACCAATGTGAAGCAAAGCGAGGGGTCCATGACCGCACTGAGGTACCGGTGTGATGGGGGACAAAAAGAACATAAAATAAAAAATAAAAAAAGTTGTATGATGCAAGTGGCACTTTGTGTCAAAGTTTGCTGCTATCCCAATTTTTAATCACTAGCTGCGTCTAAATTGGAATACCATGTGGCGAAGGCTGCATGTGCCACCCTTTTGAGAAAGTGCTCATGTGTCAGGTTGCCAGGGTGGTTGCACCACAGTGGGTCTGCACCATCCCCTTATTTGTGATTCTATAACCCCCACTATGGCAGCAGCAGGGGGCTCAGCATAAACCAGCCAAGACATGGTCTAAGGACCCTGCACCACAGCTGGGTAGGGTGGAAATTGGGGGGCTGCAAGACTGAGACTCGTAGCATAAGGAGCATGAGGGTGGCATAAGGAGCAACTGGAGCATCGTGACAATGGGAGGATTCTGAGGTGGCACCCTGTGGGGGTGTCCTGCAGCCATGTAGGCAGCCAATTGGCCTGCATACATGGAGTTGGCAAAAAGGGTCTGAGACCCAGCCACAGGTGAATGAAAGCCTGGCACCTGCCCCAAAGGTGCTACTTACCATAACACTATAAGTGAGTTGCAGTGGCTGCAGGGTGTGTGGTGTTGGCAGTGGATGGGAATGGTCCCTGATCACTGCAACAGTGCCCTGGTACTCAGACCCTGACACGGAGCCAGGCTGCCACGCACCTATGGTCTTGTGGTAAGTTGCATCTCTGGGGAAGGTGCCAGAACTGTGACTAGATCCCAGTCCTAGATCCCAGTCACTTTTTGCCAACTTCAGGTACCCAGGGCAATCAGCTGCCTACATGTCTGCATGGCACCTCCGCAGGGTGCCATCTCAGCCTCTCTCATTGCTGCCATGCCAACATCACTCCTTGTGCCACCCCCATGCTTCTTATGTGGCCAGTCACGCTCTTGCAGCCAGATTCACCTCCCACACCTTTGCAGCATCTTGAGTGTTCTTCCAGGTGGGGGGTTGATGAAGCCTTCTGTCAAACTCCACAGGTGTGACACTTCTTCGGCAGCAAATCTCAGGTCTTGGATGCAGGGACCATCATTTTTAAAAAATATGGTGCAGGGTCCCTAACACACCCTGAGATTGCTGCAGTCCTAGATTGCCACAAACTGTGGTGATCTAAGGTCTCTTTGAAAATTGAGCTCAATGTGCTTGTGCTCAACAGACATGATGCAAGGGGCCTTCTACACCACACCTTCTATCAATCCCAGTGTTTTATGGAAACACACAGCATAACAGGGGTTGCTTGCAGTAGAGCAGCTTGCACCACACTTGTGCCAGCCACCTGGATGTGCCATGGCGGTAGAGACCATATGCCATCACCCTGCTCCTACATCCCATTAAACAGGATTTGCAAAGCCGACAGGTACCACTGCTGCATAGACCAGCCAGGGCTGCTCTAACAGCCACTGTGGCAGTGGACACTACAGTGGAAAAAGTCAGACCTGTCTGGTCTGTTGTGGCCATTGTCAGGTATAGGATCAGTAGCTGACCAAGGGGCAGACCATCCAGGAACATTTGAGTACTGCGTAATGTGATCTTTAAAAAGGTAGGCTTACCAGTGTTATGGACATAGACAACATACAGCCAGCCAAACATCAGCACAAGTTGCAATTCTGATGGGTATGCATGAAATAGATATACAGTATATGGTTACGGCTTATTGTGGTTAAAAAGCAGTGGCTTTCCAAAAGTTGTTGTAGGGCAGTTCAAAGGTCAAGAAACGTTGTTCTAGTATCGTTCTGACATCACAACAATACTACAACAACTTTTCCCCTTTGAGTTGCTGCCTGATTGGCCGAAACAGCACTGTGTTCAAAAAAATGAAGAGCAAAATGGCGGTGAAGGTTAGCGAGTGGTTTGGAGGGTGGTGGTGGATTCATGCAGTTTGGACACCGACTGCCTTTGACTTTGTGTCTCTAAACTACCAGTGTGGCAGTTTTCTTTTATTTTTTTAATCACTGGCACTGTAGATCATCGCGGTCGAGAGCAGAGTGGCACTGCACTGAGGAACTCAATGTTTACAGTCAGGAGAGCATAACGAGACTTCACCGTGGACCTGGAGCAAGTGAACATGAACACAAGGTATGAATCTTGTGAAATTAAAATTTTCTCCAGTCTGGGAACCATATACTATACAAAATAGTGTATGGATGGCCATACATAACTAACGCTGTGTTTCTGTCTCGGGGATGTGATGATGTCATTCAGACCTCTCGAGCTTCGCTCTCAAGGTCTGTATGCCATCATCACATTCCTTCGATAGAAACACAGTGTTCTTGTGTATGGCCACCCATACACTATTCTACGTGTGTAACTACTCAAAATGATTGAAAGTACAGAAAGGGTTGCTTGTTCCTGCAAGTATACAGTAGCTTATATATTATACTGTATATGTATGTACCACCATACATACAGATACATACACACATATACATACTCACAGAAACATGCATGCATGAAGATAGCTGATGCATGATCCACCAACCATGACTGCTGTTTCAATGTCATTTCCCTTCAAAGTGTGACTGGAGTTATGAGATGTGGACAACCTAATGGCAAGAATATATGCAGATGCTCTCTCAGTGCAGCAAACACAAATACCGGCACCAGATAGAAATAGTGAATAAAAGGCTTTATTTAGGTGATCCAAAATGTCATACAGCTCAGGCTCCAACAGTCCTCTTCACTGGTTTTGCTGTGTGCTACAGCATCATCAGGAGAGACTCTCCTGATGATGCTGTAGCACTCAATGAAACCGGTTGAGGATTGTTGAAGCCTGAGCTGTATGGCATTTTGGATCACCTAAATAAAGCTTTTTCTTCACTTTGTGCATCTGTTACCGGTATTTACATTGTTGTTTGGTGGTTGTTACCTGGCACATTTAGAGTGGCTGGAGCTGGGATTGCTGGTGGTTGTTACTTGGCACATTTAGAGTGGCTGGAGCTGGGATTGCTGGTGGTTGTTACTTGGCACATTTAGAGTGGCTGGAGCTGGGATTGCTGTTGAATTGTTCCCTCAGTGCACATATAGATTTTGGCTGGGAAGAGGAACACTGGTAGTAGTGCCATAGGTATGTTGTCACTACCTACCATCAAACTGGACTAGACACACCATGCCAGAATGTTCACCTTTTCCTCCCTTAGTTCATTTCCCAATGCTTGTGAGAATAACATCCTATAGGCCACATAACATACTTGCATACCTTTGTGTACTTCATTTCTTTAAGGCTCCCACCTGTCAGTCATTCCAGGTAAACACTGAAGCCATATCTGCACCAGAAGCCATATGAAGAGAGACTAAAGGAGCTTAATATGTATACCCTCGAGGAAAGGAGGGAGAGGGAGGATATGATAGAAACTTTAAGTACCTCAAGGGAATCAACAAAGTCCAGGAGGGTAGCATATTTCAGAAAAAGAGATGTACAAGAACAAGGGGGCACAATTTGAAGATGGAGGGGGGGATGGCTCAGGGGCAACTTGAGGAAGCATTTTTTCACAAAGAGGGTGGTGGATGCATGGAATGGCCTTCCTGAGGAGGTCCTGGTGTCAAAAACAGTGGGGGAATTCAAGAATGCATAGGACAGACATAAAGCAATTCTGGTGGGGGGATAGGAAGAAGTAAGCTGTTGGTTAACTAGGATCTGCAGCTTATCAAATAGGTAGGGAAATTGGCAGACTGGGGGGGGGGTCAAGCAGTCCTTATCTGCTACCAAAGTCTATGTTTCTATGTTCTATGTAATAATTATGCATAATCTACTAACTCTGACAGGTTACATATGCTGTCAGTCTTGTCCACCTGCCTGGTATCATGTCGCACTACTGTGGCACTTGCCCAATGGATGTGTGCCCCTAGTGATGTCTTCTGTTTCACATTGGAGACTGCAAGGTGATGCTGGTAGGCTATGACAAACCCCTCCTGTCTGACATTTCTTTGATGCATGGGAGCAGTTGTGGCAATGTCAGGGACTTTGGTGCTGGGACCCTCATGTACAAAAATCTGGTGCACTTGGTTTTGATACCAGTTACTGTTTGTGGCAGCTCAAATCAATCTAAGGGCCCTTTGAAAATCAAGCCCCATATGATATTTCCCTAAAGAATAAGTTGAATGAATAATCTTTCCAGGAAAATGAAAACCTAAAGACAGGAAAAAATATTTAGAAATGTTTGAGCAACAATTGTATTGTTACAAGACTTGTAGGAAAAATCCACAGGTAACATTGTGTAGAGCAGTAATTCAGAATCTCTGCTACATAGTTAAATGCATACACTATATACTAAAATACATATATCATATACTGAAATAAATACATCATATAGTGAAATATATATGTCAAGTAGTGAAACACATACAGTATATCCTGAACCGCTTGCGCTATGTAGTAAAATACATACATCATATAGTGAAATGCATCCACTATATACTGAAACATATTTTTCATATAGTGAAACACTAACATTGTTTAGTGAAATGCTTACATTATATAGTGAAATACATACACCATCTAATGAAATCCACATATTGAGTACTGAAAATCCACATACACTATCTAGTGAAACCAATACACTATTTAGTGAAACACATACACTACCTATTTAGATACATACACTGCAGACTGAAAACTCGACATACACTGTCTACTGAAACCAATACACTATATATTGTAATACATACACTACATATTGAAAAGCAATCTTCATATACCATATAGTGAAACAAATATGCTACATATTGTAATACACTGTCTATTGAAATACATACACTACAGACTGAAAAAGCCACCTACAGCATGTACTGAAACAAATACACTATATAATGAAACATATACACTATATAATGAAACACATACATTACCTATTGAAACAAATATGCTATGTTGAAAAATCTGCGTACACTATATACTGAAACAAATACACTACATAGTGAAACACATACACTGTCTATTGAAATACATACCACACATTGAAACACCCACATACACTATCTACTGAAACATATACACTATGTATTGAAACATATACACTATATATTGAAATAAATATGCATCGTAAAAAAAATCCACATAAACTGCATACTAAAACAAATACACTATATACTACAGCATATACACTGTATACTGAAACACATACACTGTCTAGTGAAACAGATATAGTACCTAGTGAAACATATATACTATGTACTGAAACACATACACTATGTATTGAAACACATACACTATATATTGAAACACACATCTATTGAAATATAGTATATCATAAAAATCCACATACACTTAATACTAAAACAAATACAACATATTAAAAGATATACAGTACACTATCTATTGAAATACATGCATTATATACTGAAACACATACACTATATACTGAAACACATACACTGCCTAGGGGAACAGCTACAGTACCTAGTGAAACAAATAAACTATATACTGAAATTGCATGTAACATGGAAGCTTCTCCCACCCTCCAAAGCCAAGATTTAGTTTGGCTTGATCCTTGGTGGAGGTAAGACATGCTATTTGGGCTGTCTGTTGTTAACCCTCATCTGGCCACTGCAGTAAAGCTGGTACTGGTTTGCTATCCCCATTTCTCAAGGGAAAGCATAGGTTTTTTTAAGCCAAATGTCAAACCTACAGCAGCTTATTTATTAAGTTTGTTCAGTGATAGTAGATGTGTAAACTTGTAATTACTTCCTGCTAGATCCCAAAGCCACTGTCAGAATCGAGAGCTGCATTTGAGGTAAGTTGCAGTTAGCTGTAATTGCTCTGGATTGCAGACTTAATTCACGTGAGTCCTGTTTTGCTTTGTTCTGTTTTAGACTGTCTTTCTCATGGATTCGTCACCCCTTTCTCACCCTCCGGCAGAGACATACTAGGAGCCTTGCCCTCAGTTATTGCTACAGCCCTCTCAGAGGAAAAGTAATTGCCATGTGCGCTGGTGGCATCGTCTTTTGTGTGCAGTCTCTGCAGCTACCAGCCAAATTCTGCCTCTAGTGCCTTGGCGCCAATCCCCCTCCATTAGAGTAGGAGAGAGGGAGGAACTAGGTGGAGTTTTGTGCCCTGCACATGAGACCAGTTGGTGCTGCATTACAGAGTGAAGGCACAGAGGAATGGCGAGATTGGAGTCTGGACGTTTGTTTTGCACAAAGCCCTGTACCCCTTAGTTCAGCAGCAGTGACCACTAGCCTTGACCCACGTGAAGTGACTGAGAGGGAAGAAGGGAGAACACAGGTGGGGAAGCGGGCAGTTTACTGCAGAGTGGTGCCAGAAGAGTGAGTGAGCCAGGGCACAGTGCTAATGAAGGACAACACTGTTTGCTATGCACTGAGGTAACAGGGATGGTTAAGGCAGGCAGCAGCGGAGAGAGTCAGAGGAAGATTGTGCAGTGATAAAATTTGTGTCTCTTGTAGTATGCGCAGTTGTCTGTGAGGGCTGAAAAATCTCAGAGTCTCTTGTTTTCGACTGTTGATTAGCTTGCGGCAGACTAGTGAGGAGGGACAAAGGGGGAGCAGTAGAGGAACTGTCTACAGAACTGACACCCTGTTCCTGCAATGGCAGGGAGAATTCTGTCTTTTTTTAATCCAAATGGCACCTAGCCCTGAGCTTTATTCTTTAATTTACCCATGCATTTACAGTGACTAAGAATCGGAACAATAAACTCCTTAAATCTTTTTTTTTTTCCTGATTCTCAGCCATTGTAAATGCCAGGGTAAATTCAAGTAAAAAGTCCAAGTTATTAGGTCTGCTATTGTCTTCTGTAGCACCAAGGCATTCCTTCCAGCCATCTGGAGGCTTCAATTCCTGATCGGCTCCCAAGCATGCTTACCATTTCACCTTCAGAAATGTGCCCAGTGCTGTTTCCTTTTTTCAAAGGAGATAGGAAATTATATTGCGTCATTTTTGCTGGCTGAATACATCATACACTTCAAAGGATGACATCTCTGTGTGTTTATATATTGAATAATTAGGCCAAATACTCATTTGTATGCTATTTTCAATTTTTAAAAAGAAATTTGGCTTGACAGAGTTTTTTTTTTTTAATTGGGATTTGGCGCGTGGCAGGCTTTGTAATACCAATGTCACAGACTCCCGATTCAGCATGAAGCGAGTAGCTGCTGGACAAGTTTCTTATGTCACTGTCCCATGTCAGTAAATATTTCGGTGAGAAATAATCACCTGTCGTTTGTACACATACACCCCCCACCTTTACTCAGTTGCTGGTTACCTTATATTACAGATCGATATGTATAATTTACCCACTAAGTAGTCGATTGAAAGCCTTGTTTCATTTATTCCCTCAGTGAGTCTCGAGTATACTAACTCGCTCACTCGCTGTCTTGTTATCAAAACTGCTGACAAGTTTACCATCAGCAACAGCCATTCCTCCCCCCCAACACACACACATACACTGTCTATTGAAATGCATACTACACATTGAAACACCCACATACACTATCTACTGAAACATATATACTATGCATTGACACATTTACGCTATATATTGAAACACAAACACTATCTATTGAAATAAATATACTATATCATAAAAAAATCTGCATACAGTACATATTGAAACAAATACACTATACAGTAAAACATATACATTATCTATTGAAATACATACACTATACACAGAAAAATCCACATACACTATATGCTAAAACATATACTCTGTATACTGAAACACATATGCTGCCTAGTGAAACAGATATAGTACCTAATGAAACATATATACTATGTACTGAAACACATACACTATGTATTGAAACACAGACACTATATATTGAAACAGAGAGACCATCTATTGCAATACAGTATATCATAAAATATCCACATACACTAAATACTAAAACAAATACTCTATATATTAAAAGATATACACTATCTATTGAAATACATACACTATTTACTGAAACACATACACTATATACTGAAACAAATACACTGCCTAGTGAAACAAATAAACTATACACTGAAATTGCATGTGACATGGAAGCTCCTCCCACCCTTCAAAGCCAATATTTAGTTTGGCTTGATCCTTGGAGGAGGTAAGACACGCTATTTGTGCTCTCTGTTGTTAACCCTCATCTGACCACTGCAGTATAGCTGTCACTGGTTCACTATCCCCATTTCTCAAGGGAAAGCATAGGTTTTTTTAAGCCAAATTTCAAACCTACAGCAGCTTATTTATTAAGTTTGTTCAGTGATAGTGGATGTGTGAACTTGTAATTGATTCTTGCTAGATCCCGAAGGCACTGTCAGAATCGAGTGCTGCAATTTAGGTCAGTTGCAGTTAGCTGTAATTGCTCTGGATTGCAAACTTAATTGATGTGAGTCCTGTTTTGCTTTGCTCTGTTTTAGACTGTCTTTCTCATGGATTCATCACCCCTTTCTCACCCCCGGCAGAGACATACTAGGAGCCTTGCCCTCAGTTATTGCTACAGCTCTCTCTGAGGAAAAAGTAATTGCCATGTGAGCTGGTGGCATCATGTTTTTCGTGCAGCCTCTGCAGTTACCAACCAAATTCTGCCTCTAATGCCTTGGCGCCAATCCCCCTCCATTAGAGTAGGAGAGAGGGAGGAACTAGGTGGAGGCTTGTGCCCTGCACATGAGACCAGTTTGGTGCTGCACTACAGAACGAAGGCACGGAGGAACGGCGAGATTGGAGTCTGGATGTTTGTTTTGCACAAAGCCCTGTGCTCCTTAGTCCAGCAGCAGTGACCACTAGCCCTGAACCATGTGAAGTGACAGAGAGGGAAGAAGGGAGAACGCTTGTAGGGGTCATGGGCAGTTGACTGCAGAGTGGTGCCAGAGGAGTGAGCGAGTCACGGCACAGAGCTAATGGAGGACAACACTGTTTGCTATGCACTGAGGTAACTAGGAGAGATAATGCAGGCAGCAATGGAGAGAGTCAGAGGAAGATTGTGCAGTGATAAAATCTGCATCTCTTGTAATATGTGCAGTTGTCTGAGGGCTGGAAAATCTCACTGAGCCTCTTGTTTTCAACTGTTGATTAGCTTTTTTTTTTTTTAGTGAGAAGGGACAAAGGGGGAAGAGTAGAGGGACTGTCTACAGAACCAGCACCCTGTTCCTGCAACAGCCGGGAGAATTCTTCCTTTTTTTAATCCAAATGGCACCTAACCCTGAACTTTATTCTTTAATTTACTCATGCATTTACAGTGACTGAGAAACGGAACAATAAAATCCTTAAGTCTTTTTTCTTTCCTGATTCTTAGCCATTGTAAATGCCAGGGTAAAGTCAAGCACAAAGTCCAAGTTATTAGGTCTGCTATTGTCTTCTGTAGCACCAAGGCATTCCTTCCAGCCATCTGGAACCTTCAATTCCTGATCGGCTCTCAAGTGTGCTTACCGTTTCACCTTCAGAAACATGACCAGTGCCATTTCCTTTTTTCAAAGGAGATAGGAAATGATTTTGTGTCATTTTTGCTGGCTAAATACATCATTCATTTCAAAGGATGACATTTCTGTGTGTTTATATATTGAGTAATTAAGCCAAATACTCATTTGTATGCCAGTACTGCGCAGTGGTTTAAGGCTCTGAGCTGCAAATCTGGAGACGTGGGTTTGGATCCCACAGCCCCCACTTGCATATACTGTGTGACCCTCAGCAAGTCACTTAACTTCCCTGTGTTCCCAGGTTGCACCTGTAAAAAAGCTTTCAGCTTAGTGTGTCTCACCTGGTTAAACAATTGGAAAAAAAAATGTCAACTTTTAAAAAGAAATTCGGCTAGACAGAGTTTTTTTTTTTTAATCGGGAGTCAGCGCATATAGGGCTTTGAAATGCCCATGTCACAGATTCCCGATTCAGCAAGAAATGAGTAGCTGCTAGACACATTTCCTATGTCGCTGTCCCATGTCAGTAAATGCTTCAGTGTGAAATAAATAATCACCTGTAGTTTGTACACATACGCCCCCCTTTACTCAGCTGCTGGTTGCCTTATATTACAGATCGTTATGTATAATTTACCCACCAAGCAGTCAATTGAAAACCTTGTTTCATTTATTGCCTCAGTGGGTCTCAAGTATACCAACTCGCTCGCTTGCTGTCTTGTTATCAAAACTGCTGACAAGTTTACGATCGGCAACAGACCCCCCTCCCACACACACACACTGGTTGACTGTTTGGGGGAGTAAAGAATGAGAGCAAGTCATCAGCTACAGCGTCGAAGAAAAGTTGGCTGCTCCTCTTGTTTGCTCCCTACACCTCCGCTGTCTTGTTTGTGTGTGCGGTGTCAGTTTAAGCCTCTTAACAGCAGCATTGGCAATTCATAGACCAGGACTGTGTGTGCTCCATAACTTCCATTTTTCAGCCCCACTGCTACAGTGTCCCTAAGTGTCAGGCATGCAAAAAGCATGGATGGCTTGCAGGCTGATCTTTGTCAGTGCACAGATGAAACAGCGCAAACAGGGAACAAGCCGTGGTCTTCCCAAAAATATTATATAGCAAAAAGCAAAGACCTGGAGCAGGAGGTGTTCAAGTAGCCCAGTGCCAAAGTCATAACAAAATTATAAATGAAAGACAACTTGGGCAATTTTGAAAATCAAACGGAGCCTGCAGCACCTAAGCCCAGTGCTCTGTGTTTTTTCCGAGACACTTCATTTGGGGATCTGATAATTTGATTTGCCAATTGCCTGAGCTGTTTTTCATTTATTATTTGTCTGTGACTTTGATACTAACTATAACACCTCTTGCTCCTGTTTTTTTGCTATAACACATTTTGAGAAGGCACCCACTTGTTCTGTGGCACGCTATTTCATCTGTGCACTGGAAGATCAGCCTGCAAGCTATCCGTGCTTTTCACATGCCTGACCTTTTAGGGCCATTCTCGATGCCCTACAGGTGGCATGCCTCAGACAGCTAGTTTTGGAACCCACTTGTCACGGAGCAATCTTAGACCTCGTACTCTCAAATGGGGACAGTGAGAGGGTCTCATATCTAGAAGTGGGTTGCTATCTGGGAACAAGTGACCATCAAACAGTGTGGTACATGATAAACTCAGCTAAAGAGTCAAGCCATACAAAAGTGAGGGTTCTGGACTTCAGGAGGGCTGACTTTGGCAAGATGGGAGAGTGCCTTAGAAAAGCACTAGCAAACAGGCTAGAAGGAGGGGTGGAGCAATGATGGGGAAACATCAAAACTGCCATCACAGAGGCAACAAGCCTTTGTGTGAAGCAAATAAAGAAATCAAAATGAAAGAAAAAGCCACTATGGTTCTCAAAAGAAGTGACAGGGAAAGTCAGGTAGAAAAATATAGCGTTCAGGAAGTATAAGGAAACACAGAAGGAGCAGGACAGAGAGCTGTACCAGTTAAGGCAGAAGGAAGCAGGGAAGGAAGTCAGAATAGCAAAGGCCCAAACTGAGGAAAAGATAGCCAACTCAGTTAAGAAGGAGGATAAAACCTTTTATAGGTACATCAGGGAGCGCAGAAAGACAAAAGGAGGGATAGTGAGGCTGAATAGAATGGACGGTGGGTGGGCCGAGAGGGACAGTGAAAAAGCAGGGATACTGAATGAATATTTCTGCTCAGTATTCACAAAAGAGGAGGAGGGAGAGGTGCCTAATCCAATTAATAGAAGCACTCTTGATAGAGGGGTCGATCCCAGCCCTTTAATAGAAGAAAGGGTTCTGAAAGAACTCCTAAAACTGAACGTGGACAAAGCAATGGGGCCTGATGGAATTCACCCCAGAATTCTAAAAGAATTAAGGGGAGAACTAGTGAAACCACTTACTACCCTTTTTAACAACTCATGGGAGGATGGTGTGGTACCTGAGGATTGGAAGAAGGTAGATGTCATTCTCCTTCACAAAAGTGGGACCAAGACACAGGCAGGAAACTACAGACCTGTCAGTTTGACCTCTGTGGTAGGGAAAGTGATGGAATCACTTCTGAAGGAAAGAATTGTTGAGTACCTAGAGGCCAGTGGGGCACAGGACCCAGGCATGGGTTCTGGCCAGGGACGGTCATGTCAGACGAATCTAATTGATTTCTTTGACTGGGTGACCAAAGTAGTAGACCAGGGAGGGCTGTGGACATGGCCTACCTAGACTTTAGCAAGGCATTTGACACAGTCCCACACAAAAGATTAATTGTCAATAACCAGCCTGGGAGTGGATCCCAGGGTGGTAGCCTGGGTAAAACATTGGCTGGACAACAGGACACAGAAGATAATTGTAAATGAAGTCCACTCTGAAGAAAGAGGGGTTACTAGTGGGGTACCGGAGGGTTCAGTATCGGTCCAGTCCTTTTAATGTCTTTAAAAGTGACATTGCAGAGGGACTGGAAGGAAAGTATGCCTCTTTGCAGATGACACAAAGATCTGCAACAGGGTTGATACACAAGGAGCATGGAAAGGATGAGAAGGGACTTGACAAGGTTGGAGAAATGGTCAGAAGTATGGCAGCTTGGATTCAGTGCAAAAGTGCAAAATAATGCACCTGAGAAACAAAACCCAGGGAAGATTACACAATGGGGAGGTAGTAACAACAACAAAATGGAAAGGGACCTGGGGTAATCATATCAGATGATCTTAAGGTTGAAGTGCTAAATGTGAGAAGGCAGTAGGGAGGGCTGGGGGTATACTGGGATGTATAGGGTGAAAGTATCACCAGCAGAAAACAAGAAGTTGTTATCCTCTGTACAGACAGTTGGTGAGACCCCATCTGGAGTACTGCATCCAGTTCTGAGACCCCATCTCCGCAAGGACATAGACAGGATAGAGGCAGTCCAGAGGAGGGCAACCAAAATGTTGCAGGGTCAGCAAGAGAAGCCATATGAGGAGAGACTAAAGGAGCTTAATTTGTATACCCTTGAGGAATGGAGGAAGAGGGGGGACATGATAGAAACTTTTAAGCATGTCAGTGGAATCAACAAAGTCCAAGAGGGTAGCATCTTTTAGAAAAAGAAATGTGCAAGAAGAAGGGGACACAATTTAAAGATAGAGGGGGGCAGTTCAGGGGCAATGTGAGGAAGTATTTTTTCACAAAGAGGGTGGTGGATGCATAGAACAGACTTCCTGAGGAGGTTGTGGGTCTAAAACTGTGAGAGAATTCAAGAATACATTGGACAGACATAAGGCAATTCTTGTTGGGGGTTAGAAGAAATAGGCTGTTGGTTAACTAGGATCTGCAGCTTATCCTGTAGGTAGGGAAATGGGCTGACCAGGTGGGCCAAGCGGTCCTTATCTGCCATCAAAGTCTATGTTTTTATGTAAGGACACTGCAGTAGTGGGGCTGGAAAATGGAAGTTAAGGAACACACACAGTCCTGGCCCCTGAATTGCCAATGCTGCTGTTAAGAGGCTCAAACTGACACCACACACACAAACAAGACAGCGGCAGTGTAGGGAGCTCATGAGAGAAGCAGTCAATTTTTCCTCAGCGCCGTAGCCGGTGACTTACTCCCATTCTTTACCCCCCAAAACAGTCAACCAGTGTGTATGTGTGTGCATGGGGATGGGGGGTTGGAGATCTGTTGTTGATGGTAAATTTGTAAGCAGCTTTGATAACAAGACAGCAAATGAGCGAGTCAGTATACTTGAGATCCACTGACTGAATAAACGAAATAAGGCTTCCAATCGACTACTCGGTGGGTAAATTATATACTGACAAAGATCAGCCTACAAGCCATCCATGCTTTTTGTATGCCTGACCCTTAGGGACACTGCAGCAGTGGGGCTGGAAATGGAAGTTACAGAGCACACACAGTCCTGGCCCCTGAATTGCCAATGTTGCTGTTAAGAGGCTCAAGCTGACACTGCACACACAAAGATAGCCTTGGTTTGGGGAGCACACAAGAGGAGCAGTCAACTTTTTCTCGGCGCAGTAGCTGGTGACTTGTTCCCGTTCTTTACTCCCCCAAATAGTCAACCAGTGTGTATGTGTATGTGTGTGTGGGGGGGGGGGCTGTTGCTGATGGTAAACTTGTCAGCAGTTTTGATAACAAGACAGCGAGTGAGCGAGTTAGTATACTCGAGACCCACTGAGGGAATAAATGAAACAAGGCTTTCAATCGACTAGTTGGTGGGTAAATTCTACATATCGATCTGTAATGTAAGGTAACCAGCAACTGAGTAAAGGGGAAGGCGTATGTGTACAAATGACAGGTGATTATTTCACACTGAAGTATTTACTGACATGGAACAGTGACATAAGAAATGTGTCCAGCAGCTACTCGCTTCATGCTGAGCCTTCCACGCGCCAACTCCCAATTAAAAAAAAAAATCTGTCTAGCCGAATTTCTTTTTAAAAATTGAAAATTGCATTCAAATGAGTATTTGGCCTAATTATTCAATATATAAACACACAGAGATGTCATCCTTTGAAGTGTATGATGTATTTAGCCAGAAAAAATAACACAAAATCATTTTCTATCTCCTTTAAAAAAGGAAACGGCACTGGGCATGTTTCTGAAGGTGAAACGGTAAGCACACTTGGGAGCTGATCAGGAATTGAAGCCTCCAGATGGCTGGAAGGAATGCCACGGTGCTACAGAAGACAATAGCAGACCTAATAACTTGGACTTTATACTTGAATTTATCCTGGCATTTACAAAGGCTAAGAATCTGGAAAAAAAAAGATTTAAGGATTTTATTGTTCCGATTCTCAGTCACTGTAAATGCATTGGTAAATTAATGAATAAAGTTCAGGGTTAGGTGCCATTTGGATTAAAAAAGGTAGAATTCTCCGGCCATTGCAGGAACACTGTGCCGGTTCTGTAGACAGTTCCTCTACTCCTCCCCCTTCATCCCTCCTCACTAGTCTGCTGCAAGTTAATCAACAGTTGAAAACAAGAGGCTCTGTGAGATTTTCCAACTCTCACAGACAACTGTGCATACTACAAGAGACGCGGATATTATCACTGCACAATCTTCCTCCGTCTCTCTCCGCTGCTGCCTGCCTTAACCTTCCCAGCTACCTCAGTGTGTAGCAAACAGTGTTGTCCTCCATTAGCACTGTGCCCTGGCTCGCTCACTCCACTTTGCAGTCAACTGCCCACGACCCCACCAGTGTTCTTCCTTCTTCCCTCTCTGTCACTTCACATGGGTCAAGGCTAGTGGTCACTGCTGCTGGACTAAGGGACACAGGGCTTTGCACAAAACAAATGTCCAGACTCCAATCTCGCCGTTCCTCTGCGCCTTCGCTCTGTAATGCAGCACCAAACTGGTCTCATGTGCAGGGCACAAAACTCCACCTAGTTCCTCCCTCTCTCCTACTCTAATGGAAGGGGATTGGCGACGAGGCACTAGAGGTAGAATTTGGCTGGTAGGTGCAGAGACTGCATGAAAAAGACGATGCCACCAGTGCACATGGCAATTACTTTTCCTCAGAGAGAGCTGTAGCAATAACTGAGGACAAGGCTCCTAGTATGTCTCTGCTGGGGGGTGAGAAAGGGGTGATGAATCCATGAGAAAGACAGTCTAAAACAGAGCAGAGCAAAGCAAAACAGGACTCACATCAATTAAGTCTGCAATTATAGCTAACTGTAACTGACCTCAATTGCAGCACTCGATTCTGACAGTGGCTTCGGGATCTAGCAAGAAGCAAGAAGCAATTACAAGTTTACACATCCACTATCACTGAACAAACTTAATAAATAAGTTGCTGTAGGTTTGAAATTTGGCTTAAAAAAAAACAATGCTTTCCCTTTAGAAATGGGGATAGCGAACCAGTGGCAGCTTTACTGCAGTGACCAGATGAGGGTTAACAACAGAGAGCCCAAATAGCATGTCTTACCTCCTCCAAGGGTCAAGCCAAACTAAATCTTGGCTTTGGAGGGTGGGGGAAGCTTCCATGTCACATGCAATTTCAGTATATAGTTTATTTGTTTCACTAGGTACTGTATTTGTTTCATTAGGCAGTGTATGTGTTTCAGTATATAGTGTATGTGTTTCAGTATATAGTGTATGTATTTCAATATATAGTGTATATCTTTTAATAGATTGTATTTGTTTTAGTGTTTAGTGTATGTGGATTTTTATGATATACTATATTTCAATAGATGGTCTATGTGTTTCAATATATAGTGTATGTGTTTCAATACATAGTGTATGTGTTTCAGTACATAGTGTATATGTTTTACTAGGTACTATATCTGTTTCACTAGGCAGTGTATGTGTTTCAGTATACAGTGTATATGTTTTAGTATATAGTGTATTTGTTTTAGTATATAGTGTATGTGGATTTTTTTATGATATAGTATATTTATTTCAATAGATAGTGTATGTGTTTCAATATATTGTGAATATGTTTCAACACATAGTGTATATGTTTCGGTAGATAGTGTATGTGGATGTTTCAATGTATAGTATGTATTTCAACAGACATTGTATGTGTTTCACTATGTAGTGTATTTGTTTCAGTATATAGTGTATGCATATTTTTCAACATAGTGTATTTGTTTCATTAGGTAATATATGTGTTTCATTATATAGTGTATATGTTTCAGTATATAGTGTATTTGTTTCAGTACATGCTGTAGGTGGCTTTTTCAGTCTGTAGTGTATGTATTTCAATAGGCAGTGTATGTATTTCAATATGTAGTGTATTTGTTTCACTATATAGTGTATGAAGATTGCTTTTCAATATGTAGTGTATGTATTACAATATATAGTGTATTGGTTTCAGTAGACAGTGTATGTCGAGTTTTCAGTCTGCAGTGTATGTATCTAAATAGGTAGTGTATGCGTTTCACTAAATAGTGTATTGGTTTCACTAGATAGTGTATGTGGATTTTCAGTACTCAGTATGTGGATTTCAGTAGATGGTGTATGCATTTGACTATATAATGTAAGCATTTCACTATACAATGTATGTGTTTCACTATATGAAAAATATGTTTCAGTATATAGCTGATGCATTTCACTATATGATGTATGTATTTTACCACATAGTGCAAGCGGTTCAGGACATAGAGTATGTGTTTCACTACTTGACATATATATTTCACTATATGATGTATTTATTTCGGTATATGATATATGTATTTAGTATATAGTGTATGCATTTAACTGCATATCAGAGATTCTGAATTATGTCCCTAATGGCTTGCATAGAGCAGCTGTGCATCCAACTTTTAGATAAATTCAGTTGGGTAGGAATTGATTGCAGCACATAAACAATTTTATGTAACAGTTACTGACTATTGTGTAGCCTTTTTGCTACATGATAGCAGGTAAAATGTTCTCTGCCGAAGTGTCATACATGCAGCACACATTTGGAAACCAAGCCTAATTATTGTGGCCCATTCAAAGACAGATCTATCTGAGAGGCTGAAATAATGAATATGGATCATCGTAGTCATTGTTAGCCTTCCTAGCTTCTGCATAAACACACTGTACAGTATGTGCAGCTGTTAAAAAAACTCACCATTTCCATCTGAAGCACCACACATCTACAGTTTTAAAACAAAGTTATGAAAGAAACTGCACTTGAGACTGGACTAGATACTTGGCACAAGTTGCAGAGCGAAACACACTATTCCATTTCCAGGCACAACCTCCGAGTGCACTTGTTCCCAAGTGGTTCATGAACATAATGGACATAATGAAAACTGGAACATAATCTGAATCACAGTTTTGTTGATCATATTAGTGCAACAGTGGGATCTGACTTTCCTAATGACAAGAGGATCACAAGTTCTAATCTCAGCTCCAATTAAACTTTTTGTGCTTGTAATCTTTGTTGTGAGATTCTGCATTTTTGTTGCATGGGGAGTAGTTGCTTACGTTAAAATTAGTGGTGACAGCATGTTGCTGTAAATACTGAGGACCGCATTCAAAATTACAAGGCGTGGTACTAAGTGAATAGTAAAATCACTGGTACTAACATACACACATATAATCTCATTGATGCTATATTCCCAGCTCTGCAAATAGTCAGGAAAGGGGTAGGGCTAGCCTGCAATGCAAAATAGCATGCAGACCCAAGGAGAATGACAACACCAGATTACCACATGGGTAAAGCGAGCAGTTTTGAGGGGTACTGCACAGTGCTTTGACCAGTTTCAGATGAATCACTATCCAGATGGAGTTTGAAGGGGACACAGAAGAACAACCACATACTACAACATCGCTGGGTTAGGAAAAGGGAATAAGTAGACTGTCACAGATGCTGATAGCCACCAGGTGACTGGCCATGGTGCCAAGGGGAGAGTTCACTGGCCCATCAGTGTCCATACAGCTGGAGGAAGCACTTTCAGTCATGGTATTTACATGATGTAGTGTGACCTAGTTGCAGGTGTACAAAAGCTGGATTTATAGTTTGCAATACATCTCTGTCATGGGAAGGAAGGTCTACTCTGGCAGCATGTAAAAGCTTTTTGGAATAATGATATTGGTTATGCAATCAGAATTCTTCCCAGTGTGCATTGCCCCCAGTAGTGACAGTGATGGGAGCATTTTACAGTAGATTCACAAATTATCAATTTCTCTATTTCAGATGTGCATTCCTGAAAAAACTTTCTACTAAAACTAATGTCCAGATAGTTAAGCCTATAAATGTTATACATGTAATTATTTCAACTTAGAACTAGCACAAGACAGTAAAAAGTGCACCCTTTGGAGATGAAACTGGACAATTCATTATAAAAGAGTCAGCAGGATCTACTCAGTTTCTGTACTGTGAATTGATGATGCCCATCTCATTGCAGGATGATGTAACCCAACACCCAGCCTTATACCAACATGTAAATTACAGGACACCAGCTTTAGGGTCCACATCTTGTCTAATTAAAAAATGCTCCAAAGCTCATGTAGCTGAACTTATTATTTGTGCAAAGTACAAATGTAACCACTCCCAACTGGGAGGCATGCTGAATAAGTCTGGAGATGGCAAAGGGCAAAGTCTGTTATGGCTTCGGGTAAATAGTGACTGGGTTTGTAGTTAGAATTGGGTTTAGAAACTCAAGTGGTGCCTCCAACTATGGGGATCCTTATGACAGCGCATTGTCAGGGTGTTTCCCACAGAAAATAAATACTGCCTCAATCCTCTGTGACAGGCAGAGATGGGCAAAGTCCGATAAATTCACTCTGCAAATTAATCCACAAAGTTTGTGCAAATCGAGGAGCACAAATCAATCTGCGAAGTGCGAAGTTCCAGCTGTGAAGTGCGATGTACCACCCACAAAGTGTGGAACTTTGTTCTTTGCGGGCAAATTTCCACCATTTGTAGGTGAAAACTTCATGATTTTGGGTGAACTTGAATTTGCTAAGGGTTGGAAAAACTTTGTGAAGCTACAGAAAGTGCAAATTTCTGCTGCTTCATGACAACTTCACCTGCAAATTTAAGCTTCGCCCCATCTCTAGTGAAAGGGAACACAGTAACACAATCCCCTTCCCACTTATCATTCAAAGCATGCAAATAAACAGCAATACAATAATGGCAAAATGCATCAGCCGTTGCAAATAAATAACAAATGGTTTTATTTGGGGTTGGAGAACAAGGGACAAGGGAAGTAAAGGTAAAATAAAGAAAGAAGTTTGCATTCATTCCCACTGCAAGGCATGTCTCAGCACCTCTTCCCCTATTGGTGCACCAGTTAACCCCACAATCCCTCCGGGAGCTCCCAATTATAGCTCCAGTGTGCACAAAGATGCACAGTAGCAGACCTGTGATGCTTGAACCTTGGTGCAGTGCCGTGTAAATTCAGTTGTTGGCTGCAGCTGCTGACTGGCAAAGGATACTGTACATATGGATGAACAGTAAAAACAGTTGCTCTTGGCTGTAAGCCATAGCTCTGAGCTTGATTATAAGGTTGCATAAGAGTGCCCATAATGTATATAGCTAGCTAGATAAACAATGGGAATGATAGATTCTGGGGGTAAAACCCAGTTGTCACAACCTTTAGATGACAGGCTGGTGCTGTTTCCATGGGGATGTTAGGTAGATAATTTCTGGGTGGTCTTTTCTGTTGACTGGATACAGGTGCAGCATACCCAGCACACTCCTGGTGGTGGAGGGTGTGGGCTATGATGAGTTTGGATGATGGAAGCTCTGTTCTGTAAGTTGGTTACAGGTACAGTGGAACCTGTGTGCTTCTGGGTGATAAAGACTGAGAGCTCTGATACTCTGGAAGATGATGAATCTCTTCACCCAACATGAGGACTTGCCCACACCCACCCTGAAAGGTGGGAAGTCACTCAGGATCTCAGCTGGTTCAATCACCTGTGTGGATAAAATCCTAATAGCAGTAGAAGGCAGTTGCTTACCACCTTTTCAAATGCAGAGCAGCTTTCAAGGCAACCCCTGCTCCAATTCAGTGCCAGAGCCAAGACTTGGCAGTGGCACTCTAGCTGTGTCAATCTCCTGTTCCTGGGTCTCAAATCTGTTTTGGGCAAAGTTTTTAGTCAGGAATAGCAAGTGAGAGCTATTCACAACCTCTCTCCTCTCCTCAGAGGTTTTGTTTCAGACAAATCTGCTCTATTTGTACATATTTCCCATATGCAGAAATCCAGGGATTAAATATCAGTGGCTAGCATCTTATGCATCATTAATTATACTAAACCACTGACTCTCAGTGGCTATAAGTTCTAGGGGAAAAGCATGCATACAAGTACTGAGCCAGCATGCAATTCAGTGCTGTTTTGCAGAACTGAGCTCCAAACAGAAGTCAGTTTCACTTGGACAGGATGTACTAATTCAGTTGTTTTGCAGAGCTGAATTAGTCTCCAAACTGACATCAGTTTCACAGGGGCAGGATGTACTAATTTGCATTGCTTTGCACTTTGTGCAACTTTGACAGCTGCTTGAAACTGAGCAATTACTTGCTGTGGGCACCCCAATACTGAAAGCATTGTAGGAGTCAGTTTAGCAAAGAGAGGTGATGGCACACTGCCACAGTGAGAAAGACACTCATCAAGCCCATAGAACAGTGTTCAGTCCAATTTGGGGTCCCACAGCAGCAGTCTGGACTGGGACCAGGTGAATGAGCAGTGCAGGCGAAGGCAGCAGCAGGGATCTGGAGAGAATCAAAAGTGAGCCCTCATTTACTGTAGGTGGAGTTACACCAAATATATTGTCTATTTCAATAAACTTGCAAGGACCTACATTTTTGGAAGTCATTTTACTAAATGTCATACTTTATTGTGACTGTCTAGATTATATCTCCTCTTTTGTTTACAAATGTGTTATTCCAGTCTGAGGTACTGCTACCTCCAAATATTCTTCTGGGCTAATTTCTGCAAATGAAACATTTAAACTAGAATCATAGAACTTGATGGAAGAAAATGACCCCCTTGGCCCATCCAGTCTGCCCCTTTCCCTCCTTCTAACCTTCAGCTCCCCCCACCCCCAGTAGCCCCTTATGCCTGTCCCATGCCCTGTTTAAGCCCTCCAAAGACTCAGCCCCCACCACCTCTGCCGGAAGCCTGTTCCAGGCATCCACCACCCTCTCAGTGAAGAATCATCCTCTCATATTACCTCTGAAGTGCCCCCCCACTGCGGTTTTAGGCCATGCCCCCTTGTAATGGTGCCCTCCTTCATGTGGAGTAAATTCCCCAGGCCACTTTGTTTAACCTTTTGATGTATCTGAAGGTCTCTATCATGTCCCCTCTCTCCCCTTCTGGTCTCCAATGTGTAGACCCCCAACTCCTTACATCTCTTTTCATATGGTATGCCCTTCATCCCTTGCACTATCCTGTTCGCTCTTCTCTGAACCCTTTCAATCGAATCAATGTCCTTGCACAAGTAAGGCCTCCAAAACTAGACTCTGTACTCAAGGTGAGTTTCACCATGGCTTGGTACAGGGGCACCAGAACTTCTCTCCTCCTGCTAGTAATTCCATTGCCTATACTTGCCAGCATCCTGTAAGCCTTCCCCACTGCCCTTGTACACTGCTTCACTACCTTTAGATCACTGGAGACTACTATCCCTAGGTCCCTCTCCTGTTTCGTAAACCTGACTACCTCCTTCCCGAGTGTGCATCCTGTCCTTGGGTTTCTGTGCCCCAGGTGCATAACTGCACACTTCTTTATATTGAATTTTAGTTGCCAGGTCTCCATCCACCCCTCCAGTGTCCTCAGGTCCTGTCTTATGTCTTCAACCCCGCCTTCAGTGTCAACCCTGTTGTAGATTTTTGTATAATCTGCAAAGAGGGCCACACATTCCTTCAATGCATCCGCTATTGCACATATGTAGATACTGAATAGGAGTTGCACAAATACCAACCCCTGGGGTACCCCACTCATCACCCACCCTTTCTTGGAATGCACCCCATTTACTACCACCATCTGACTTGTATCCTCCAGCCAGTTTTCTACCCATCTAGTTATTTTGTCCATCACGCCCATACTGTCTAGCTTGTTGACCAGCCTTCTGTGGGCTACGGTGTTGAAGGCCTTGCTGAAGTCCAGATAGGCCATGTCCCCTGCACCCCCTGATCAATTACCTGTGTCACCCACTCAGATAATTCAATTAAGTTAGTCTGGCATGACTTCCCTCTTGTGAACCCAAGCTGGTTGCTATCCAGCAGACCATTCACCTTCAGGTACTCCGTTACTCTTTCTCTGATGAGAACCTCCATAACCTTCCCCACCACTGCAGTGAGGCTGACTGAGTGGTAGTTCTCCCTCATCTCTCTACCCCCCCCCCGTGAATTGGCACAACAGTTGCCTTCTTCCAGTCCTCTGGCACCCTCCCGGTGTCCAAAGACAGGTTGAACAGTTTCGCCAGTGGGACAGCCAACACCTTGCTCCGTTGCCTGATTACCCTTGAGTGCAGCCCATCTGGGCCCATGGCCATGTCCACCTTTAACCTGCTCAGTTCCTCTCTATTTCATGAAACTGCAAGGAAAAGCAAATTGACCAAATTTTTAAGCAAAACTTGAACATACAAAAAAACATATAATCTAATTCAAACAACTGTCCTAAAATAACCAAGTTTTCATTACAAAAGGTTTGGGTCCCCATTGCTCCAGCAGGGGAACTGAAAAAGCCCACCATGGTAGTGGGCAATGGAGTGTGTCCCTACAACTCAAGAAAGAGGTTCAGGATATCTTCCATGGAGGCAGACAGGTGTGTGTCCCTGCTAGGCAGGAGGAAATTGGTTGTTGGTTGACTAGGATCTGCAGCTATCCAGTGGGTAGAGAAATGGGCAGACTAGGTAGGCCAAGCGGTCCTTATCTGCTGTCAAAGTATGTATTTCTATGTTTGTATGCTAATCCAGTAAGGGGTCTGGCATGGTCTGCCTTGGTGGTGGGCAGCACTGTGTGTCCCTGCTGCTCCAGCAAGGAGACTAGGATGGCTTCCATGGTGGCAAGCATCAGTGTGAGTCCCCACTCTGGCAGGGTGAACTGGCTGGCCTACCATGGTGGTGGTCAGAGGTTTGGGCCCCTTCTGTCCGGTGGCAGGACCAGGATGGTTCACCATGGTAACAGTCAGCTGTCTGGGTCTGTGCTGCTCCAACAGATAGACTAGGATGCCTGATATGCAAGCAGGCAGCTGTTTTGATCCACACCACTCCTGTAGGGGGCCAGGATGGTCCACCATGGTGTTGGGCAGTAATGTGCCCATGCCATTCCTGCCAAATGATTGAGATGGCCTGCCATGGTGGTAGTCAGCTGTTTGTGTCCCCACTATTCCTACTAGGGCACCAGAATTCACCATTGCATTATACTGGCAACATTAATGAACGAAATAATGATAGAAACATAGAGACATAGACAATGTCAGCAGAAGCACGGTATAGCACAGTGGTTGAAGACTCTGAGCTGCAAATCTGGAGACCTGGGTTTGAATCCCACAGCCCCCTCTTGCATACTGTGTGACCCTGAGCAAGTCACTTAACTTCCTTGTGCTCCCATGTCGCACTTGTAAACAAGCTTTCAGCTTAGTGCACCTCTCCTGGTTAAAAAAAAAAAAAAAGGCCATTGCTCCATCTAGCCTGCCCAGTTTTACTCTACTCTACACCATAACCTATTGTCCTGACAGGGTTTTAACCCTCCTCTCACCCTTCCATTGCTAACAGTCTTACTGCTATCCCCCCTCCCGAGTAACTTTTAATATCTTTACTCTGTCCCAGCTGTACTTGAACCCATTAATCTCTTTTGCATCCACCACTTCTGCTGGTAGGGTGTTTCATAGCTTAGCCACTCTCTCAGTAATGTAAAACATCACTCCCGAATACCCCACCACCACCACCACCACCCACCAGCTTGCATTCATGTCCCCTGGTTTTTGAAATGCCATTCCTGATAAATAGTTCTTCACAGTTTACCTTGTTTATCCCTTTCAGGAACTTGAAGATGTCTGTCATGTCCCCCTCTCCCTTCCATCCTCTGGTGAGCGCATGTTCAGTTCTATAAGCAGATTCTCATAGGATCTGCCTTGTTGGCCCAGAATCAGTTTAGTTACTGTATTTTGCACTGCCTTCATTCTGTCTCTGTCTTTACTCTGGTAAAGCCTCCAGAACTGTCTGCTATCTGTTTACTTCACCTTAGTGAACAATGTTTCATGTTTTTTCTGTATAACAACATAACACTGCTCCTTTGCAGTTATTTCCCTCTGTCTTAACTACACAGCAACAGTAACTCCCAGCAATATCTAACCGTATTCTCAACCATCCCAGATGACTTGGATCTCCTACCTTACCTCACCCTGCAAACAATTCAACACAATGGAACACCACTAACATTCTCCTGAAAACAAAACAGACTCTTAAGAAAACTGATAAAGCACACAACCACACTGGGTTGGGTGGTGAACAATATTCCTCACATATGTCACTGAACAAAATCCCATTTTTATAGAGAAAATTCAGTGACTGTATTCCTTCCTAATACCACAGTCTGGGATCCCCCTCTCAGAATCAAAACAAGCTACAAAAATTCTTGGAGATCTCCAAATCTGTGATTCCCCATATTTGTAACATGATCATTCACAAACAGACCTGTCAGCTCTCCATTGCCCAGGACCCACCCTCCAAAGTGCACCACACAGCAAATAAAGATAAATCTTGAAAAATCACGATCCTCGGATTTCCCCCTCTACAATATGGGATACTGAATGGCAAAGCTGCAATAATATAATTTCCCTCCCCAAATCACATGGAGCAGTTAAACATATTATTAGTGATATCTTTACCCAGAACCTCCCTATCTTACCCACACCAAGTGGTGGATAAAACTCCTGTAATGTGCACTTCTTGGTAATTCCACAGCCCAAAATCCCCCTTTCTGAATGACAGCTAACAGCAAAACAAATTCCTGTAGGTCCCAAAACACAGGATTCCCCAACCTTACCACATGTTCACTTGCAAACAGACTTCTTAGGTCTCCAGTGCCCAGGATCCAACTCTGTGCCACAGCAGGCAGCAAATAAAATCCCTACCATCATGGAAAATTAACACTGGTATCATTAGCAGAAGAAAAAGGCATAACACAGTAAACTTTTAACTACTGAAAAATGCCAGACATATCAGTCCACCAATGCAAGTCAATGGCTAAAACCTGACTAAATCACACACCCACATTATCTATTGAGAGTCAATTGACAAAATTCACTACTCACCCTACTGCACACAGACAAATTACACAAACAAAATTGAAACATTCAGTGGGTACCAGTGTTCGGTATTCTCAATTGGAATATTAGTGACATATCCTCAAGTTTTGTAAATTTTTTTGAATGTGGTTAAATGTTGTATTTTGTGAAAAGCACTGATGTGTGGTTGATAGTACACATGTGAGTCTTTAGAGGGCCTTCCTTGATTTGTCAAATTTGAGAGTTCACAAACAGATATAGTACTAATGGGTATGAGATGCTGGGATATCAGTTCTGGCTCTTTGACAATGAAGAATTAATGCTGCCAAGCCCATGCAATGCCATTTCTTTTCCAACAGCAACACAGACCTTGAGATATAATTTAATTTGTCCAGTTCATATTACTTCTGAGTGGGCTACTTTGGCCTGTAGATCCATAGGATTTACATTTTCTACTGGGCATTTTTGATTTCCTGTAATTGCAATGATGTCCTTGTATGGTGCCTAAACAATGCATACAAAACAATGCACACAGACAAATTATACAAAACAGTTGTATCAGTGACAGTTTTGTTTGGTGCCTAAAAGTGAAACAAAAGGGGCAGTAGCCAGCAGCCATACACTCTACACCTCAGCAGTGGATAAGTGAAGGAGGAGAACAGATGTGCGGAAACAGCAGGTATCCACTTGATGAAGCAGAGGACCTGGAGGTTCTGCTGTGATTGTCCCTTAACTGGAAAGATTGAAAGAGTTAGAGTTTGCACATGGGACTAGGGGTCTGCTGGATAGATTTGTTGTGAAAATGAGAGTGTGAAGGCTTGCTGGTGAATAACCCTAGAAAGTAATGAGTAGGGAGAGGGACTTGCTGGAATTTCTGTTATGAACGTGTAAGTGCAGAGACAGAATAATGACAGTGTGTGGGGGTTAGGGGGCTTGCTTAAAAGTGTTGTATGAGTGTGAGCATGCAGACTGGCTGGTAAGAAATTCTTGGAAGCAGTGGGAGTGGGTATGTGCTGGAAATTCATTGTTGTGTAACTATGGGTCAGGAGACGAGATAGAAATTCTCTTTGGGTGACAATAAGTGGAGCTAGGGGGCTTGCTTAAAAGAGCTGTTAAGGAAGGGGGATTGTGGAAATTTGCTAAATATTCTTTTTAGGTAACAGATGGGTGGTCTGCTGGCAACTGTTTGGTGTAGATTGTAGTGAAGAGACACAGGAGCCTGGGGATAGGTGAAACTCCCTATATAGGGTAAGGGAATAAAATAAATGTAAAGGGCTAACGTTACAGAGAGAGTAGGAAGTATAGGATAATGGGAGTGGTACAGTGCAGTGACTGTGGGGTGGCAGCCTACAGGGAGACCTTCTGGAGGCTACATTGATGGCCCATCTGCACACACCTCTCTGGGCTGAGGTAGGAGGTTGCCAAACTGAAGACTGAGTTGGCTTGGGTTCGGAGGTCCTACTTCCCCACCCAGGGACCACTTAGTCCACCACTGCTAACTCAAAGGATCCCAAGTAGGAGCAGCAGCTAGACAACGGTGGGCTCAGGAATGGTAAGGGTATTGGAGCATAGGCACATCCCCCTTTTGGTACAACTACAAAACTCTTACACCACACTGGCTGTGTAGGAATGTCCCACAGAGGCACCCAAAGTAGTGACTGGGCTGGGTGTAGGGGGGTCCTCCATAGTGGAGACCCCAAGTTGGGTGGCACAGGATCCCAGAGGAGGTGGAAGCAAATCCTGGTGGGGGACTTCAAAATGAGGGAGATACAGTTAGGGGCAGACAGCGATGAGGAGAGGGAGGTTTGGTGCCTTCCCAGCACCATGGCTCAAAGGGATGGAAAGATGATCCAAGGGATTGCTGGTGCAGCAGGAAGGGAGTGAAAGCTGGACATCATTGTCCATCTGGGGACTTATGGCCAGACTAGGGATGAGCCAGAAATAGTTCAGTAGGAATTCAGGGAATTGGGGAGGGGTCTTAGTCAATTAGTTTGATCTGTGACTTTCTCAGAGGCACTACCTATCTACGACAGGGGGTGGGACAGGATATGCTACACCAGGAACTTCAATGCATGGTTGAGGGAATGTTGCAGAGAGGAGGGATTTTGATTCATTGGGGACTGGTGCTTCACCTGGAGGGATAAAGACTTCTACAGGGGCAATGGCAAGCATCCATCTAGGAAGAGAACCGTAATCCTCAGAGAATGGTTTAAATGCTGCATTGGGAGCATTTTAAGCTAGCCAAGGGGGGGAAGGCAGAATGAGGAAGGAGGACATAAATTGTCCCCCCCCAAAGGCTTGCAAGGTCAGTAGTGGGAATCCGGAGGGAGAAATCCCAAAAGGAACCAATGAACATAAGAATCCAGGGGTATAAGGAAGGGGAGATAGTAAGAAGAATATTGGAGGAAATAAGGGAGGGCAATTGGATAAATGAGAGGGGGGTGGCAGTACAATCTAGAGAGCTATGTATGCAAATGCTCAAAGTCTGGGCAATAAGATTGCAGACCTACTGTAGAGGCCACCATGGCAGAAGAGGACCTGGACATAGTTGCAATTACCGAGTCCTGGTGCAGTGAAAACTAGGACTTGGATATAGCCAAAGCAGGTTATGCTCTATTCATAAAGGACAGGGAAGTTAACAAGCATTTGCCAATGCTGAATGGTTGCTTGCTGGTATTGGCATTGGTACTGCAGAAGTTAGAGAGAGATGCAAAATAGGAGTGGCAGTGAAGTATTGAACTAACGCCAACCCCCACTCCATCCGGCAAAAACTGATAGGCATTGGGGTGTGCCGTTGGGTTGTCGGCCATAAAGCTCACACCATTCCACCTCACCCCACCCTGCAGACACTGACAGGTGCCACGGTGTGCCTTTGGGTCTTTGGCCCTTACGTTCACCCCATTCCATAAGGAAATAAGCTGAGACAGGTGCAGTATAGGAGAATGGGGTGAACGTTAGGCCAAAGACCCCAAGGCACACTTCGATGTCTGTCAGTGGCTGCAGGGTGAGGGTGGGGGTGTAATGGCATGAGCATTATGGCTGATGACCCTAAGCCACACATCCCGATACCTGTCAGTCTGTACAGGGTAGGGGGTCAAGATTGAAAACCCCAAAGACATGGACGTTTGTTGGTATTTCCACTCCAAATTTTTCAACATGGGCTTTTTGGGACCCCACCTCATGAACAGTGGCACTATTATTTCATTTCTCAATCCCGAAAGGTGAATTTGCACAGCAAATGTGCTATTTGGCACAGCAGGTGTGAAAAGACATTTGGGGCAGGATGTGAAAAATTGCATCTGTACTGTTTAGGAGGAGGTGTGAAAAAATGGCACTATTGAAAAACTTGAGTGAAAATATGAAGTTACGAACATGGGTAAAAATTGTAAAATAGTCATTTTTTTGGAATTTTTTCACCAAATTTTCCACATGGCTTTTTTGGGACCTCACCTCATGAACAGTGGCACTGTGATTTCAATAATTTGTCCCAAATGTTGATCTCACACAGCGACTGTGCCATTCTGTGCCACAGGTGTGGAAACATTTCAGGCAGGATACAAACAATGACAGCTGTACTGTTCATAAGGAAGTGTGAACAAAATGGCAATGTTGGAAATTTGGAGTGAAAATATTAAAAACTGGCAAGTTATGAGTGTGCATACAAACTGCACAACACACACTTGTAACAGTCATTTTTGGGATATTTTTTCACCAAACCTTGTAACATGTCCTTTTTGGGACCCCACCTCATGAACAGTGGCAGTGCCATTTCGTTTACTCAGTTCCAAAAGGTGATTCCGCACAGTGACCATGAAATTACCTTTTGGGACTGAGAAACAAAATGACAGTGCCAGTCTTTATAAGGCACATGAGGTGGGGTAATAAGAAGAACTATGCAGACAGTTTGCTCAAGATTTGGCAAATTCAGTCTCAGAACTATATATATAATGTGCCTATTTTATAACATACACAATAATAAGTAATAATTATATGTTTAAAGTAAAAATACTCATTTTTTTTTTTTTTATAGTTTTAGTTTTTGTTGACCGGGTAAGTGCACTAGACAAATCCTGCCTATTTTCAGGCAATTTTAGAAAACTGCTAATTAAAATCAGCTGGTTGCTAATCATTTTTCATTTTAATAAGCAAAGACTGCTAATCAATGTGTGTGTTGTGGCATGCACATGCTGCAAAAGTACAGTCTCTACTCTTTGAAGCTTCTCGGAACCTTCATCAGGAATGGGCCTCCACCACAGGGCAGTCAAGTGCTGAGACACAGACATGATACTGGCACTATAAAGACAGACTACATGTGTTACAGTTTATAATGTTTATTAAACCTCAATGTTTGGACATTAGAAGAACCAAATAGCTCATAGAATCTGATGGCAGATAAGGACCGCTTTGCCCACCTAGTCTTCCCATTTCCCTACCTACTGGATAAGTTGCAGATCCTAGTTAACCAACAACCTACTTCTTCCTACCCCCACCAGAATTGCCTTATGTCTGTCCCATGCATTCTTGAATTCCCCCACTGTCATTGACCCCACGACCTCCTCAGGAAGGCCGTTCCATGCATCCACCACCCTCTCTGTGAAAAAATCTTCCTCACATTGCCCCTGAGTCATCCCCCCCTCTATCTTCAGATTGTGTCCCCTTGTTCTTGCACATCTCTTTTCTGAAAGATGCTACCCTCTTGGACTTTGTTGATTCCCTTGAGGTACTTGAACGTTTCTATCCTGTTCACCCTCTCCTTCCTTTCCTCAAGGATATACATATTAGGCTCCTTTAGTCTTTCTTCATATGGCTTCTGTTGCAGACCCTGCACCATTTTAGTTGCCCTTCTCTGGACTGGCTCCATCCTGTCTATGTCCTTGCAGAGATGGGGTCTCCAGAACTGCATGCTGTACTCCGGATGGGGTCTCACCATCTGGCTCAATACGAAACTTACAAGCAAACAATGATAGCATTCATCACACTGTTTGTCATGCCTGCATATTAAAAATGATTTAATTTTGTCTGGTGTATTTCTTTATTTAGCATCAATATAGCTCATTCAGCACATCACACATATCTGCATGGCCTCCTGGGAGGCAGGGAATACATATAGGGACCCCACTGCCTTTCAAAGTTCTTGGCCTGTCCCTTTATCTCATATGTAAGTCTCTCCTTGGATAAGATTTTCAAAACCTGGTTGTGCCACACTTTACAAGTTGGCTGCTGCTGAGAAACCCAGTTATTCTGTATGTATTTCTGTAAGAAGGATTAGAATATGCACTACTATTGTATAAGGGTCTCATTCATCTACACCCACGTACTCTAGAAACACAGAATCAGATGGCAGAAAAAGAACTAGAAGGCCCATCTAATCTGCCCTATTGACCATTTATTACTACTCCTGGACCCTGTTCAGTCTCAGGTGTCCCTGTCTCTTTCCTTTCCTCTACTTACTATACCTATGTTCATTTATTTATTTAACAGACTTTAGGAGTACAACTTTTGAGTCAGGGATTCATTTACAAAGGCTCCACGTCAGAAAAAACAAATACAAACACCTAATACACAGACATAGAATGGCAGCTAAAGGTTACAGTTTTTTCAGTTATACAATACTGCAGAATCAAGATCAGCTATGCATTGCATTGAGCGTGTTACAGAGAGCTGTATTTTACAGTTTTCAAGAGAACAATAAGTTTTTTGATAGAGGGAGGGAGTAACAGGTTTGATATTTACAGCGAAGCAGAGAATTAGACAGATATCTTGTGAGTGCAGCTGAAGGAGGCATTGTTAATAGGTAATGTTTGGTAGCCCTATTGGTAGGAGCTCAGTGGTGGGGTGGTCCTGTAAGATGATAGATAGATGACCCGGCACTAGCTGGTGCATTGGCAGTGCCATGAAGCTAGAATATGCTCTTCGAGGGCTGACTTGAAAGATTCTAATTTGGAGATGGAGGAGACGTTGGAGGGGAGTTCATTGTACCAGACTATGTGCTTATCCTATGCATGCTTAAAGACCCCCACTGTCTTCACCCCCGCCACCTACTATGGCAGTCTGTTTCAGGCATCCACCATGCCTTTCTGAGAAGTAGCATTTTTTCACAACACTTTTATACTTCCCCTGCTGAAGCTTCTTTGCATGCCCCCATATTCCGGTGTTCCCCCCTTCTCTGAAAGAGACTGCTCTCCTGCACCTTGTTTACCACTGTGAGGTACTTACAGGTCTCAATCATGTACCCTCAAGCTTTTCTTTTTTCCAGGGAGTACAGTACATGCTGAGTTCCCGCAGTCTGTCCTCATATGGTTTCTCATGCAACCCATGGACCACTTTAGCAGCCCTTCCTTGGATTGCTTCTACCCTGTCAATGTCCTTGCCCAGTTGTGGCCTCCAGAATTTTACACAGTACTCTAGGTGGGGTCTCACTACTGAGTGATACAAGGGCAACACCACCTCCTTTGTTCTGCTTGAAAACGGTATCACGTCACAACAGTGATGGGAATACAGCGAAAACCATCATAGCAACAATTTCGGCAGTTCGCTGTGATGGTCTGCTGGGATCCCGACACTGTTGCGTTCGGGGTGTTCACCCCCTCCTCAAATCAATTCCTACTTGGAGTTGGTTAATTTAAGTCTAGGGGAGCAGAGCCCCCCTCATGGAGGGTGTGGGGGGCAAAGCCCCTCTCAGAAAACACAAGTTCCCCCAGCGATGGCACATCAATTGGTGGTGTTGCGCCATCACCGTGCTGATGGTTGACAAATTCTGTGTTGCTGCAGGATGGTGGAACTCTTGAAAACAACCATCCCTATGCACCCTACAGTAGCATCCCAACAGGTTTATCAACTGTCCTGTTGCACTGTCCCACCACCATGAGATCTTCAGATATGACTACCCCCAACATCCCTGTTACTTGGTGACAGTAAGTACCCCCCCATCTTATATACAGACACCTGGTTTCCCTTCACCAAGTGCATAACTTTGCTGTTGGCACTGAAACCCAGCTGCCACCTCAATACCACAGCTTTGGATTTCCCGGATCCCTTTGCATTGTCTCCAACCCACTCCTGTGTGTCCTTTCAGTTGAAGATTTTTGTGTCATTCACAAAGAGGCACACCTTCCCCTCCATTGTCTCAGTCATGTCCCTTATGAAGACACTGAACACTGAAGAGGACAGGACTCAGTAGCGATTGATCCCTATGATGTTCCAATGGTCACTTTCCCATCCACCTGAGTGACTTTGGTTTACCACCACCCTCTGACTCCTATTCTTTAACCTATTTGATATCCAGCTTACCACCTCCTCCACGGCCCCAAGGTTGCTAAGGTTCTTTATAAAAAGGGTCAGGAGATTTCTGAATCCTGATTGGCTAAGAAGAACCATTTGCTGTGTCCTTAACAGACCATATTGAGCCAACTGGTACTTCATTTACCAACCAGAACGCAGCGCAGAAATCCGTGCCTGCCAGAAAATGTTAAATTTATTTAAAATATAATTTTTCCAGTTTACAAAAACTCCCAGTTGCTGAAATAAATAGAACTGCAATTTCATGTTCCAGATAGTAAAAAATATGATTTGACCTTTCTTTGCATTTCTGTAGAAAAACATTTCTTGAAGGACACTGATCCAAAGCTTTCCAGCTCCACAGCACACCCAGTCCCATTGGTCTGCATTCTGCAGTCCTCATTCCATTCCTCACCACCTCCTGTGTGCCAACTGTGACCACAAGCCTCAGTTCACTGCTGTCTGCTCCATTTCTTGCCCCTTCACTTCACTGCTGCCTGCTTAATTTCTTGCCCACTCACTTCAGTGCTGCCTGCTCCATTTCTTGCCCCCTCACTTCACTGTTGCCTGCTCCATTTCTTGCCCCCACACTTCACTGCTGCCTGCTCCATTCCTTACCCCCTCACTTCACTGTTACCAGCTCCATTTCTTGCCTCCTCATTTCACTGCTGCCTGCACCATTTCTTGCCCCCTCAATTCACTGCTGCCTGCTCTATTTCTTCCCTTCCTCCACCACCTCCTTTTCTGCCAAGCATGACCCGGAAATGTTCTCCTTATCAGCAGCTTCTGTCAGTTAGAAAACACTCTGCCTTATTAGCAGCTTCTCTTTGAAAGACACTATAAGACCAATGCGCTAAAAGAGAAAGCCACTCTGCTACAGTGGCTGCAAAGGGACACGCTCACTCCCTGTAATGCCGTGTGGTCTTAGTCAAGTTTAAAGACAGGCTTAAAAAAACCCCATAAAAATAAAAGTAATGTGTGTGGGCTGTTACAACCAAGATGATAACTATCTGATAACTATATGGCCCCTAATGGTGGCAAGCACATTTCAGATACTATACAGAGGGGAACTATGTTTAGCATTTTAGGCATAAAAACCTCTTTTTTTTAAAATGTTGTCATCTTTTTTGCAATAAATGTATGTACACTCGAGCAGACTAGATGGACCAATAAGGCCTCTTTCTGCTGGCAATTTCATATGTTCATATAAGGGTCTCACTCATCTCCCTTCATGTACTATAAGAACATAGAATTTGTTGGCAGAAAAAGGACTGGTAGGCCCATGTAATCTGCCCTATTTTCTCTCTATTACAGCTACTTAAACCCTATTTGGTCTCTGGAGTCCCTGCCTCCTAACTGTCCTCTTATTATGCCCATGTGCCTATCCTATGCATGGTTGAAGCCCCCCCCCCCCAGTGTTTTCTAACTCAGCCTCCTCTGATAGACTTTTCCAGATGTCCACCTTCCTTTCTGAGAAGAAGTGTTTCATCACATCCCTCAAACTCCCTCCACATCTTCATTGCATGCCCCATGTTTTGGTGCTCCTCTTCTCCCCTCCTGCATCTTATTTACCCTAGTGAAATACTTACAGTTCTCAATCATGACCCCTCAAACTCTTCTTTCTTCCAGGGGGTACATGCTGAAATCCCACAGCCTGTCATTGTATGGTTTCTCATGCAACCCCTACACCATTTTGGCAACCCTCCCCTGGATCAGTTCCACCCTGTCAGTGTGTCCTTGCAGAGGTGTAGCCTCCAGAACTGTACACAGTACTCTATGTGGGGTCTCATTAGTGAGCAGTGCAGTTGAAATACCACCTCCCTTTTCCTGCTAGTAATCCTCCTCCATGTGCACCCCAGCATCCCACCAGCTTTGTCAACTGCTCTGTTGCACTGCCATACCACCTTGAGATCATCAGAAATGATTACCCAATGCCCCTCACTTTTTTTTGTGCTTCCTGTGCCCCTTCCACCAGCCACTCCTTCGGGCCACCAAGGGACCCATTGCCCACCAAGTCATCCCCTCATTGCCATCACTGCCATCCCCCCCTTGTGCAGTGTCCCGTTGACCTGGCGTATCCCTTCACTGGGGTGGGGGCATCACTGGGCCCATGAGAGGGAGATAGGATTCAAATCTGAACCAGGTGCATGTTGGGGGAATCCACCTCAGAAGCTGATGCTTGGCATGAGAGGACCTAGGTGACTATCATCTGGTCGGCCAAGTGGGCAATTTTTTATTTTCTCCCTTGATCCTGGCTTCCCTCCACATTGTGACCACATGCACATGGCATCCTGGGAAGGACATATGGTAGCGTGAGGTCACCCATGCCGCCAAGTGTGCTTCCATAGGAGACCATTAGGAGCTACTCTAGTAGCGGTGCAGGCTCGCACCCTCCTTGCCAGGTAGGATAGCATCTAAATGGATGTTCCAAGCCCTCCCTACCAGTCTCCACTCCTGCCATCACAGGCACAGGTGCAACCCAGGGCTGCCAGAGTGCCATGCGAACTCCTATCACTTGGTGCCAAGGAGCTGACTGCATGTCCCTCTCTTACTTGGAGAATGCAAGTACCTCACATCTTATACACAGCCCCAGTTTCCCCCGCCCCAGGTGCATGGCTATGCACTCTTTGGCTTTGAAACCCTGATACCACCGCCTTGATGACTCATCTAGTTTCTCATAGATCCCACTGCATTCTCTTCACCTCTTCATGGATGTCTAGCCTGTCTCAGAGTTTAGTTTCTTCCACAAAGAGAGACACCTTCCCCTTCAGTTCCTCTACAATGTCAATTTTGAAGACATAGAAGAAGACAGGACTCTAACAATCCCGGTGGCATTCCACTGGACACTCTTCTGTCCACCAAGTGACTTGCGTTTACCACCACCCTCTGTGCCCTATACTTTAACTGCTTTGATAACCAGCTTATCAACTTCTCACCAACACTCGGATTGCTGATTTTCTTTATTAGCCTTCTGTGTGGCACAGTGTCAGTCCCCTGTCTTCTCCTGATTCAGCACCCTAATCACCTAATCAAGGAAATCTATGATATATGCTTGACACAACCTCCCACCTGTGAAACCATGCTGCCCCTGGTCATGCAGCTCATTTGCCTCCTGGTACTCATCAGCCTGCCCTTCAGCAGGCTTGTCATTACTTTCACTGCCGCTGATCCTCTGCTGGGTTTCACTGCCATCCATCTTGGGGCCTCCCCCTCAAATACTGTAATCTCTGACCACTACCATGAATTCCCCTTTTCTGCAGTCCCATCTTGTCAGAGCATCAATAAAGTTATAGTGTATAGTGGAATGTGGTTGTGTATGGAAATCCATACACTGCAAAAAGTTGTTCTATTGCAGTAGTGATATCCTCACATGCACTTTTCATTCTGTGTTAGTGAGGACGTCATAATATAAGGGACTACAGCAGACCTTGTGATTCGTTCCTTGCTGAGTGACAGTGGTGCGCGGGTGTGCTGAGCAGCAGCATAGAAACATAGAAACATAGAATTTGATGGCAGATAAGGACCGCTTGGCCCACCTAGTCTGCCCATTTTCCTACCTAACAGATAAGCTGCAGATCCGAGTTAACCAACAGCTTACTTCCTCTTACCCACCCCTAGGACTGCCTTATGCTTGTCCCATACATTCTTGAAGTCCCCCACTGTTCTTGACTCCACGACCTCCTCAGGGAGGCTGTTCCATGCATCCACAACCCTCTCTGTGAAAAAATACTTCCTCACATTACCCCTGAGACGTCCCCCCTCTATCAGCAGTTGTGAATCGAGGGTGGTTGGCAGAACTGATTAAAAATATGGAAAAGTTAGTGTTTTTTTTTCTTTTTTCAGTCACCATACACTATATAGAACAGTGTATGGTTATCCATACACTACTCGGCTATTCTTTCACCTCGTAGATACAATGCCAACTTGGAGACATCTCGACCTTCGCTCTTGAGGTCATAAGTTGACACTGTATCCACTCGGTGGAAGAATAGCCTTGTAGTGTATGGTTACCCATACGCTATCCTATATGTGTAGTATCACAGCCAGTGGAAATGTATTCTTCACCTACAACCCCACCTTCCTGGACCCGTCAGTCCCCCCTCCTTGACAGCTGAGTCATAACAGTAGTGAAGCAGCATCATCTCTCACATGGATTCCCATTATTTGCTCAGTCACCCAAAGCAGGCTGGTCATTACATATATTAAAAAAAGGTGTTGCGGTATGTATCACCTAAATACACACACACACACACACACACACACACACACACACACACACACAGCTGCACCATTACAGTAAACCTATCTAGTGCAGGTAATACTTAGATGGTCTCTCACCTGGGTACTGAGGATCGAGAGGTAGGAGTCTTGAAATTATGATGTCCATCAGACTTGTCAAATAAAATATAGGGAAGGAGTCACAAAGGATCTGTAGTTCTTAGGGAGAAAATAGAAGGGGGAAGTTAGACGTAGAGTAATACTTATCTGATGGGGATATAGTCAGCATCCTGTCAGACCTGTTAAACAGAAACATAGGGGATTATGGAGAAATACAGTTGTGAATGCAAAGACAGACAGCAGAAAAGGTGTATAGGAAAGCTTAGGAGTAAAGAAAAGGGAGCTTTAGATAAAATGTAACAGGGCAAAATAGGAAGCTAGTGATATATGGAATGAGATAGTGATATAGAGAAAAACAAAATTAATAAACAAAAGAGAAAGTGTTGTTGGAGGGGGCACAGCAAAACCACTTATGACCCCCTCCAGGTGGCCTAATGGTCATTAAAGTAGAAGCCCAGCTGCTGTGCTGATGACCTGGGTTCGGGAGCAAGCCTGGTAAGTTGTGTCAGAAGGCCATGACCGAGACAGCTGCCATGCAGCAGTACATCTCGGTCAGGGAGGGTTGGCAGCTCACTCTGCCGCCACGGCAACCCCTGCGGCTGGGCCTGGGAGTCTCCTACTGCCACACTGGGGACACTGCGGCTGTGCACAGCCATAACAGGCACACATTTTCATCGGGGCTGGAGGGAGGAAATTAATGAGGGAGAAAACACATTGTAGGTGTCTAACGACCAGGTTTGGCCAGACCAGGATATATCCCTGTGCCAGTGGAAAAATAAAAGAGAGCCCAGGTGGGCTACAGGAGACTCATTTGGGCTAGTGACCCAGCATTATTAAAATAATTTAGCATTCGTGGTTCAGGAGGAGCTAGAGTTGTCCCCCAGAGGTTGAGGATTTCTATATCACTGGTGGGCTAGTTTCCCTGGTGGCCAATGTATTTAAACAAACTGAGAATGTGGCGCACCTGCATATTTGCAGGTAAACAGTAGTAATGGTTATGGAAATTCATCAAGTGGGCATGTTAATATTTAATCATGGAACTGATAGAATTGCAGTAAATGCACAAAACAGTAGTTAAGAATGAAATTCACACTTGTACAGTATTAAATCGGTGGTATTGGATCACGGGATGCCAATACTGTTTTGGAAGCAGCAAGGAGGTAGAGTGTGAGTAACAGGACGAGCTCCGGCTGCTGCTGCAGGAAGCATGAGGTACCGCACTAAAAAAGAAAGTGCCGGGGCACTTTCTACTCCTAGCCCCTATGGAGCTCAGGCCTGCTCTGGGAGAGATACAGTGGACAAGATTTTGTCAGGAGCTGGATGAGGCCAGTGTAAGAGTACATCCCTCCACTTAACAGAAGCCCGAACCATGATCACTCCAGCAACAAACTTTATTGCCCCAAGGGGCTTAGGAGCTGGACAGTCATTGGGAGGCTGCTATTTAGTGAATTGCACTCATGGGTTTTAGAAGCTCAAAGGCAGGAGAAGAAGGTGTGGCTTTTAGTTAAATACTTTGTGGCTTTTAGTTAAATAGCCCCTTGGGGGCTTTGCTGCAAGTCTGGGGGTGGGACACAATGGAGGGTGATGCAAATATGGAGACAGATGCCACAAATTAAAACAGCATAGCAGATAAGTTTTAAATTGTGTGCAGGAGTCGGAGGCAAGAACAGGGCAGTCACAAAGTGGAGCAACAAGAAAGGCCGCATCCAGCCCCATGAAAGTCACACATCTCTCTCTAATCTTGCAGCCGAGGCCGTCGCAGTGCCCCACACCATACAAGCCCACTCTTCACTACTCCAACTGTACCCTCCTCAATGTATCTTACAGTACCCACTGGGAAACAATGCTGGAATTAAATCAGAAACAGCTGGCAAACATATACATATGCGTGACTACTATAAGTGCTCTGTGGGGGCATTTGGTTCAAGTCAGCATGCCGGTAGCATCTTCGTTTTGGCAGCTAGCATGAAATAATATGTGAAGTCAACAATTTCAAAGTCCAGTCTCTGTTGCTATGCAACCAGAGGATTAGACTGGTCTAGCATAACCTTGTGTAACTGTCTTAAATTGGGGACTTATGCTAGACCAGTTTTTGTGACTTAACTCACAGATTGTGACTTGGACTTAAGTCAATTTTTGTGCAACTGGCCCGAATTGGTGCTGTGGCCTCATGGCATGGGAAGAAGAAGAAACCACACCAAGAAAGAGTGGTTTTAAACCACACTGGACTGGATGCAATGGACAGAGATTTAGCCGGCAGGATTCTCGTATTATATTGTGACCCAGGTCCGGTCGCACAGGCACCACACTCAACATGGAAAGCCCGACTGGTATCCGGTCACTAAGGTAGGTCGGTGCTTGCTATGCCCAATTGCCAGTTTGTTATGCTAGCTGCCGAGCCGGACACTAACTGCAGCCTTGGCAGTGCAAAATGCAATGCAAAATTTCAGTTCCCACATCTGGCACTTGAGTTAATATCCCAGTACTGACACTGTAATGCAGCATGAGTGGGGCGCTGCACTTCTGAGGTGCCGTCTTTTGGATGAGACGTTAAACCAAGGTTCCATCTGCCTGGATTGGTGGTAGTTCAGGTGGATGTTAAAGATCCCATGGCACTTATCGAAAAGAGTAGGGGAATTGTTTATTTCAAAAACCAAAAACCATCAATACAGGTACTCATTAGAAACAAAAGCAAATAGAAACTGGAAATAGAAACATCACTGCGTAAATATAAAAAGAAATAACAGAAATACGCAAGAAAAACATTGTCCATATTAAATCCAGTAGACATGCTTCCAGTATTCGTGAAATAAGGAAATCGGAACATGACGATATTCAAAGTCCTTTTGTTTCTGTAAAGCTGATTCAATTTGACTAATCACCACCATGGGTAAAATACATATATGCTGTATAGAAAAAAAGAACATCTTGCCTGCCAAAGATAAAACTTGATACAAGCAAAGATTACATTAAGGGTACTAGGATGAAAACGGGAAAAATACCCTGTATATTCCCCCAAAACCAAACATTCAAATGTAATCTGGCATGCCATCCCCCAACCCCATTTTCCAGATAAAACAGACCAAAACTGTACTGTATATGGACAATTATGGAAAAAATGAGTTTGGGTTTCTTCTATGCCCATACATTCAAAACAAATGCAGTTCCTTTCTGCCAGAGCTTTATGTTTTAAATTCCCTTTAACCCCTAGCCTCCCATGACAATTTAACCAAGTGACATCCCACATCTGACCAGGAATCCTCCTTTCCTTCAGTACTGTAAGAGCTAGGTGTATTTGCGTTGGGTAACACCTAGGAAAATTGACTCAAACTAAAAAATTCCAGGACATTATACACTGATATATACCTTCCGAGGAAGCCTAAAAAACTTGTCTTTAGCCACCCTCCACATACGAAGCTTAGTTACCACTACTGGCAAAAAGGAAGGTACTTTATAATTGGTTTTTACAATAGGTGCTACAGTAGACCACCTTGATAAAAAATCTTGAAGAAAAAACTGAGTCCAGGCATCCCAAGGATGAGAGTTAATGGACAGTACTTCTTTAAAAGTAGTTTTAATAAAAAAGGAAAAATAAAAGGCCACCGGATAAATCATACCAAGACCACCAGCCTTAATTGGAAGATATGTAAAATCCCGCTTGACCGGGTTCAATCGACTACCCCACAACATTTGAAAAAAAATACTATATAAATGAGTTTCCTGGTGCCTAGGTAAAGGAAAAAACTGAACTCAGATAAAGAAACAAAGGAAGTAAAAACTTTTTGATTATCAACACCCGTTTCTGTTTAGAGAATGTCCAGTTTTTCCACAAATGTGCTTTTTTTTCACCCAACACAATGCGGATTGCCAGTTCAGATCATTTAAATCTCCTGGCCCAAAGAAACAACCTAAAATCTTGATGGGCCCCGAAGAAATAGTTATCTGTCCAATCATGGAAGCAAAAACCCCTTCTCCTAAAAAAAACACCAATACTTTTCTCGTAATTCACTGATGTTCCTGAAAGCCAACCAAACTGGTCCACTACATGTAATGCAACTAGGCCTTCAGCTATGTCTTGAAGCAGAAAACACATGTCATCCACATAGACCACCAAACACTGAGGCGGAACCTCTGGAGATGGAGTTAAACCATGAATGTGAGGGTGATGAAGGAGTTCCCGAACCAGAGGGTCCAAAATGAAGGTATATAACAAGGGACTGAGTGGGCAGCCCTGTCGCACCCCTCTACAGAAATCAATCCCTTCCCCTACTAATCAATTAACAATTGGAAAATTTTGGGCGTTACTATATAACAGTGCCACCCAGGCTCTGATTCTAGTAGAAAACCCGTATCGCCTTAGAACATCAAATAAAAACCTGTGTGCCACCTTGTCCAAGGCTTGAGCCTGATCCAAGGAAAGTAAATAACCAGATAGTTTCCCCAACCGCCCAAACTCACACACATTCCATAATAGGGCCAAATTCGGATGGATGTGTCTGCCAGGAATGGAGCATGTTTGTACCGGATGTACTAAGAAAGAAGCTACCTGTTGGAGCCGATGACACAAGATTGCTGAAAAAATTTTGTAATCTGTATTCAATAAACAGATTGGTCTCCAATTCACAATGCAGTGCTTAACCCTTTTTTTAAATAAAAAAACAGTCAAGGCATTCGAGAATCCAATTGGCATCCGTGAAGAATCCAGAAACTCATTAAAAACAGCAGTCAGGATGGCACTGATATCATCTGTCATGAGTTTATATAATTCATTAATTAAACCATCTGGGCCAGGTGAGATCCCGTACTTTAAACGTGTTATTTCTGACCTAACCTCGTCCAGGGTAATGGGTCTATCTAAAATAAGAGAATCAGAGGAAGTAATAGTAGGTGGGAGAAAAGTAAACAAGTCCTCCCATTTAATAGTGGGCTGGAATGCTTTGCTATGTTGGGATCGCAAAAAAACCCTGACTATGTGCAGCATATCAGTGTCTGCAGTGCATAAGACCCCCCTAGAATCATAGAGACCCTCCATGAGTTTACTGTCTAATGCTTGCTTGTACGCCAAAAAAGGGTCAGAACTTGGTGAAGACTTAAGCCCGTAAGATAATTCATCATGAATTTTACAAGCCTTCCCGTAATGGTAATTTCTCATGCTTTGTCGGAGGATGGCTATTTGTTCCTGTATTTGAACATCAGATACCGAGGGAAGGGACATTAGTTTATAGAACTGTGCTCTGTGTTGTAAATAAGTAAGATAATCTGTAGACTGGGTATTAAAATGATAAGCCTTAGAGGCCAGATGAAACTCCATTTTAGTATCAATCCACCAATCACCCCAGGAATCATACATCCCAGCCACCGAGCGCCTTCTGTCCAATACCTGAAATAAACATGACTGGAATCACTCAGTAGCGAGTGCTGCCGGATTCATTTTCCACCAAGCCGGCAAGGCAGGAAAGACCGGTGGAATCTTAGACAGTGAAAATTTTGCCTGTAGTAATAAATGATCCTAAAATTCGCACGGGGCCAATGAAAAAGTATAAGGTAGTAAATATCTGGAGGAAAAAATAAAATCAATCCAGGTTGCAACGCTGCCACGTTTATAAGTGGACCCTGAGTCAGAATGAAGTGTTCTATAAGCATCTGTCAAGGAAGCCGACAATAATAATTTAAACAAAGCATGAGAATCACAATATATCTTGTGCTGTATTTGATCCTTAAATCTAATATCCAACCCACAATTAAAATCACCCCCTAGGATAATATGCCTAAGGGTGGACAAGTACTGCTGAAATTTTGTAAACAAGGCAATCCTGGCTGATTTGACCCGGGGTGCATAGATGTTGATGATACGGAGAAAAAACCCTCAGCAGACACAGTCCAAGAGCAGTGCCCGCCCAAGAACTATGTCTACCAAGCCAGTGATCTGAACAAAAGGATGGCAGAATAATACCCCCACCCCGTCTGCAACATCAGGACCAAAAGACCAAAAAGAGGGTCCAGAATGCCACAACTTCCTGGAGTAATGGATGTCTGTAAGGGTACAGAGACATGTCTCCTGCAGTAAAATAATATCTGCAGATAAGGTTTTACAAAAATGTAAAAGCCTGAGATGTTTTTTCGAATTCTTGAGACTACAAGAATTCAAGGAAGCTACCGTCCAAAAAGCCAGTGAATAAGATTAAGACTTATCCTTTTTACGCTTTCCCCCTGACTTCTTCTTGGTGACCAGCAATTCGGAACCTCCTTCCTCATCATACTCCATCCCAGACAGAACCCCTGAAGCCACTGATAAATCAGATTCAGAGTTCCCATCCACATCTTTCAGAACCTGAAAGGTGTTGTGCGTAGTGGTGATGGGTGGTAAAACAAGTTTTTTTGCATGAGATGGAGTCACACGTCTTGAGTGGGGTGTCTGAAACTCTGTGGCAGGGGGTGCTAGAATGGGCATGATAGGAGCAATGTGCCCCTGACCTTCCTGTGGTGGTACAACCTCAGGAAGTATGCCAGAGGAGCCAGATGCCTCCCCCTCAGGAGGGGTTGCACCCGGAGGATCTGGACCAGGAGGATCAGGTTCGTGGGAGGCTGCATCCTCCGTATATGGTCTAAATCAGTCCTGAGCATCGGAAATCAGGGTTTCCTTATCTAGGCCTCCTGAATTATTCTGGCCCACATATGGACACTGATGGTAAGCATGTCTCTGGGCATCAAACAAATTGCAGCAGAAGACATTGTGACAGGTACTACTGTCGTGATCAAGTTCCCCACATAAGGCACATTTGATTTTATCACATGCACTGCTAAGATGATGTGGGCTCCTACATTTATAACATGCCTTTGGTTGGTCTGGGTAAAAGCAGACTCCATGACCCCTCCCCCCAAAAAAGCTATTCGGAACATGTTGAACCAGATCCCCCACAATATGCAGTTTTATTTTAAATTTCCAATTGCCTGTCCAAATGCCCTCCCCATCAATGACTGGTTCAGGAGGTCCCAATACTGTGCATTTACACTCTAGCCAATACAGAATGTCCCCCACATTCACCCCTTCATTTCTGAACATGACGTGCACAGTTTTAAACAGCAGTTTTGTGATATGAATGGCCCAGAATGGAGTCCATAAAGGGGTAGTTTCAAGGGAATCATACTTCTGCCAGAATTTGTCTAGACCCACAAATGATTTGAAACTTATATCAAAAGTTTCCTCCCCCCGAATATTAATAAGGGCGCAAATGTCTGATGCCTGAAACTTCATGGATCCTTTAAGGAGCCTTCGTGCCACAAAGAGTCTATCGGGCTGTTCTGGAAGCCCCCCAACTGTATCTAAGGAGGACAGCGTTCCATCTGGGGGCTTGTTGCAAGCGGTTATTGCGAAACAGGTCCAAAAAGCATGGACCTTTGTTGAAGTGCTCTCTCCGAGGAAAGGGGGGGGGCATATGATGTCCCAGTTGGGGCCCCTGAATCTACCCCGGCAGTGAAAGAAGGAAAAGTCTCACCGACAGATACAACACCTGCCTCTACCTGTAGTTCCTCTGGTTGCACTGTCCCTGAAGGCTCCTGAGCAGTTGTAGCCTCCGAAGTAAAAGTCATCCACTCTGCATCCAGTATCCACCTGCCATCCTTCTTCATCCATCCTGCGCCTAGCAGGGCTGTCTCCTTACTCCAGTCCCTGGCTGGGAAGCCCCCCTTCGCTGCCTGCAACTCACGCATTGTGTCTTGCTCCTCCCCTGTTGCAAAAGGTATCTGAGCCGCATCTGAGGTAATCGAACCCTCCTCCACCACAATCGAGTGCTCTGAGCACTTCTTGCTGACCTGTGCAGTTTCTGGGCCGCCAGCCACCTTGGGCTGTGCTGAAAAAACATCCGCCGTATCGGTCCACTAAATTTCCGAATCTCCCAACTCTCCCGTAGCATGGTTCCCTCTGCACTCATCTCCGGGAAGGTCCCCTGGATTGCACAATGCAGCACTCACCATAGCACTTCTATCCTCCTCCATCATGCTATCTGCAGCTCCCCTGCCTCCAGCAGGTAAGGCATCCAGCTCCATGCCTAGCCAAGCTCCAAATGGAAACGATGAATCAGTCAGCAGGTCCCCCTACCGCTAGCATGCAGTAGGGGAATTTCCCTGGTGTCCTGGCCAAATTTCCCTCATTCATTAAAAATACCACCAACAGCTTAATCTGGTTCAAGGTCAGTTGGCATTCATCTGTATTCCCCCTCCCCCGGGCCGTGCCTGAAAATAGGCAGGATTTGCCTAGTGCACTTACCCGGTCAACAAAAACTAAATAAATAAAATAAACAAAGAAGAAGAAATTATAATTGGTGGTAGTAGTGGGGGGGGGGGGTTGAAGGGAGAAATCTGCAGTACTGGCTTGGGTGTCTGAACCAAATGTGCCTTGGCCTGGCCACCACGCCACAGAGCTCAGCTTACAGGAGTCTCCGGTTTTTTTTGTGCAGACTACTAGTTGTGCGCCGGGTCCCGTCCACATCCACTACCTCTGTAGCTTGCAGGGGGCCTATCTGTGGCAGGGGACTTGTTTGTTTTATTTTAATTAAAAATTGCCTCTCCAGTTGTGCTGTTTTCATAACATGCCATTTACCGAGCAAGCTGTGGGGGAGGCGTTCGTCTTGCGCTGCGGCGGGAGGGAGAAGCTTTATAAATCACCACTGAAATGTCTCTGTCTCTCTCACTTCCAGCTACCGGGCCAGTCTATGGTGAGGGGCCTGAGACATTTGCCTCATTTGGCATGCAAGCAGATCACATGCAAAAGTGCAGATCAGGAAAAAATAAGGCATTATGCCACAAAATATACCATTTGCCGAAACAAACAGGGACCACTCTGGCATCGCAGCATCAGCCACTCATCTGCATGCAAACTATTTAGAAAAGAGCAAGAGACTGATGCTGCAATAATGAGGTGCTCCCTGACAGCGGTGGCCAAATCGTTTCATGTTGGTGGCAGACTTGCAAACTAGTGTCACCACCAGCATGCGCCTGCATTGGTGACACACAGCCAAGCCCATAAAAGCAGTGGTGACATTGGCTGCAACAGTGCTGCACCTCCATAACCCATGTCTCGCTTAAGCTGCCACAACATGTTTCTTGCACATGCACACAAGCAAACATAAAAATTAGTGAGCCATTCACACCACCATCCACACTCCCATGCCCCCACCCCCCATACCAGTCATCAGCGTCACACACCTCTGCTCAATAAAACTGCAAAGTAGTCACTAATGAAGCTGTAAATGTAAATAGTCAGGCTTTTTCTAGAAAAATCAGTGTGTACTAATGCTTTCTCCTGCTCCAAATGCTGAACAGAAAACTGCACGGTTGCTTGTGGCTTCACAGTTTGCCTCACAAGCCATGTCAGTTGTTGTCAGGCGTGAGCTCAGCCACCCATTTCTGAGAAAAAAAACGCATGCAATGGCAGTTCTCTCTCTATTTTGCAATTCATTTTCTAATAAAAAAAAACAGTGAGACCAAGTAACATACTAATCACTTCTGCAGTAGAAAAAGTCTCTTATCGCAGCTAGTCAGTTTGTTGAGGAACTCCGTTTTGTAATAGTGGCTCCGTGCTCTTAAAAGAGATTTCAAATTGAGAAACATTCATCAGGTCCCAGTGCAGGCAATGGGACCAGCTGAATTAAATTTAGGCACAAAATCAGAGATGAACAAAGAGCAACAAAAAAAATAGTGAGAGAGAGACTCACACAGAGAGAGAGGAGACATGGTGGGAATAGGGAGGCAACAGACAGATACAAATTATGTGCCACCTACTGGCCAAAAGACGAACATCAAAACTTATTTTGTAAACTGTACACTTCCACAAACAACTTCCCCAAAATGTATTTTAAAACTGTATTTTGAATCTTTTTTCTTTTTTTTTTATAAAAGAGAACTATTGTATAATAGAAATAATGCACTACAGGATGTGTGTTGCGTTGGGATAACGTCGCTTCTCGGGTGTTGGATGCATTTGGCTTGCGGCCTCGTGCCCAACCACCCAAAGTGTGATGTTATCCCAGCACGACACACACCATATCATGCATTATTGCTTAAATCTCTCTATTTTTCAGTCCTCCTTTTTTCCTTTTTTATATTATTCTCTTTTTTGCTTTCACACCCTTTTTTAATAGAGTTCAGGGACTCGGACAATCTTTTCTTTGACTGTCTCATTTCCATGTTTGCCTCTCTAATGCCTTATCAAGGAGTTTTAGGCACTACAAGTTAAATAGATTAAAAAGCTGAATATCTTAAACAACAACACTATGGGCTGGATATTCAAACTGTGCCATTCTGTGGCGCAAGCCCTTGCGCTGCTCAAAAAAGTTGCGCAGGGGTGTGGCGGGTGATATTCAGCGGAGTTGCGCTATTGAGCAACTCCTTTGAATATTCCCGATCTAACCACTATGCGTAGCGCCAGTGGAACTTGCGCCTACCAGCAAGTGGTCAGAGTGGAGCATTCAAGATTCGGTGGTGCAAGTTCCATTGCGCCATGCGCAAATTTCCGATATTCAAAAGGTGACATGCAAATGGGGCCATAATTCATGCAAGGTGCACAGGGGGCCATTTGCATCTACTTACAGCCCCATTTGCATGCCATTAGCATGCAGGTGTGCCGATCCCCGATGACTTGCACCTGGCGCCCTGCCAGGCAGCAGCTGTCGGGGACCGACTCCCCCTGCAGCCCGATCGTGGGCATGGAGTAAACTCCCTCGATTGGCCCAATCGCTGGCATAATATAAATGAAACACTTTCGATTGGTCGACTGGATATACAGTATAACCTCTCGACATTCGATCGCGACAAAAACAGACCGAATCCTTCTCCGCCTACCTCGCTGGCATAATAGCTGATTTGGTTCTTAGCTTGATCGTCGGCAGAACGGAAGTACCTCAGCCACTTTGCGGTTCGGTGACGTAGCTCGATCGCTGGCACAGAAGTCAATTCCCTGCTCACTTCTGGTGACCAGCCTCACTCACTATTTGCCGGAGCCCCACCACTCCCATCTGGACTGCCTTTGCAGGGCGGGCTGCATGCCCATTGGCTCTTGCCCTGAACCAATGGGCATGCAGCCCTACCGAGCAGCAGTCACGGCGGTGGCAGGGCAGCAGGCGGGTGGTGCTGCCACCGCCGCTGACGGGGAGAGCGGGTGGTGGGGCTCCATGGGTGGGTGGGGTGGGGCCACTAGATCACCAGGAAACTGGACCTTGGGGGTTGACTCTAATGCTCGCGATCGGGCTTCACGGTCCACTGGACCACCAGGGATATTGGTCTTTGGGGGTTGAACTCCATTCTGCCCACGATCAGGCTAGGGGTGGGGTCATTTCTGTTATGCCCGTGATCGGGCCAGTCGAGGGTTCAATTCTGTTTGCCTGATCGGGCCAGTGGGGGTTAATACTGTTATGCCTGCAATCGGGCTATGGGGGTTATTATTATGCCCGCGATCGGGCCATGGGGCACAGGGAACAAGTGAGGGCTACCCACAGGTGGAAGCTGCTGTTGTGCCCTGCAATGCGGCAGCTCACCTGTGGGTGGCCTAGACTTGATCCTTTTTATTTTGTCTCAAACTTGTGCAGGCGCAGGTGAGGTTGCGCCTGCACAACTCTGCACAGCCCGGCTGAATATCGGGCTGTGCAGTTTATGCATGGTTCCTCCCCCTCAGGTTGAGCATGCCTTCATTAGCATTGCGCTGTTGCTCAGCATGACTTGGGGGGCGCAACTGCCTCCTGCTGAATATCGCAGAATGGCGCAATTTTGGACTTGCGCAGGCGCAACCCTTTTGATTATCCAGCCCTATATGTCTAAAACAATAAACAGCTGTATAAAAAAAAATATACACTAAAAATCTATCCATGGCTATATATGTCTAACCATAAAATCCAACAAAATCCAGCAACATCCAAATAGACATTAAAAAAACATTAGATAGACATTGTAGAATGGTCAAACCCCTATAAAGAATTACAAAAGTCAATAGCAAAACAGCAAATGACAAGTTGAACAGACCTGAGCATATAAAAAAATAAAAATAAGAAGACTATATAAGTAGGCTTGCCAGGGTTAATTTTTTTTTTTTTTAATTTCGAATGAAAAAATCGATGTTCAGTTTTTACACTTTTTCCCGATTTTTATCGAGGCAAACAGTCACTGGTGCGGGAAATTCTGACTTTTAAATCAGATGGATTGTTTTCGATGTGATTGAAATATGATTTAAATGTTTGGAAATATGAAGGGAGGAAGCACTTACAGTTCAAGTGGTTAATTTAGCAGCCCAAACTTCAGTGTGACAGCTACCGATTGGCACGACTCTCGCCAGGACCAATGCAGTGAAGACTGTATTTGTAACTATTAAACAACCCTTGATAAATATGTAACAAAACAAACAAAGTTGCCATTCAGAAATCAATGGCACTCTTTATTTAAAGTAGTATTAGTAGTTGTAGTAGGACTGTTACCAAGTCACACATTGATGTGATTGAAATGAGACAGCTACCGACAAGCACAGCTCTTGCTGACATTTTATGTGCAGCGGTGCAGTTTTCAGACTGCAAAATAATCCTTTCTATGAATGAAAACACATTTTTGGAAGGGACTCAATTTACCCGGTGAATAAACTGTAGGAGTTTAAAACACTCAAAACTTCATCTGTGAAGGAAAGAACTGCCAGCAATATAAAACTAAAGTCTTTCCATTTTCTAATGGCCCCTAATTGTCCCCATGGGGGAAACCAAAGCAAGAAAGTGCATGTCAGTAGGAATATGAAGGGAGGAAGCACTTACAGTGCAAGTGATTAATTTAGCAGCCCAAACTTCAGTGTGACAGCTACTGATCAGCATGACTTTTGCCAGGACCAGTGCAGAGAAGCCTTTATTTAAACAAAGTTGCCATTCAGAAATCAATGCCACTCTTTATTTATAGTACTAACTGTTACCATATCCCACATTGATGTGACTGAAATGTGATTTAAATGTTAGGGAATAAGAAGGGAGGTGCACTTACAGTTCAAGTTATTAATTTAGCAGCCCAAACTTCAGTGTAACAGCTACTACCCAGTACGACTCTCGTTGATATTTTATGTGCAGCCACATGGTTTTCCGACTGTAAAATAATCCTTTCTATAATATAAGCAACTAAATTTGAAGTGCACTGTGTGAATGAAAACAGAATATGAAGATGCTGGGGGAGGGGCATCAAACAATTACAAAGGATGCTAGCAACTATAAAAAGCACAGGGATAATATAACTATAAGTAGTCCAATGGCAGCTTTTAGGCTACCAAAAAAATAGTTTTTCCGAGGTTTTTACAAGCTTTATCAGCTTAATGCAGTCTCAATGCGAGCTCAGGGATTCGGTGTTTGACTTGCCCGACTTGAAGCAGTTTTCCCCTTCTTTCTTTTGGTGGAGCACCAACGTGTCTTCAGGCCGAATAGGACAGATAAACAAATATCTGAAGTACAAACTTAGAAAGAAAAAAAAAAAAGGGAAACAAGGGTGTGGTGCTTCAAATCGGCAGCCTCGGCCAATGCTATACTCGCAGTACTTAATGCCAGCACCATCATTTAATGCCTTTCTATCAGTTGCATTCCAGACTCAAATAGCCCACAGTTAAGACAAACACAGGCCCCAAAGAACCCAGATCACATACACGCACATCAGCCAAACCAGAGAATGTGGATTCTGTGGGACACTGAGTGACACTGTGGGGCATTGTACGTCCAACGAAATAATGTGCATTACATGGAATTTTTACCAAGTAAGATGAGCAAGTCCAACAGGTATAAGTTTGGGCTTGTATCTTCAGATATCCACAGATTTTCAGGCTTCGATCTTCCAACCATATGGAGCGTGCTGGCTCCCGACTCCGGAGTCCCAGAACTACTGGCACCACACTGGTTCCTGAGCCAGTTGCTCCTGAAAGAAAGGGGTCTTCAGTGGAATCTGTGAAAAAGGAGAGGCAAAGGGCTTCATGTTCTCACATATCGTTAAACAGTTCGGCTCCAGGCGAGGAAGGCAAGGATGACACACCTTTTATAAAATAACACTTTCTGAAGCCACAGCCCTGCCAGCTCTTCTGAGCTCTAGACTGACTGCTTATTGGACTAAAGAAGAAAAAGGAAAAAGATTGTGAGGCGTTTAGTTTAAGCCGTGCTGTTCCTGAGGTATGAAACTTTGCAGAGCTGTTATTTCGAGTAATAAAAAACTGTCCAAATTATCAGTAGATGAGAAAATGCGATTAGGTATGGATGAAAATAAACAAAATGTGACTAGAAAATAAAAACAGAAATAGCCCATTTACAAAAAAACAGGATTAGAAGACTGTCATAGGAGGAACCACAGAGCTCAGTGCAAAGCAACCTGCTCCTCCCACTGCATCCATTCAAATCAATCAAATAGAATTGGGGAAGGGTTGAAGGGAGAAATCTGCAGTACTGGCTCAGCTGACTGAACCAAATGGTCCCATGTCCGACTGCCACACCACAGAGCTCAGCAGAAGGGAGTCTTTTTTTGGGGGTAGACTACTATTTGTGTGCTGGCTGTGTCCACATCCTCTTTAGCTGCTGGCAGGCCTATCTGTGGCAGGGGACTTATTTTTTATTATTATTAAAACTTGCCTCTCCTGTTGAACTGCCTTCATTGCGTGCCATTTACAGAGTGGGGGTGCATGCCATTTACAGAGCGGTGGAGTGGGGGAGTTTGACTCAGGCTGCGGCAGAGGCAAGGGGTGTAGATCAGGAAAAAATAAAACATTATTCCACAAAGTGTACCATTTGCCGCAACAAACAGGGACCACCTCGGCATCACAACGTCAGTTTCTCATCTGCATTCAGACAATTCAGAATGGCGTGAGAGGCTGGCACTGCAATGATGAGGGGCTCCCTGACTGCAGCGGTCAAATCGTTTTAAGTTGGTGACAGACTTGCAAACTAGTGTCACCACCAGTGTGTGCTTGCATTGGTGACACACAGCCAAGCCCACAAAAGTAGTGGCAGCATAGGCCGCAATAGTGCTGCACCTCCAAAACCCATGTCTTTGCTTAAGCTGCCACAACATGTTTCTTGCACATGCGCACAAGCAAACATAAAAATTAGTGAGCCGTTCACACCACCATCTGCACTCCCATACCCTCACCCCCCCAAACCAGTCATCAACTTCACACACCTCTGCTCAATAAAACTTCAAACTAGCCACTAATGAAGCTGTAAATGTAAATAGTCAGGCTTTTTTCTAGAAAAATCAATGTGTACTAATGCTTTTTCCTGCTCCAAATGCTGAATAGAAGACTGCACTTTTGCCTGTTGCTTCACAGTTTGCCTCACAAGCCATGTCAGTTGCAGTCAGGCGTGAGCTCAGCCACCCATTTCTGAGAAAAAAAAAACACATGCAATGGCAGTTCTCTCTCTATTTTGCAATGAATTTTCTAATAAAAAAAAACAGTGAGACCAAGTAACATACTAATCACTTGAGCAGTAGAAAAAGTCTCTCATCGCAGCTAGACAGTTTGCTGAGGAACTCCGTTTTGTAATAGTGGCTCCATGCTCTTAAAAGGGATTTCAAAATGAGAAACATTCATCAGGTCCCCGTGCAGGCAATGGGACCAGCTGAATTAAATTTAGGCACAAAATCAGAGATGAACAAAGAGTAACAAAAAAAATTAGTGTGATAGAGACTTACACAGAAGGAGAGGAGAAATGGTGGGAATAGGGAGGCAACAGAGACAGATACAAATTATCTGCCACCTACTGGCCAAAAGATGAACATCAAAACTTATTTTGTAAACTGTACACTTTCACAAACAACCCCCAAAAATGAATTTTAAAACTGTATTTTGAATCTTTTTTTCTTTTTTTTATAAAAGAGAATCATTGTATAATAGAAATAATGCACTACAGGATGTGTGTCGCGTTGGGATAACGTCACTTCTCGGGTGTTGGACATACTTGGCCTGCGGCTTCGTACCCAACCACCTGCAGTATGATGTTATCCCAGCACGACACACACCATGTCATGCATTATTGCTAAAATCTCTCTATTTTTCAGTCCTCCTTTTTTCCTTTTTTATATTATTCTCTTTTTTGCTTTCACACCCTTTTTTAATAGAGTTCAGGGACTCGGACAATTGCTTCTTTGACTGTCTCATTTCCATGTTTGCATCTCTAATGCCTTGTCAAGGAATTTTAGGCACTACAAGTTAAATAGATTAAAAAGCTGAATATCTAAGACAACAGTACTATATGTCTAAAACAATAAACAGCTGTATAAAATAAAAAAAATATACACTAAAAATCTATCCATGGCTATATACGTCTAACCAAAAAATCCAACAAAATCCAGCAAATACACATAGACATTAAAAAAACATTAGCTAGACATTGTAGAATGGTCAAACCCCTATAAAGAATTACAAAAGTCAATAGCAAAACAGCAAATGACAATTTGACCAGACTTGAGCATATAAAAAAATAAAAATAAAAAGACTATATAAATAGGCTTGCCAGGGTTCAATCTTTATTTTTTTTTTCAATTTCGAACGAAAAAAATCGATGTTTAGTTTTTACACTTTTTCCCGATTTTTATCAAGGCAAACAGTCACTAATGTGGGAAATTCTGACTTTTAAATCAGACAGATTGTTTTTGATGTGATTGAAATATGATTTAAATGTTTGGAAATATGAAGGGAGGAAGCACTTACAGTTCAAGTGGTTAATTTAGCAGCCCAAACTTCAGTGTGACAGCTACCGATAAGCATGACTCTCGCCAGGACTAATGCAGTGAAGACTGTATTTGTAACTATTAAACAACCCTTGATAAATATGTAACAAAACAAACAAAGTTGCCATTCAGAAATCAATGGCACTCTTTATTTATAGTAGTAGTAGTAGTTGTAGTAGGACTGTTACCAAGTCACACATTGATGTGATTGAAATGTGACAGCTACTGACAAGCATAGCTCTTGCTGACATTTTATGTGCAGCGGTGTGGTTTTCAGACTGCAAAATAATCCTTTCTATGAATGAAAATGCATTTTTGGAAGAGACTCAATTTACCCGGGGAATAAACTGTAGGAGTTTAAAACGCTCAAAACTTCATCTGTGAAGGAAAGAACTGCCAGCAATATAAAACTAAAGTCTTTCCATTTTCTAATGGCCCCTAATTGTCCCTATGGGGGAAACCAAAGCAAGAAAGTGCATGTCAGTGGGAATATGAAGGGAGGAAGCACTTACAGTGCAAGTGATTAATTTAGTAGCCCAAACTTCAGTGTGACAGCTACCGATCAGCATGACTTTTGCCAGGACCAGTGCAGAGAAGCCTTTATTTAAACAAAGTTGCCATTCAGAAATCAATGCCACTCTTTATTTATAGTACTAACTGTTACCAAATCCCACATTGATGTGACCGAAATGTGATTTAAATGTTCGGGAAAAAGAAGGGAGGCGCACTTACAGTTCAAGTTATTAATTTAGCAGCCCAAACTTCAGTGTAACAGCTACCACCCAGTACAACTTTCTCTGATATTTAATGTGCAGAAACATGGTTTTCTGACTGTAAAATAATCCATTCTATAATATAAGCAACTAAATTTGAAGTGCACTGTGTGAATGAAAACAGAATATGAAGATGCTGGGGGAAGGGCATCAAACAATCACAAAGGATGCTAGCAATTATAAAAAGCACAGGGATAATATAACTATAAGTAGTCCAATGGCAGCTTTTAGGCTACCAAAAAAAGAGCTTTTCCGAGGTTTTTACACGCTTTATCAGCTTAATGCAGTCTCAATGCGAGCTCAGGGATTCGGTGTTTGACTTGCCCGACTTGAAGCAGTTTTCCCCTTCTTTCTTTTGGTGGAGCACCAACGTGTCTTCAGGCCAAATAGGCCAGACTAGACAAATATCTGAAGTACAAACCTAGAAAGAAAAAAAAAAGGGAATCAAGGGTGTGGTGCTTCAAATCGGCAGCCTCGGCCAATGCAATACTTGCAGTACTTAATGCCAGCACTGACATCTAATGCCTTTCTATCAGTTGCATTCCAGACTCAAAGAGTCAACAGTTAAGGCAAACACAGGCCCCAAAGAACCCAGATCACATACACGCACATCAGCCAAACCACAGAATTTGGATTCAGTGGGACACTGAGTGACACTGTGGGGCATTGTATGTCCAACGAAATAATGTGCATTACATGGAATTTTTACCAAGTAAGATGAGCAAGTCCAACAGGTATAAGTTTGGGCTTGTATCTTCAGATATCCACAGATTTTCAGGCTTCGATCTTCCAACCATATGGAGTGTGCTGGCTCCCGACTCCGGAGTCCCAGAACTACTGGCACCACACTGGCTCCTGAGCCAGTTGCTCCTGAAAGAAAGGGGTCTTCAGTGGGATCTGTGAAAAAGGGGAGGCAAAGGGCTTCATGTTCTCACATATCGTTAAACAGTTCGGCTCCAGGCGAGGAAGGCAAGGATGACACACTTTTTATAAAATAACACTTTCTGAAGCCACAGCCCTGCCGGCTCCTCTGAGCTCTAGACTGACTGCTTATTGTACTAAAGAAGAAAAAGAAAAAAGATTGTGAGGCGCTTAGTTTAAGCCATGCTGTTCCTGAGGTATGAAACTTTGCAGAGCTGTTATTTCGAGTAATAAAAAACTGTCCAAATTATCAGTAGATGAGAAAATGCGATTAGGTATGAATGAAAATAAACAAAATGTGACTAGAAAATAAAACCAGAAATAGCCCATTTACAAAAAAACAGGATTAGAAGACTGTCGTAGGAGGAATCACAGAGCTCAGTGCAAAGCAACCTGCTCCACCCACTGCATCCATTCAAATTAATCAAATAGAATTGGGGAGGGGTTGAAGGGAGAAATCTGCAGTACTGGCTCAGCTGACTGAATCAAATGGTCCATGGCCCGACCACCACACCACAGAGCTCAGCAGAAGGGAGTCTTTTTTTTGGGGGGGGGTAGACTACTATTTGTGCGCTGGCTGTGTCCACATCCTCTTTAGCTGCTGGCAGGCCTATCTGTGGCAGGGGACTTTTTTTATTATTATTATTAAAACTTGCCTCTCCAGTTGCACTACTTTCATTGCATGCCATTTACAGAGCCGGGGTGCATGCCGTTTACAGAGCGGGGGAGCGGGGGTGTTTGATTCAGGCTGCAGCAGAGGTAAGGGGTGCAGATCAGGAAAAAATAAAACATTATTCCACAAAGTATACCATTTGCCGCAACAAATGGGGACCACCCCGGCATCACAACGTCAGTTTCTCATCTGCATTCAGACAATTCAGAATGTAGCAAGAGGCTGGTACTGCAATGATGAGGGGTTCCCTGACTGCAGCGGTCAAATCATTTCAAGTTGGTGACAGACTTGCAAACTAGTGTCACCACCAGTGTGTGCTTGCATTGGTGACACACAGCCAAGCCCACAAAAGTAGTGGCAGCATTGGCTGCAACAGTGCCGCACCTCCACAACCCATGTCTTGCTTAAGCTGCCATAACATGTTTCTTTCACATGTGCACAAGCAAACATAAAAATTAGTGAGCCGTTCACACCACCATCTGCACTCCCATACCCCCACCCCCCCAAACCAGTCGTCAGCTTTACAAACCTCTGCTCAATAAAACTGCAAACTAGCCACTAATGAAGCTGTAAATGTAAATAGTCAGGCTTTTTTCTAGAAAAATCAATGTGCACTAATGCTTTTTCCTGCTCCAAATGCTGAACAGAAAACTACACTTTTGCCTGTGGCTTCACAGTTTGCCTCACAAGCCATGTCAGTTGTTGTCAGGCGTGAGCTCAGCCACCCATTTCTGAGAAAAAAAACACATGCAATATCAGTTCTCTCTCTATTTTTCAATTCATTTTCTAATAAAAAAAAACAGTGAGACCAAGTATTATACTAATCACTTGTGCAGTAGAAAAAGTCGTTCATCGCAGCTAGTCAGTTTGCCGAGGAACTTTGTTTTGTAATAGTGGCTCCGTGCTCTTAAAAGAGATTTTAAAATGAGAAACATTCATCAGGTCCCAGTGCAGGCAATGGGATCGGATGAATTAAATTTAGGCACAAAATCAGAGATGAACAAAGAGCAACAAAAAAAAATAATGAGAGAGAGACTTACAGAAAGAGAAAGAGAGGAGACATGGTGGGAATAGGGAGGCAACAGAGACAGATACAAATTATGTGCCACCTCCTGGCCAAAAGATGAACATCAAAACTTATTTTGTAAACTGTACACTTCCACAAACAACCCCCCCCCAAGATGTATTTTAAAACTGTATTTTGAATCTTTTTTTCTTTTTTTTTATAAAAGAGAATCATTGTATAATAGAAATAATGCACTACAGGATGTGTGTCGCGTTGGGATAACGTCGCTTCTCGGGTGTTGGACGCACTTGGCCTGCGGCCTTGTGCCCTACCACCCACAGTGTGATGTTATCCCAGCATGACACACACCATGGCATGCGTTATTGCTAAAATCTCTCTATTTTTCAGTCCTCCTTTTTTCTTTTTTTATATTATTCTCTTTTTTGCTTTCACACCCTTTTTTAATAGAGTTCAGGGACTCGGGCAATCTTTTCTTTGACTGTCTGATTTCCATGTTTGCCTCTCTAATGCCTTGTCAAGGAGTTTTAGGCACTACAAGTTAAATAGATTAAAAAGCTGAATATCTAAAACAACTATACTATATGTCTAAAACAATAAATAGCTGTGTAAAATAAAAAAAAATGCACTAAAAAATCTATCCATGGCTATATATGTCTAACCATAAAATCCAACAAAATCCAGCAAACACACATAGACATTAAAAAAACATTAGACATTGTAGAATGGTCAAACCCCTATAAAGAATTACAAAAGTCAATAGCAAAACAGCAAATGACAAGTTGAACAGACTTGAGCATATAAAAAAATTAAAATAAGACTATATAAGTAGGCTTGCCAGGGTTCAATTTATTTATTTTTTCAATTTTGAATGAAAAAATCAATGTTTAGTTTTTACACTTTTTCCCGATTTTTATCAAGGCAAACAGTCACTAATGCGGGAAATTCTGACTTTTAAATCAGACAGATTGTTTTCAATGTGATTGAAATATGATTTAAATGTTTGGAAATATGAAGGGAGAAAACACTTACAGTTCAAGTGGTTAATTTAGCAGCCCAAACTTCAGTGTGACAGCTACCGATCAACATGACTCTCGCCAGGACCAATGCAGTGAAGACTGTATTTGTAACTATTAAACAACCCTTGATAAATATGTAACAAAACAAACAAAGTTGCCATTCAGAAATCAATGGCACTCTTTATTTATAGTAGTAGTAGTAGTTGTAGTAGGACTGTTACCAAGTCACACATTGATGTGATTGAAATGTGATAGCTACCGACCAGCACAGCTCTTGCTGACATTTTATGTGCAGCAGTGCGGTTTTCAGACTGCAAAATAATCTTTTCTATGAATGAAAACACATTTTTGGAAGGGACTCAATTTACCCGGTGAATAAACTGTTGGAGTTTAAAATGCTCAAAACTTCATCTGTGAAGGAAAGAACTGCCAGCAATATAAAACTAAAGTCTTTCCATTTTCTAATGGCCCCTAATTGTCCCTATGGGGGAAACCAAAGCAAGAAAGTGCATGTCAGTGGGAATATGAAGGGAGGAAGCACTTACTGTGCTAGTGATTAATTTAGCAGCCCAAACTTCAGTGTGACAGCTACCGATCAGCATGACTTTTGCCCAGACCAGTGCAGTGAAGCCTTTATTTAAACAAAGTTGCCATTCAGAAATCAATGCCACTCTTTATTTATAGTACTCACTGTTACCAAATCCCACACTGATGTGACCGAAATGTGATTTAAATGTTCGGGAATAAGAAGGGAGGCGCACTTACAGTTCAAGTTATTAATTTAGCAGCCCAAACATCAGTGTAACAGCTACCAACCAGTACGACTCTCGTTGACATTTTATCTGCAGCCACATGGTTTTCTGACTGTAAAAATAATCCTTTCTATAATATAAGCAACTAAGTTTGAAGTGCACTGTGTGAATGAAAACAGAATATGAAGATGCTGGGGGAAGGGCATCAAACAGTCACAAAGGATGCTAGCAACTATAACAAGCATTTGTCAATGCCGAATGTTGCTTGCTTCTATGTGCTGTTTAGGTATTTGGAAGTTATTGGAGTGCAAATATTGAAAATTTGCGAACTTACGAGCGTGCGTAGGAACTGCACAACGCACGCTCATAAAACAGTCATTTTAGAATTTTTTCACCAAATTTTCAACATAGCCATTTTAAGACCTCTGCTCATGAACAGTGTCACTGTGATTTTGTTAATGTGTCCCATACATTGAGTTTGCACACCAACTGCACTATTATAGCGCTACATGGGCGGAAATACATTTTGGGCAGGATGTGAAAAATGACAGCTGTACTGTCATAAGGAAGTGTGGTAAAATGGCAATGTTGAAAATCTGGAGGAAAGATTGAAATTCGCAAACCTACGAAGGTAAGGGAACTGTGCAACTACACTCGTGAAACAGTCATTTTAGGAATTCTTTCACCAATTTTCAACATTGCCATTTTAAGATCTCTGCTCATGAACAGTGACACTGTGATTTTCTTAATGTGTCCATACATTGATTTCACACACCGACTGTGCCATTTGCTGCTACATGGGCGGAAACACGCTTTTGGGTGAGATGTGAAAATGACAGCTGTACTACTCATAAGAAGGTGTGGTAAAATGGCAATGTTGAAAATCTGGAGTGGAAATATTGAAAATTAAGCAATCCATGCGCGTGCATAGAACTGCGCAATGCACGCTCGTAAAACAGTCATTTTTAGGAATTTTTTCACCAAATTTTCAACATAGCCATTTTAAGACCTCTGCTCATGAACAGTGTCACTGTGATTTTCTTAATTTGTCCCGTACATTGATTTCGCACACCGACTGCGCCATTCTGTGCTACATGGGCGGAAACACATTTTGGGTGAGATGTGAAAAATGACAGCTGTACTACTCATAAAAAGGTGTGGTAAAATGGCAATGTTGAAAATCTGGAGTGAAAATATTGAAATTTCGCGAACTTACGAGCCTGCGTAGGAACTGCGCAATACGCCGAAACAGTCAGTTTTTGGAATTTTGCACCAAATTTTCAACATGGGGTTTTTGGGACCCCTTCTCATGAATGATGTCACTGTCATGGTGGTATTCAGACCCAAAGGGTGATTTCGCAGTCACTGCACGAAATCACCCTTCGGGGTCAATAACGCCTTGACAGTGACATCATCTGAGAAGGGTCCCAAAACCCCATGTTGAAAATTTGGTGCAAAAATTTCCAAAAATGCCTGAGATATGCAACAAAGTTGAAACCCCCCTATCTAGCCCATTATACAGCTTACCGGCATTTCCTCAGTTCGCGGTCGGCTTTGAAGAGTGCAGACGTGTTCCCGGTCCACCGAAGATCGCCGCTGCCGGAGTCTGGAGGTAAGTATGGGGTGGGGGTGGGAGGCTGGGTGCGCAGTGGGTGGGTGCGGGTTGTGGGGGTCGGAGACGCGCCGCAGGACCGCTTTCGCTTTTCAGGTAAAAAAAAAAGACGTCGTGGGACCGCTTGCTATGCTGGGGTGGCTCCCAACATGGCACAAGGATACTGGGGGCGTTCAGCTGACGGGGATTGGGCACCCCTCGGCCATAGTATTTATTGCCACGCTGGGGTGGGCTCCCAGCGTGGCACAAGGACTGGCATCCAGCCGACGGGGATTAGGCACCCCGTCGCCAAAGCCTACTACTGGGGAGGGGATGCAGCTCAGCCGACGGGGATTGGGCACCCTGTCGGCTATTCAGTGCGTGCGGGGGCGCGCACGGCGCGTGTTGGGGAGCTGCTGGCGTGAGCAGCCGATATCTTATCGGTGCTCACTCAAGCGTAGCTCCCCCTTTCAACTGTATGCCACTGCATTTTGGAGCGTGTCATACACAGCTCCAAAATGCATTGGCTTACAGGCCTGCCAGCACACTGACTGAATTGGAGGAGGAGGTGACACACCTCCGAAATCTCCGATGATGGCACTATGTTTCTTGCACATGCGTGCAAGCAACATAAAAAGCACAGGGATAATATAACTATAAGTAGTCCAATGGCAGCTTGTAGGCTACCGAAAAAAAAGAGTTTTTCCAAGGTTTTTACAAGCTTTATCAGCTTAATGCAGTCTCAATGTGAGCTCAGGGATTCGGCGTTTGACTAGCCTGACTTGAAGCAGTTTTCCTCTTCTTTCTTTTGGTTGAGCACTGACGTGTCTTCAGACCAAATAGGCCAGACTAGACAAATATCTGAAGTACAAACTTAAGTTGGAAAAAAAAAAAGGGAATCAACGGTGTGGTGCTTTAAATCGGCAACCTCAGCCAATGCTATACTTGCAGTACTTAATGCCAACTCCGACATTTAATGCCTTTCTATCAGTTGCATTCCAGACTCAAAGAGTCAACAGTTAAGACAAACACGGGCCCCAAGGAACCCAGATCACATACACGCACATCAGCCAAACCAGAGAATTTGGATTCTGTGGGACACTGAGTGATACTGTGGGGCATTGTATGTCCAACGAAATAATGTGCATTACATGGAATTTTTACCAAGTAAGATGAGCAAGTCCAACAGGTATATGTTTGGGCTTGTATCTTCAGATATCCACAGATTTTCAGGCTTCAGTCTTCCAACCGTATGGACCATGCTGGCTCCCAACTCTGGAGTCCCGGAACTACTGGCACCACACTGGCTCCTGAACCAGTTGCTCCTGAAAGAAAGGGGTCTTCAGTGGGACCTGTGAACAAGGAGAGGTAAAGGGCTACGCGTTCTCACATATCGTTAAACAGTTCGGCTCCAGGTGAAGAAGACACGGATGACACACGTTTTATAAAATAACACTTTCGGAAGCCACAGCCCTGCTGGCTCCTCCAAGCTCTAGACTGACTGCTTGTTGGACTAAAGAAGAAAAAGAAAAAGATTGTGTGGTGCTTAGTTTGAGCCATGCTGTTCCTGAGGTATGAAACTTTGCAGAGCTGTTATTTAGAGTAATAAAAAACTGTCCAAATTATCAGTAGATGAGAAAATGCGATTAGGTATGAATGAAAATAATGAAATGTGACTAGAAAATAAAAACAGAAATAGCCCATTTGCAAAAAAACAGGATAAGAAGATTGTCATAGGAGGAACCACAGAGCTCAGTGCAATGCAACCTGCTCCTCCCACTGCATCCATTCAAAGCAATCAAATAGAATTGAGGAGGGGTTGAAGGGAGAAATCTGCAGTACTGGCTCAGCTGACTCAACCAAATGGTCCGTGGCCCGACCGCCGTGCCACAGAGCTCAGCAGAAGGGAGTCTTTTTTTGGGGGGGGGGTAGACTACTAGTTGTGCACCGGCTCTGTCCACATCCTCTTTAGCTGCTGGCAGGCCTATCTGTGGCAGGGTACTTTTTTTTATTATTATTAAAACTTGCCTCTCCAGTTGTACTGCTTTCATTGCATGCCATTTACAGAGTGGGGGTGCATGCCTTTTACAGAGAAGGGGAGCGGGGGTGTTTGACTCAGACTGTGACGGAGGCAACGGGTGCAGATCAGGAAAAAATAAAAAATTATTCCACAAAGTATACCATTTGCCACAACAAACAGGGACCACCCCGGCATCACAACATCAGTTTCTCATCTGCATGCAGACAATTCAGAATGGAGCGAGAGGCTGGCGTTGCAATGTCGAGGGGCTCCCTGATTGAAGCAGTCAAATCATTTCAAGTTGGTGGCAGGCTTGCAATCTAGTCTCACCACCAGTGTGCGCTTGCATTGGTGAAACACAGCCAAGCCCACAAAAGCAGTGGCAGCAGTGGCTGCAACAGTGCCGCACCTCCACAACCCACTTCTCTCCTAAGCTGCCACATGTTTCTTGCACATGCACAAGCAAACATAAAAAGGGGGGAGTAGTGGTTCTTTATGTAAGGGAAAACATAAAGGCTATAGAAATACAGTGGTTTCAGGGAGGAGCAGAGTTACTGTGGGTCACCGTGGAGACACGGAAGGGGTTCCCTATTCATATAGAAGTGATCTACAGACCTCCAGCACAGGGAAAGAGGTGCATAAGGATATGCTGAAAGCAATCCAAAGGATAGTAAACAAGGGGCAGGTATTGCTTGTGGGGGACTTCAATCTACCAGATTTGGATTGGAGCTTCCCAGCTGCAGCAACAGTTCGAAGTAGAGACAACCTAGACTTCCTGCAAAGGGTGTTTCTTAGGCAACTAGTTAAGGAACCAACTCTGTTGGGGGACAATACTGGAGCTGGTACTGACAAATTGGGACAGTGTTGCTGATATCACGGTGGTTAGCCACATGGGTATCAGTGATTATTGTATGGTGTGGTTCAATATAAGAACTGGGCCAGAATGAAACCACACTAAAACAAGGGCCCTGGACTTCTGGAGGGCTGATTTTAAGAAAATGGGAGAATGCCTCTGGGACGCCCCAGCAAGGATAGGGAAATTGGATGGAGTCAAGGAACAGTGAGTAAAAATAGCAGAAGGCATTGAGACAGCAACAAACCTCTGTCAGGCAGGTTAAAAAGAGCAAGAGAAAAAAGAGACAAGTATAGTTCTCTAAAGAAGTAGCAGAGACAATAAGGGTGAAAAAGATGGCATTTAGAAGGTACAAGATGCCACCAAAGGAGAAGGATAGGGAGAGATATCAGGAGAAACAAAGGGAGGCAGGGAAAGCAGTTAGTAGAGCAAAGGCACAAACTTCTAACCAAAAAGATGATTTTTTAATGATGTATCATGAATGATCATTATCCAGTTATGTTCAGAGATCATGTTTAAGCTTCAAAAACCATCATTGCAATCATCATTAATAATAATTAACCATCAGCATTAAATGGCCACCAATCAAAAACCACGAAGTTCTGGAGATGGTGATTACGATTAATGATGATCTCATATCATCATGATTTTTCGCAATTGCCCATGGTCAAGATAACAGAAACACATTTAAAAATGTGATTTGTTTCTTCTCTATACTGTTAGAATTTATATTGTGTTTCAACATCTTTATTTGAATGATCAGTTATGATCATTTTCTCTAGAAGACCACTGCTTTTAGTTATGCTTACTCTAATACTGTACCTCACAGCTTACTGGAGTTAAAAAAGCTTATATATTGGTTTATATAGCTCCATTAAGTGGTTCCTTTTATGATTGTGGTGAGTTCCTAAAAGTACTTGGTTTGTGATCAAAACCTTTCCTAATAGTCTGCAAACTAATACTGTTGATGCAAAATTAATTTAAAAATAGAAATTACCATTATTTTGTGTCCTAAACTGTGCTGCTGAAATATGCAAATTAGGTATGCAAATATGTATCTTATACCAGCCATTGCATGTACTTTTCCCAATGGGATTAAAACTTGACTTCACATGATTTACATTATAATTCATAATTAATTTGTCTTTGCTGATATGTGAGATTAATATTGTCATAATTAACAAATAAAACTTTAAGTATTATTTCTGTGACTTGCAATCTTACAATACTGAATTAATATAATCCTCGGTGATCATCACTTGACCATCCACAGATCATCAACAACCATCATGCTGATTTAAGCTTACAAAAATAATTAATAATCATCAGCTGGTGATTTGAACGTTCATGCCTGGTGATTAAATCATGATCTAGATGATGATCTGAGATCATGATCTTCTTTGATGATCTTATGGTAACATTTGATGATTAACAATAATCAGTCATGATTGATGATTTACCAGTTCACCTGGGCAGAGGAGAATATTGCCAAGTCAGCAAAAAAGGAGAATAAAACATTATTTTGGTATATAAGTGAAAAGCAGAAGACCAAAGAAAGAATAGTAAGGATAAAAGGGGGAGAAGGGGTGTATGTGGAAGAGGACCAAAAAAAAAAGCAGACATATTGAACAGATACTTTTTTTGTTCAGTATTTATGGAAGGTGTAGGTGATGGGCCACAGATAAGAGACAAAGGTATTAAAGGAAACGAGGTGGATGCTAGTCCTTTGATGGAGGAGAGAAACCTCAAGGAACTAGTACAACTAAAAGTGGACAAGACAATGGGGCCTAACGGGGTACACCATAGGATACTGAGGGAGCCCAAGGAGGTGCTGGCTGCACCTCTGACAGCCCTGTTCAGCCTATCACTAGATACAGGGGACTGGAGGAGAACAGATATAGTCCCACTTCACAAAAGTGCAACAAGGAGGAGGCAGGAAATTACAGACCTGTCAGCCTGACTTCAGTGGTGGGTAAAATAATGGAATCACTACTGAAGGAAAGGATTAGAGAATACCTTGTGACCACTGGATTATATGATCCAAGGCAGCATGGATTTACAGGGGGGGAAGGGGCGGTCATGCCAGAAAAATCTGATCAAGTTCTTTGACACAGTGACCAGTGAAGATGATCAGGGCAGAACGGAGGATATGGCCTACCTGGATTTTAGTAAGGCCTTCAACACTGTTCCACACAGAAGACTGGTGAGCAAGCTGGGCAGCCTAGGAGTGGGTCCAAAAGCAGTAAAATGGGTAAAACATTGGCTAAGCAACAGGACTCAGAGGTGGTACTCACTCTGAAGAAGGCAAGGTGACCAGCATGGTGCCACTGGGCTCAGTACTAGGCCTAGTCCTCTTCAATGTCTTTATTAGCGACATTGCGGAAGGGCTGGATGGGAAAGTATGCCTGTTCGTTGATGACACAAAAATCTATAACAGAATGGACACAAGGGGGGTGATGGAAAAAATGAGGGATTATCAGAAAAAGCTAGAAGACTGGTCAAGGGTTTGGCAACTGTGGTTCAGTGCAAAAAAGTGCAAAATCATGCACTTGAGGGGGCACAGAAACATTGTGGCAATGTACCAATTGGGAAGGGAGGTACTGACATCCACAAAACAGGAAAGGGACCTGGCAGTAATAATTTCTGATGACCTAAAGGTAGCAAAGCAATGTGATAAGGCAATGGGGAAATCTAGCAGGATAATTGGGTGCATAGGAAGGGGTATCACCAGCTGAGACAGGGGGATAGTGTTGCCCCTGTATAGATCAATGGTAAGGCCTCACTTCGATCCTGTGTCCAGTTCTGGAAGCCCCATCTCTGGAAGGACATAGGGTGGAGGTGGTACAGAAAATGGCAACCAAAATGGTACAGGGCCTGTAGCAAAAGCCCTATGAGGAAAGACCCAAGGAATTAAATATGTACTATTTAGTGGAAAAAAGGGAAAGGAGGTACATAATAGAAACATTCAAATACCTCACAGGTATTAATAAGGTACATGATGGTAACATTTAAAAAAAAAGATGCTTGAGGACAAGGGGTCACACTATGAAGCTGGAGGGGGGGACTTAGAGGAGATGTGAGCAAATACTTCTTCACAGAAAGGGTGGTGGACATCTGGAACAGCCTACCAGCAGGGGTGGCGGGTGTTAAAATGGTAAAAGGATTCAAATATGTATGGGATAGACACAAGGGATCCTTAGAAACAAGGCAAGGGAGGGGAAGATCAGAGATCGAGTAGGGTCTGTGGTGGCACTGTAGGTAGGCAAAATTGGGCAGACTACTATATGTGGTCCAAGAGGTCCTTATCTGCCGGCAACTTCTATGTTTCTACGTTCATAAGGGTGAGAGCAGTGACCAGAGTCAACTTTTGTTCGGCTACAAGTTGGGTCTTGAAAACTGGTTCAGCATTGCCAATTCAGCTTAACCACTTTGACTCCCAATGTAGTCATTTAGATAGGGTAAACCATTTTACAAACTGGGGAGGGGGGGGCTCAAGGTCAGTAGTGGATATGAATTACCGTAATTTACTTTTGACAGGTGCTGCTTGCATACATTTGCTGGGGAAAACTGTGATGTGACAAGAGCCTGCAAAACCCACTAAGACTGCCATGGTCCAATGTGAACTACAGTAATAGTTACTATTTTTTGCTGAGTGATCTCATGGAGTAGAGTATATACCACTATAGATTCTGACTCTCCACTTTAGCTCATGTCAGTTACTAAATTCTCTCTTACAGCATCATAGATTTTTCATTGATATCTTTATATTATGATTAGTGCTTTATTTATCTCTTCTATTATTTTTTTGTATTTTTTTTATATTAGATCATAAATGATGATGGTTCCATGTCATAATGGCAATTGCGGAATAGCGATCGCCATTATGGCGAATGTACATTGCTGAAACACACTTACAGAATGGACAAAAATGGCACCCGAGACCTACAAGTCTTATTTTTAATGCAGGGGGCTGGGTCCCCGCACCCCCTCGTGGGAGTCTTCACCACCTGCACCCCCCTACATATGGATTCTCAACTCCAGGGGGGTGAATGTTGGGGGGGACTTAAAAAAATTGAAAGCCAGCTGCCGGCAAAAAAAAACCCTCACTGTGCCAAACTGGAACCCTGTACCCTGCACCTCCCAACCAACCACCTCCCATCATTAATTAGTGGACCAGCTCGGCAGCTGGTCATCACACCCTCTCCATATACCATCTCTCCCACCTCCCCACGAGTGTGTGCACGTGTATACCCATGTACTTCCCATTGCAGTATTTTGTCTATCCCAGTATCTGTTACCCCACTGCCAGATAGCCGTGAACAGAGGTGCCGCAATGGAGTTGCTGTTTTTGTAGATGCCCAGTTTCAGTCGCCTTGTTCATGGGATACCAATGATGATATTTATACAATGTAGAAATCCTTTTTATTGTTCTGTATTTTTTTTATTTATATGAGAAGAGCACATGATTTGTGTTAATGAATGTTTTGTGTTTAGAATAACTACAGTAGGTGATTTCTGTGGTTTTTATGTTAATGTCATTTTATTATTATTTTTTTTATGTTTATACCATGAAAAATTGCTCTATGATAGTATGATATTATGTTTCAATGGGTTGCTGTAGAAGATTGTAAATAACAGTGGGTGTACATTCAAGTGGACTCACCATGGAAAGACACATGGGAATGGGGTGCTTATTGTGCTGGTACTGGCAGAGAAGCACAGCAGAGTGTGACTCCATGACATAAGTAACATGACAACAACTTTATTGGAGTAGCTGAAATGAATATAATACAAATGTATTTTTATATATATTTGAACTTATATGACAAGAAAACGTGATCTCTGAACCAACACGTGAGGAGCTGTGAAGATCATAATAAATAGCACTATGCACAGTGCCTCAAGTGGACAGGCAATGTTTCATATTCACAGTGCACAGGTGGCTGTAGTGGCACCAGCCAATCATATTGTACCATTTGCTATGCAGTGTGCAGGCAGGGAAGAAGGAGATTTCACTGTCACCCATGTACCACAGTGATGCATGATGAGGAAAATGTGATCCATGATGGGGAAGGATCTGGAGAATGATGATGAGAAAATGTGGTTTCTGAATCAACATGTGATAAATACTTAAGATGATCATAAAAAGGATTATTTACAGTATAGTGCCTCAATTCAGACAATTGTCAATGCTAATGTTGCGCAGGTAACTGTGGTGGCACTAGCCAATTGAATTGTACCATCTACTGTACAATCTGTAGGCAGAGAAGAAAGTGATGTCATCCACGCACTGCAGTGATGCAGGATAAAGAAAATGTGATTCATAAAAATGGGAGGAGAAGGACGATTGTAATGCCTTCCTCCTCCAACTAGGTGGAGTAAGGCATTACTAATCCTCTGGGGAAATGTATAAAGTGAATAGAGCAGAGTAGATACTGTAGCAAGGGGTTAACTGCAAAAGCATTTTGATAGGAGGGGCTAAACTGTACAAATAATCAGAACCAGCCATTTTATAAGAGAAGCTGTTTGCTGAGGTAGTGTCAGCTCTAGGAATTAAGGATGAGCAGGGCACAGACAGGGTACAAAGTGTTTGTGTTTGGGTAGGCAGGCAAATTAAAATCCAAACTATGTTCAAGCTATATGTCAATGTTGGGGCACAACTTGGGCACAGCTGATTTTTACCAGGGCATGTACTCTGTCTGGTTCTGTCTTGGAGACTACCATGCCCCGGGGCTCAGTAAAAGAGCCTTCTCCCAGCAGAGACCAGGCTAGTTCTCATTCCTTGAGGGAAAGCCTAAATGGTGGCAGAAGAATGCAGCACAGGGATGTTCTTGAGGGCCATGGACTGAAGGCAGTATGAAGTAAGGCACTACATGCAGGTAGGCTAGTTTCTTCCTCTGTCCCCACTGCAGCTGTGATGGGCTGGAGAGGGCTTGCCAGACTTGATATTATTGCAGGGTTTTGTGTAAGGGTGTGGCATTAGTTCTCACCATGCTAAATCTCCATAGCACAGAATTAGAGTTGGGAAGCCAAGTGAGTCCATTATCTGGCAGTGACGTACAGCTGATAAAAGAAAATAAGATGTGGTAGATCTCTGGAAGTGAACTTTTAGCACAGACTGTTAAGGCCTTATCAACCAGAAGAATCCTGTGAATGTCGAGAGTGGTGCTGTACACACCACATTGTTTTGATCAAGGACTCAGGAACAGCAAAGAAGCACTGATGCACAAAGGTAACTGAGTCCATTGCATCATATCCGATGACTTGAAGTCATCCAAACAATGCGAAAACGCAGTATGGGAAGCAAACCGAATGCTGGGGTGGATTGAAAGGGGCATAACCAGTAGGAGGAGCAAAGTGGTGATGCCACTGTATAGATCACTGGTGAGGCCTCACCTGGAATACTGTATCCAATTCTGGAAACCACATCTCAGGAAGGACATAGACAGATTGGAAGCAGTTAAGAGAAGAGCAGCAAAAGATTATACATGCTCTGCCCCCCAAGCCTTATGAGGAAAGACTCAAGGAACTTAACATCTATTCACTGGAAGAGAGAAGGGAAAGAGGGGGTATGATAGAGACTTTCAAATACCTTAGAGGAATAAGCAGGGTACAGGAAAGGGGCATATTTCAGCTAAGAAAGTGCACAAGGACAAGGGGACATAACATGAGGCTGGTGAAAGGGAGGCTTAGGAGGAATGCTAGGAAGTATTTTTTCACAGAGAGGGTGGTGAATCCATGGAATAGCCTACCAGTGGAGATGGTGGAAGCAAAAACAGTATAGGTATTCAAAAGTGCATGGGATAAGCATAACAGCACCCTGCTGTATAGCAGAGTGGGGGAAAGGCAATCCAGATAAGAGTAGGGATTGCCAAACCAAGTAGGGAAATGAGCAGACTAGGTGGACCAGTTGGTCCTTATCTGCCATCATAATCTATGTTTCTATGTTTCTATCATTTGAGACTAAACCAACTATTGCCCCAGGGCAACCCATGTGCCCACAGCAAGGACCCTAATGGGCTTAGGAGTGTCTGAGGGTATGGAGGACATCTATAGCAAGAAGTATTAAGAAGAGTGGTTGAAATTATGTGGAGAAGAGCAAATGGGAGTAAGATCTGGCCATAGTGCAGCATGAGATTCCTCTCTTTCAAACAATGATGGCAGAGTAAGATGCAAAACATGTGTCTGTAATGCCCCCTACCCTGGATGAGAGTGCCATCAGACCCCTGCATGCAAGGAAGGAGTGTCCTGTTAGAGGTAAAGGCTCATTGTCATTGATTCAAGAAAAGTGGAGGACTGCCAGTGAATGTACTTGTGTGCCACAAAAGACTCTTTCATGTTCTGTAGTTGTGAAAAGAAACAGTTTCATTTCACCATTTAAATTCCATGCTTGTGCTTTAGTCAAGATGGCACTGGTGAACCAAGTCATCAACTCCCCAAACTCTCAGTTCATGGGTTTTGTACTGCATGCCTGGCACTCTTCAGGTGGAGAGCAGAAGCTGTAGACTCAGTAATTGCCCTGCATTGGTCAGAATGTAAGCAGGGGAGTGAATAGAAAGCCAGCAGCAGTAGAGGAGGAGTAACATTGAGTGTCCAAAGCCTCATGGTTCCCCATGAGAGCAGGCCTGAATGCATGCAGCATACAGAGCATGTGTAGCTTCTGGGGAGGAGACATCCATTTGAGTCTCTGAAGATCAAATCTGCGTTGCTGGTGCAAGCCGGATGAAGGTCTGTCTTTCAGAAAGGTAACTGAGAACTAAAACGAGTGGAGCAAGCATCAAACTGTGAGTACTGTGTGTACCTATACACGAAAGCACAATTCTTTAATAAGGGTCTATGGAGCACTCAGACTGTACATCATGTCAAGTGACACAAAAAGCGCTTTTACACACAGGTTTTTAAAACAAAATGAACGTTACCTGTGGCGCCGCTGTGCTCTGTTGAGTTTTTAGGATCCCTTTACACTCCGCGAGTTTTGCGGAAGCTCCTACCTCCATTTGTGTTTTGGCACCCCCACAGTGCTTGCTGCTCTATTGCTGTTTGTGTACTGCTTCGGAATGGCTGCTTTACACACACCCGTGAAACAGAACACTGTATTACAAGCTCTGAAACAGAGACTGCGGTTTGGACGGCGTTAGCCTATAGAACGAAACAGATGCACTTTACACACAAGGGATGTAACTGAATACTGTTTCCATAACAGTTATTCCGTTACATAAACCTGTGTGTAAAAGTGCCTAAAGGGGCCTAGTTAAGCTGGAACAAAGCCCTATAGTAAAGAGACTTTGAGACTAGCAATTAAAGTGTATTTCCATTGGTGAACACCACCATGTTACCCATGGCTGGCCCTTGCTGGAGGACTTGGTCTCACCAATATTAACGCTTCCTGAAATTTGCAACTGGGTGGAGGGTGTGATGTACATAGCCAGCTCTGAGTGCTCGAGTGCTGTATAATTTTTTTTATTACATATAAAATATGTGGTGGGAAAACTCAGTTTAAGGAAACTACTGTCTTACTGGAACTGACACATCAAGACCCCCCAGGGATAAGTTCAAAGGACAGAAGGTATTTTAAACTGAAGAAGTATGGGGTGCAATTACCTTGTCAATTTGCTTTCATCCCAGGGAATAAGATTAGCCATTCATAATGCCCTCAGGGAGATCCTTTGACTTGCATAGTTGCCAGGGAAGGACTTGTGGGAAGCAGTGTCGAAGAGAGGCCAGAATGGACATTAAAGAGGTTTGATGTCTGAGCCAGGGAGGACCCAGACAATTCTGGAAGGTCCAATATACATTTCCAGGGGAACCCTTGAATTACATCAGAAAGACCTGAGGTGTAGATTCCAAGGTTCAGACGGGATTAAAGAGGCCAATACACTTTTGCTTTGAATAGTGACTTAGATCAAAGAAACTTTTTAAGATGTATGTGTAGCAGAACAAAAACCAGTTCTGACCAGTTGACCTGTGGAGAGGAAAGTCAGTGAGGTCATCTCATATGTTTTTTTAAATATTTTTTTTGGAGACCTTGTATTGTAAATATAGAGTTCGATACACCAAGACGGAGTTAGTGACTTCATGAGAAGGCCAGCTCAGAAGTGTGTTTAAGTGCTGAAAGAATCTGACAGAGAAACACAAGTGAATATTAACTGACTGAGGGAGAATTATCACAGCCCTGACAGAAAGTAAGATTAGACCAGTCTAAATGTTTGTATTGTAGGAACTGTACTTTTTCCTGTTTGTTTTAAGGCTGTATGTGTTGGGATATATATATTTGTTCTGTAATTATTGTTCTGTTTTGATATTTTTAAAGTAAAGATATTTTTTTACAAATAAACGAAACTGCTGGAGTGGCTTGACAATTCTTTTTATTTTAAGTGGAGCTTTTAAAGGTTGTAAGTACACTGTGTATGGGCTTATTGTACACCAAACTGGTAAATGGATAGAGTTCTCTAAAAGTCTTACATAGAGTTCTAAGGGTTCATTTGGAAGACCTAGCTGGGTGCCCATAGGCAAAGATATCTGGCCCCCTGAAGACAGAATTATCTGAGCCTGATAATTGGGTACGCTAACAAGAGGTTATCAGTTTGAATCCTTCCAGAGCTTGAGACTAAGGTGACTTGAACCCACAAAACAGACAAGAGGGTTACCTTGTCTGTTCGTTGTACACAAATCATACGCTCAGAGGTTGGCACTTTGGGAGTAGAGGGCTGACAGGCTGAACGAGATTGTGACAGATTGGTTGGCAGCGGGGGCATAAAAGTTTGGTGGTATAAGCTTCATTGTTCAGTGTGTTAGCTTGAAACCGTTTAGCTCACTTGGAAAAAAAGCAAGGCAGTGTTTTATTTCAAAAGGAAAGAGAACTATATCCCTTGACTTACAGTTAAGTTCCCACCCATTTTTTTTTCTGAAGTGCCAGTCAGTATAGTATTAGTAGTGAGAGAAGAAGAAAATGTCTTCCGACTACAGCAAGCACACTGTAGATTTCTTAAAACAGCTGTGCTGGGACAGGGGAGTCCCATTTGGGGTGAAAGCCAGAAAGCAGGACATCATAGAGGCCCTGATGGTAGCAGATACCCAGAGCACTGAGTCACCAACCATGACTGAAAGGGACCAGACCTCGAGTGTGGCAGAACTAGCGGCCAGTGAGGGGTCCTGAGCCGATGAGGCAGACAGCAGGACCACTGTCAATAAAGGGCCACAGCAGCAGGGGAAGGTCACCAGTATCCTGAATCCAGAGGTACTCAAGCTGCAAATTGAGTTGCAGAGGATAGAACTGGAGGCAGAGTGACAACAGAGGGAGGCGGACCGTGAGGAACATGAGCACCAGCGAGAGGCAGAGGAGAAGAAAGAGCAAGAATGCAGAGCTGCAGAGGAGAGGAGAGAGGAGTGCCAGTGGTAACATGAACTGGAGAAACTACGATTCCAACCAGCGGCACCAGGGCAGGTAAGTGGCTTGGGTTTAACTGGGACTGCAGGACTGGGTTACAAATTGAACTCTAAATTAATAGTTGAGTTTAAGGATGGGGCGGATATAGAAGCATTTTTAAATCCTTTTGAAAAAGTTTATATTCAGGCTAAAATTCCTAAAGAGTCCTGGAGCTTCCAGCTACCCCTGCTACTTACTGGAAATGCTCGGGATGCATTGGGTCACATGGACAATAAAGACAGTGATGATTACAGCAAGTTAAAAGCAGCACTACTTAAAAAGTTTGAATTAACTGCTGAATCATACAGAGCTAAATTCCATAAGCTCAAGAGAAGCCCTGATATGAGCTATGAGGAGCTAGCCACGAAACAACGTTAGTTTTTTAAAACATTGGTGGGAAGAAATTGAGGCAAACACTGTTGATACAATTGAAAATGTGATTTTATTAGACCAGTTTTATTGGGGATGCCCAATAGAGTTAAAAACCTGGCTAAAGAACTGAGATCCAAAAACAGTGCAAGAGGCTGCTGAACTCTCAGACCTCTATGCCAAGAGCAAACCTGCTCTGAAAGCGAATGGGGCGAGTGTGACAGTGCAGAAAGGGAAAAGTGCACCTTCAGGGCAGCTAAAACCCTCACTGCCTCCACCGAAAAGAGTTAGCCCCAGGTTTCAAAGAAAAGATTTCTCTGAAGTAAGAAATGTTTGTTGGTTATATAAAGAAACTGGACACACTGCCAGACAGTGTCCAAGAAGGGAAAGCAATAATACGCAAAGTAGTACCAGAAAGGAAGTGGGTTGTTTGTGTGTCCCTGGAAGCATGCCAGTGAACATGAGGGAACACACGCACCCAGTCATGGTAAATGGCATACAGACACAGGGGTTAAGGGACACAGGGGCATCCCTGACATTGGTAAAAGGGGATCTGGTACAGCCTGGTCAGCTTATACTCAACAAATACATAACTGTACAAGGGTTTACAGGTGAAGAGAAAACATTGCCCCTGGCCAGTGTTCTCCTGGACTGGGGTGAAACAGGGGGAACTGTGAAACAGGTGGCTGTAGCTAACACATTAGCAGTGGATGTGATCCTAGATAACCATCTCCAGCAGGGGGTGGTATGTGCATTTACCTGTAGCCAAGCAGCCAGGGAAAATTGTAGTTCCCTGAGCCCCCCAGAAGTCATTGGGGAAGATACTGAGAAGCTGGTTCCCCAGCCTGTGTCTCCAGAGGGGGAGATTGATACAAAAGGGTAGAAATTTCCCCAGTAGCAAATAACTACATAGCCACAGGGGGTTACTCCAAGGAGCGAAGGGTGACCCCTTGTCAGAGGGTAGGGATTGACAGTGATCCTGAGGACCCTGACACTAGTGCTAGGGACCCTAGTTTAGCTACTGAAGGGGACCTGTCCCATGCCTTGGGAAGGTGTGAGGGGTTCGCAGCTGCTCAGAGAAGTGATCCTAGTTTAGAGAAGCTGAGGGCTTGGGCAGACTCGGACGGTGCACATGGAGGTGATGGAAGACATAGGGTTTATTGGGAAAATGGACTTAGGCAGTACAGATAGAGGAAGGGATGCTAGGCAGGCATCTTGTCGTTCCCCAGGGATATCGTGAGCAGTTGCTCAAGGTTGCCCATGATATTCCCTTATCTGGTCATCTGGGAATCACACGGACTATGCAGCATTTGGCCTAGAATTTCTACTGGCCTAACTTCACCCAGCAGGTGAAGGAATATTGCAGGTCTTGTCACCGGTGCCAAGAAATAGGGAAGCCAGGCAAGAAAACCCAAGCCGCCCTGATCCCCTTACCTGTAGTGGAGGAGCCATTCCAGAGGGTTGGAATGGATATTGTGGGGCCATTAAATACCCCCATCTCCTCAGGGAAAAGGTTCATCTTGACTGTGGTGGATTATGCCACCCGGTACCCAGTGGCAGTTTCCCCTTCCTCACTGAGGACAGACAAAGTGGCAGATGCCTTGCTTGGGATTTTCTCCCAAGTTGGGTTTCTGCAAGAGGTAATCACTGATCGAGGGGGTTCCTTCATGTCAGACCTAATGAAATGTCTATGGAAGAAGTGTGGGGTGGTACAGAGATGCACAACACCGTATCACCCACAAGCCAATGGGCTTGTGAAATGCTTCAATGGTACCCTAAAGTTAGTGCTCCAGGCATTTGCTGAACAGCATGGGAGGGACTGGGAGAAATACCTTCCCCATCTGTTGTTCGCATACAACCTGACCGTAGACAGACAGAAAAGATATACCATGTCAACATGATGAAGTCATATGCAAATAGGGCTGACATGGTGTTCGCAGTGTGTAGTCATGGGGAGGGGACGGACGAAGGAGACCCCTTCTGGACTTGCTGGAAGACAGTAAGCGGGAGTCCTCTGTGGAGGCAGTAAAATTGTCTCCCCAGCTAACCTTGGGCCAAATCCAGAAAGTGAGGGAGGTTTTAGCAGACTTTGCCCACTTGTTTAGTGCCAAGCCTGGACTAACCCCCCTAGCAACACATGATGTGGAGACAGGGACACAGACGCCCATATGGCAGACAGCATATCTGGTGTCAGAGGCTGTCCAAAAGGACATTAGGAGGGAAGTGGAGGAGATGCTGGATTTAGGGGTAATCCAGAGATCCCACAGTCCCTGTGCCTCACCTGTAGTCCTTGTGTCCAAGCCAGATGGCTCGACTCGTTTCTGTGTAGACTATCATGGACTGAATGCAGTCATGAAGCCAGATGCCCACCCGATGCCCCAGATGGATGAACTCCTGGACAAGTTGGGGGGGGGCGACCTACCTTACAACCATTGGCCTGACCAAGGGGTATTGGAAGGTAGAACTGATGGACAGAGCTAGGGAGAGGTTGGCCTTCATCACTCCAATAGGCTTATTTTATTTCAAAGTAATGCCTTTCAAAACGAAGAGTGACCCGGCCACTTTCCAAAGGTTGGTGAACCAGGTGTTACATGGTGCTGAGGAGTACGCCATGGTGTACCTGGATGACATTGCCATCTTCAGTACCAGCTGGGAGGAACACCTGTCACACCTTAGGGAAGTGCTGGGCAGAATACAGAGAGCTGGGCTCACTGTCAAAGCCAGGAAGTGCCAGGTGGCCATGGGAGAAGTGGCATACCTCCGGCATGTGGTAGGCCAGGGGCAGCTCTGTTTTAACCAGATAAAAATAGAGGTAATACAGGCATGGCCCAGACCAGAAACTCAGAAGCAGGTCAGGAGTTTTCTCGGGACAGTAGGGCACTACAGAAAGTTTGTGCCTAATTACAGTACCCTGGCTGCTCCCCTATCTGACCTGACAAAGAAACAGATGGCCAAGAAAATCACCGGGGGTCCAGCCTGTGAGGAAGCCTTTACTAAACTGAAGGAGGCACCGTGCAGTGCTCCTGTTTTGACAAGTCCAGACTATAGCAAAACTTTTGTAGTTCAGACAGATTTTTTATTTATTTAAACAGCAGAGATGCCTCAGTTGTGGGTATTGGGGCAGTACTAAGCCAGACATCCAGCGAAGGGAAGGACCACCCAATAGCCTACCTGAGCCAAAAGCTGCTCCCCAAGTAACAAGCCTACTCCATGGTGGAAAAGGATTGTCTTGCCCTAGTGTGGGTCCTAAGGAAATTGGAGCCATACTTGTATGAGCAGCCTTTTGTGGTGCAGACTGATCACAACCCCATGGTTTGGTTGTCACAGATGGGGAAAAACAATGGCAGACTGCTCAAATGGAGTCTTGCTTTACAAGGGTATGATTTGAAAATCGTACATAGGGCCGGAGCCACAAATAAGAACTCAGATGGACTGTCTAGGGTCTAAGAGGAGTGAACTTATTTGGGAAGCTCATCCCATGTAGGGGATGGATCCCCCAAATTCAGTCTAGGTGGGTAGGAGTGTGACATAGACAGCCAGCTCTGAGTGTGCGAGGTGCTGTATTAATTGTTTTATTACATATAAAATATGTGACCGGAAAACTCAGTTTGAGGAAACTACTGTCTTACTGGAACTGACACATCAAGACCCCCCCCAGGGATAAGTTCAAAGGACAGGAGGTATTTTAAACTGCAGACAACTGGGGTGCAATTACCTTGTCAATTTGCTTTCATCCCAGGAAATAAGATTAGCCATTCATAATGCCCTCAGGGAGATCCTTTGACTTGCATAGTTGCCAGGGAAGGACTTGTGGGGAAGGGTGTCGAAGAGAGGCCAGAATGGACATTGAAGAGGTTTGATGTCTGAGCCAGGGAGGACCCAGACAATTCTGGAAGGTCCAATATACATTTCCAGGGAACCCTTGAATTACATCAGAAAGACCTGAGGTGTAGATTCCATGGTCCAGACGGGATTAAAGAGGCCAATACACTTTTGCTTTGAATACAGTGACTTAGATCAAAGAAACTTTTGAGATGTATGTGTAGCAGAACGAAAACCAGTTCTGACCAGTTAACCTATGGAGAGGAAAGTCAGTGAGGTCATCTCATATGCTTTCTAAATATTTTATTTGGAGACCCTGTATTGTAAATATAGAGTTTGATACACCAAGGCGGAGTTAGTAACCTCATGAGAAGGCTGGCTCAGAAGTGTGTTTAAGTGCTGAAAGAACCTGACAGAGAAACACAAGAGAAAATTGACTGAGGGAGAATCATCACAGCACTGAAAAAGAGTAAGATCAGACCAGTCTAAATGTATGTATTGTAGGAACTGTACTTTTTCCTGTTTGTTTTAAGGCTGTATGTGTTGGGATATATATATATTTGTTCTGTAATTATTGTTCTGTTTTGATATTTTTAAAGTAAAGATATTTTTTTACAAACAAAACTGCTGGAGTGCCTTGACAATTCTTTTTATTTTAAGTGGAGCTTTTAAAGGTTATAAGTACACTGTGTATGGGCTTATTGTATACCAAACTGGTAAATGGATAGAGTTCTCTAAAAGTCTTGCATAGAGTTCTAAGGGTTCATTTGAAAGACTTGGTTGGGTGCCCATAGGCAATGATATCTGGCCCCCTGAAGACAGAATTATCTGAGCCTGATAATTGGGTATGCTAACAAGAGGTTATCAGTTTGAATCCTTCCAGATCTTGAGACTAAGATGACTTGAACCCACAAAACAGACAAGAGGGTTACTTTGTCTGTTCACTGTACACAGATCATATGCTCAGAGATTGGTACTTTGGGAGTAGAGGGCTGACCGGCTGAGTGAGATTGTGACAGAGGGCAGTGCATATCTGTGCTGATTGCTGCAAAGAAGTGTAACTACCTCCCACCGGCCCCCCTTGTTTAACTAGCAGGGCTGCTCCTCTCACCGCATGGTGCCAAAGATAGGAGTGGGGGTGTACACAAACAGTTTACAATACATCTACTTCTGAGCCTGCCATACACAGACAGGCAAGCCAAGTGTGGCAACTACCTGGCTCATAACTGGTGGGACTGGTTTTATGTGATAAAGGTGTGTCTCAAGGACTGCCTATCACATACAGCGAGCAAACTTGAGCCCATAGTCAAAAGGGCAACAGATATTGTACCGACCGTTGCAAATAGCGCCGGTCGGTACAATACCTAACTAAATCACACTGGAATCTTTTTTTTATGAGGGGGGCTGTGCTCCCCACACTCCCCAAACTTAAATAACCAACTCCAAGGGGAGGGGGGGTGCGGACCATAGGGCCAGTTACCGGACTGTGAAAAAAAAAATTTTCTGCCTGTAGATGGACCCAAACCTGGGTCTGCTTGCATTGCAAGCTGTGGGGTACACCACTACACTATGCAAGCAGCTCTATAGGAATCAGCCACAAAGGATGCTACATCCTGTATAGTGAGTACAGCTCCTTGCTCTACTCACTATACAGGATATAGCGAGGTATTGCTCCACTCGCTCTCTTGTAGAGCGCTATTATTGAGTCACTCAATTGTGCAGCTCTCAATAGTAAGTGCTCTACATGGGTGCTACCGGTGGGACCATTTACCATGGCCATCAACTTAGGTCTCTGGGAGAAAACATTTGCTCACAATTATGCTAGGTTTGCACTTCTGCACAGGGTTACCCAAGTAAAACCAGACACAGTGGAAGCAATAACAGTACTGTCCAAACCAGGTTGGGATTCTAGAGTGTGGCTTTTATTCACATACACAGAGAATAATCACAAAGTGAAGATGAACCCCAGAGGGCTACTCCTACTGGTAATGCAGATTACTGAGGTACAGAGAACACACACAGTGAACCCTCAGGTTCTGACTTGAACAGCGAACACTCTGGTTCTGAATTACACAGCCAACTCTCTGGTTCTGAAATGGAGATCAGCACACACGGCCAGAACTGGTACATTTTCTCTTGACTAGGCACACATGGCCAGTACTAGGACACTTTCCCATATTTCACAGGAATACTGGTGGCACACACGACCACCAAACAACACATCTAGGCTCACAGAAAATCCAACCCACGTCTTCTGGGTAACTATTTCCATCAGGCACTGGCCAAATGCACTGAATGAAAATTGAACTGGTGCCCAAACTGAACCCGGAGAGGTAAACTGGTAACTCGAGATGGGGGGGGGGGGGCTCCTCCCACCTTTTGCTTCCAAGTTTATACTCAACCATTCATCTGGTTAATAACATCCTCACAGAAAAATTGTAGATGCAATCTTGAAATGTTTTTCACACTTAACATACTGCATGACTAAAAGTTCTGTACTTGGATAGTCTCTCTCTCTAGACCCCATAGAAGGCAGACACTTTTAAAACAGAAACAGTCCTGGTGACAGGGTCCCTTTTGTCTCAGAAAATTCACCACAAGGAATGTAGGTGCCCCTCCAGGGTTGAACACAAAAGTACTCACAGTTTCTGAAGTTGTCACAGGCAGCTTCACTTGACTGACTGGGTGAGGGGATTGGCCCTGAACCCTGAAGATCGCCCCCATCCCTCCTGGGATGGGGCAAAGGAAAACCCACTTGGAACGGTTTCCACCACTTCAGTCTCTGTCTTCTAAGTTCTTCTTCTTCTAGGGTGAGAATAAACTACCCAAAACACAGTGGTAGCTTTCTGTCAGAGCTAAAACTGAGGGGCTGCTGCAGGCTGCAGCATCCTCCTGGAACTCCACTCTACAGACTCACAAACATTCCAAAGCAATCTTCCTTGCAGCTAGACAAGTGTGGCTTATGCAGCTGCAAGAGTTCCAAACTGACATCATCACTCCAGCTCAGCTGAGACTGAAAAACAGAGTGTGACACTGTGAAATCCATTTACCTGGCATTTCACAAGCTGCCTATCCCTGCCTGCCACTGTTTCTAACTGGGATTCTAGTAATCTCTGAAACAAGGGGGTTACAGAAGCATTGCATATCTGTTTTTACACCTGTTACCATGCCTGGGCCTTGCAGTTCTGAGTCCTAGGAGAAGGTTCCAGAGCCAGTTATCCCAGAAGTTTCTGTCCCAAAGAGGAGGCCCTGGACACCAAGACTGAGAAAGACATTATTGGGTTTGAGGCCCTGGAGATCTGGAGGGATATCAAAATTGAGCCCATCCCCCAATATGAAGTTGATGATGAGGACTGTACTCTGCCCAGAAATTTCCCCTTGACTAGCATCTGGGTTATGAGAAAGAAGAGAGAGTGAGTTCCAGAAGGTCTTCCTCATCCCCTGGAGAGTTCATCTCACAGCCAGCATCATAGAGCAGCAATGCCAGCTCTCTGCAGAAGTTACTGGAGGTGTATTCCTCTGCCCCCACAACCTGGCCAGGAGAATCAACAGCCATGTGGCTTCTGTCTAGCGGAGCTACTGGACACCTGTAGCCAACTTCTTATGCAGACCATGTAATTATCAAGAAAATGAACTACCTGTGGGATTATGAAGTACCCTGTCTTCCAGTATGGGCCTGGGAGGCCATGGAATGGTATCGCTATGAATGGCTACTAAAAGGGGCAGTGGAATGAATGAGAGAGAAGTATACTTTATGGTGAACTAAAGAGGCATTGCAGCATAGTGTTCAGCCCATGGTGGATGCCTGGCAATGGGACAGATTATCTGATTAGGATCACAATGATTACCTAGGCCAAATGGAAGAATCACCACAAACTATGCCCCACTGAAGGCATACAAATACAGATGGCCACGTGCTGCATGAATGCCGAATGTGGTGTGCTGCTGTGTTCTGAGGCACTATTGAAAAAACAAACACAAACTAACAGTGCACACCAGAAACAAATGGGTTTAGCCAAAAGATTTATTGTGCCGCCATTCAGCGATCAGCAACCCAGCTGACCACTGGATGATGGCACAATAAATCTTTTGAGTAAATCGACTTGGCAGTGGAGTATGCTGTTCTGTTGTGTTTGTTTTTGTCCCATTTGAGGGACCTTATGGAAAAATCAATTGCAAGCTTTTCTAGACTGATACAAGCAGCTTTTGGTCTAATGATATCTGGTGAAAAACAAAAAGGGCTTTTGGGTTGGTTGTTTGTTCTTTCTTTTTTTCAAAAGCCCCCAAGATGTGACTAGCCTGAGAAGCAAAAAAATTATAGAACTTGGCAGATGTCAATAGCCTAGGACTGATCACCTGGACTTGATTATACAGTACTCAACTACTATATTTTGGTATTATGACATTGTTGTTGTTATATGTAGAATGTTTTGGGTAAACAAATCATATTAATGCTTTGATATTATGGTAGGTCTACTGGGGTTTAAAATGGTGTCCAAGAAAGGAATATAACCAAGTATTGTCCATCTGTAGGTAACGTTAGTGTAGCCTAGTATGGACTAACTCTATGGATCTGGTTGGAGCAGAGATCAGCTTGGGACATGGTGGTGGAGCTGTTGGACTGGGTAAGTGGTGGGTGAATGGCTGCTTATTCAAAAGCACCCAAAATGTGATGGGCCTGAGAAGCAAGAAAAATCTGGAATTTGACAAATTTCAATATCCCATGGCAGAGCACCAGCACTGGGTTATAGCATACTTGACTTTTATTTTGCTATTATATTATGTTTTTGTTATATGTAGAATATTTTAGGTGAACAAATCATCTTAATGCTTTGCCATTATGGTACATCTACTGGAGTTCAGAATGGTGTCCCAAGAAAGAAATATAAGTGGGCAGTACTCATCTGTAGGAAATGTTAGTGTAGTCTAGTATGGGCTAACTTTATGGATCTGGTTGGAGCAGGATTGAGGATGAGTCATGGTGGTGGAGCTGTTGGACTTGGTAAGGGGTGGGTGAATGGCTGGTGACCCTACCCTCTTCAGATGTAGAAGAGGTGTCTTCTGTTCACTGTTGAGATGAATGGCTGTGGACTATTATGGTTCCTGAGAGGGAGCTGTAATTGGATCCCTTGGTTCACACTCTGGGTTGATGACAGATTACTACATATTTTGAGAGCAGGAGTATGAGTATGTAAACTGTTCTTACCAGACAAATGGGATCCCTTGGGTAAAGGGTCAGTTATTCTTATTCAGTTGGTGTGAGATCCTGGTACTAAAATAGATTGTTCATCCAGTCACTGAGCAAAGATTAGGAAAAAGCAATTCCTTCTACGAAACAGGAAGGAGCACTATGTTTTCACCTTAGTTTGTCAAGGATTCCCTAGTCATTGGCAAAGTAGGTGGTGTGCTACCCTGTACAGAACAAGGGGTGATGCTGTATACTGTGCTTTACAACTGCTATTGACAGCAATCATTTGGGCAGAAGAGAGTGTAATGTCCTTCACCTCTTACTAGGTGGAGTCGGACATTACTAGTCTTCTAGAGAAATGTACATACTGCAGGGCTTGCAAGACTCAGGATGGTGATATAGTCCTGAGTCTGGGTGTGGCATGGGTCCACACCAGAACAAGGCTTTATAACACAGAATGAGTGTTGGGAGGTGAAGTGAGTCCAGAATCAAAGTGAGTCCAGACTCCAGTATTGATATGAAACTGAAAAAAGGAATAAGATTTGGTAGAGCACAAGAAGATCATCATTAACACTAACTGTTAAGTTCTTATTAACCTGAAGAATCCTCTGGATATCAAGAGTAGTCCTGTTTGCACCACAGTGTATAGATCAAAGGGCCAGGGATGGTAAAGAAACATTGACACATCCAGCTAATTACTGCTTTGTCAGTTTGTACTCTGCTCTGGCACTATGATCCTGGGTTCTAGTGCCCTCCCTACTGCATTTCTCTAGTAGCAGCAGATCTCCTGCCTTACAGCTCTATCCCTGTCTGTGTGTAGTTTTCCCTGTTCAGCCATTCAGCAGCAGCTTCTCTCACAGCTTACTTCCAAACCATTTAAGCCTCATTCCAATACTTCACATTTCAGTTGGTCATTCAAGCCTGTCTTGTGCCCCTTCTAAATTGGTGGGCATGCATCTGCCATTATTGTTTTATTCCATATCATTCGGTCTCTCCATGCTCATTTGGCATTCCGTTGCTTCAGTAAGTCATTCAATCTTGCCTTCATTTATTCCATCCCTGTAGTACACCAATGGCCATCAGGTTTTGTCATCAGCCTCCTCCTTCACTCCTGCACTTGGACCCACACCAGACATAATCATCTTGTGACTTACAGGGCTTCCCTGCCCTGAAAGTTTATTGTCTTGCTCTGCTTCCTTGAAGTTTGCATCTCAAGGGTGGGTCTCTAGTCTCAGGTAGGGTCCTTCTCTGTCTACCCTTCAAGTGAGAATGTCCTACTGTACATTCTGGGGAAACTTTAGTCATGCAGATTGACTCAGAAGCACCTCTTGATGAAGCATTTAAGACGTGAGATACCGCAGGGTGGAGCCTCAAAGTCCTTGAAATGGCTTCTTTAGCTGTGCAAACCAAGTCTGCAGCACCTTTAAAAGCTATTTTGCACATTCATCCATTTAAGGTTCACCTGGTCTCCTCTGAATTTCCATGTCTCTCCCCCTCAAAGATGAAGATCTAAACAACTACACTGAATTGATTTATTACTTTTTGGACCTGTGTAAGTAGCTAGTATTGATCCTCTGTTTTTGAGGTTGACTTTTCTTACTTTAACTTTTATTTGCCAGGGAGGAACTGTAGCTGGGAGATATTTGCATTCATTTGTGACTATACCTGTTACTTAACCTCTGTGAAATAGGTGTCTGAAAGGAAGAAAGGCACTCCCCGGTGTGCAGGGTCAAAGTTGTAATTGATTGTTTCTGGAGGGCACAGGTTTACTCCCACCCAAGCTGCCTATCACCCGTCCCAAGCGCATACCTTCCTTTATAGCAGGGGTTCTGACATCACTTCCCTAAAACTGCTAACAACATACACCTGCTCATATCCTTTAAGGCACAGCACAATGAAAAGGGGATAGAGACACTCACAAGCTTGCACACACTAAAACAAGAACAGAAAAAAAAAGAAAGAAAAGCATCTGTAACAGGAAGGGACATAGACATGTGGGGAGTGATGTAATGCACTGGCTGTGGAGCAGCAGTCTTCTGGGAAACATTCTGGAGGCTGCATTGCTGCCTTTTTTGCAGGCACCTCTCTGGCCTGAGGAAGAAGGTTGTTCGTCTCCATGCTGACCTGGCAAGGATTTGAAAAACCTGCTGCCCCACCCAGGGACCACCTAGGCCACCACCACTACCTCAGAGGTTGCCAAGAAAGAGAGTGGTTGGACCACAGTGGGCTCAGGGTGGTGGAACAGAAGAAGCACATCCCTCGAGTTGTGCCTCTCCACAATTCATTCACACTCTGGAGGAGCATGGTTCCTCTCTGGAGGCACCCACAGTGGAGACCAAGGAGAATGCTGGGAACCTCCACAATGGAGACCCACAGGAGGGTGGCACATGACCCCACAGGGGAAGGAAACAACTCCTGGTGGTGGACTAATTGTTAGGGGTGTAGAACTGGGGGAGGGAGGGGAAAGGGAGGTATGTGCCTGCCCGCTGCCATGGCTTGGAGGGACAGGAAATGAAACCTCAGGATCGGGGAGCAGCTGCAAGGGGAAGTGAGCTGGATGTCATTATCCACTTAGGGACAAATGACCTGGCTGAGAATGGGATCAGAGCAGTGCAACAGGAGTTTGTGTAGTTGGGGAGGGGCCTTAGGCAAGTAGCACACATGGTAACTTTCTTGGAAGTGCTACCTGTCTATGGCATGGATGAGGCTAGGGTACGCCGCACTATGGGAGTCAATGACTGGTTGAAAAACTGGTGCAGAGCTCAGGGATTTGGCTTCATTGGGGACTGGGGCTCCACCTGGAGGGATACAGGCCTATACTGGTGTGATGGTCTGCATCTATCTAGGAGGGGAACCAGGATCCTAGGTGACAGGTTTAAATGCTTCATTTGCAAGCATTTAAACTAGCAAAGAGAGGAGGCACTGAAAAGGAGAAAGGAAATCCTAGCCCCCCCCAAAAAAATCAGGGTAGTTAGTGAGGTAAACATCAAGATAGAGCAGTTGACAGGGAGAAGGACAGTGTTAAATGGAGAAAAAGACAAAGGCAGTAAGGACAAGGATGGGGCAAACACAAAGCCATGAAAAATGGTGGGTAATGAGTACCAATGCCCCTAGTCTAGGTAAAAAGCTCTCCGAAATGGTGGCCTTGATGGAACAGGGATGCCTGGATATCGTGGCAGTCACAGAAACATGGTACGCAGAGAACCATGACTGGGATGTCAACATACCAGGGTACACAATCTACAGGAGGGACAGGGAAGAAGAAGAGGAGGAGGAGGAGGAGGAGGAGGAGGAGTAGCTCTCTATGTAAGGGAAGGGATCAAAGCAACAGAACTAAAGGGTAAAGAGGGAGGAGAGGAGGCACTGTGGGTCACCATGGAGACTTCAAATGGCACCACAATCCACACAGGGGTTGTGTACAGACCCTGTTCTCAAGGTGAGGAAATGGACAAGGAAATGATAGAAGGCATCCTTAGGATGGCAGAGAAAGGGTGGATATTGCTGATGGGGGGACCTGAATATGCCAGATGTTAACTGGAGCACCTTTGCTGCAGCCATATCCAAGAGCAGGGCCATTCTCAATGCCCTACAGGGGACATGATCAGACAGCTAGTTTTGGAACCCTCTTAGGAGGGAGCAGTCTTAGACCTGGTACTCTCAAATGGGGACGGAGAGAGGATCTCCGATCTTGAAGTATGTAGCCATCTGGGAACAAGCGACCACCAAACAGTGTGGTTCATGATAAACTTAGCTGTAGAGTCAAGCCATACAAAAATGAAGGTACTGGACTTCAGGAGGGCTGATTTTGTCAAAATGGGAGAGTGCCTCAGAAAAGCACTAGCAAACCTGGCAAGAAGGTGTAGTAGAGAAACAATGGGGAAACATCAAAACTGCCATCACAAAGACAACAAGCCTTTGTGTGAAGCAAATAAACAAATCAAAATGAAAGAAAAAAACATTATGGTTCTCAAAAGAAATGGCGGGGAAGGTTAGGGAGAAAAATATAGCATTCAGGAAGTATAAGGAAACAAAGAAGGAGCAGGACAGAGAACTGCACCAGTTAAACCAGAAGGAAGCAGGGAAGGCAGTCAGAATAGCAAAGGCCCAACTCAAAGAAAAGATATCCAACTCGGTTAAGAAGGGGGATAAAACCTTTTATAGGTACATTAGGGCAGAAAGACTAAGGCAGGGATATTGAGACTGAATAAAGAGGAAGGTGGCTGGGCAGAGAGCGACAGTTAAAAAGCGGGGATACTGAATGAATACTTTTGCTCAGTATTCACAATGGAAGAGCAGGGAGTGATACCTAATCCAGTCAGTAGAAGCACTCTGGATAGGGGGGTTGATATTAGTCCTTTCACAGAAGAAAGGGTTCTGAAAGAACTCTTAAAACTGAAGGTGGATAAATCAATGGGGCCTGATGGGATTCACCCCAGAATTCTAAAAGAACTAAGTAAAGAACTAGTAACACCAATGAATACCCTTTTGAATAAATCATGGGAGGAGGGTGTGGTACCTGAGGACTGGAGGAGGGCAAATGTGATTCCCCTTCACAAAAGTGAGAGCAAGACAGTGGCATGAAACTACAGACCTGTCAGTTTGACCTCAGTGGTAGGGAAAATGATGTAATCATTTCTGAAGGAAAGAATTGTTGAGTACCTAGAGGCCAGTGGGGTAGGGGACCCAAGGCAGCATGGATTCACAGCAGGAAGGTCATATCAGACAAATGTAATTGATTTCTTTGACTGGGTGACCAAAGCAGTAGACTGGGAGGGGCTGTGGACATGGCCTACCTAGACTTTAGCAAGGCATTTGACACAGTCCCACATAAAAGATTAATAAACAAATTAGCCAGCCTGGGAGTGGGTCACAGGGTGGTAACCTGGGTAAAACACTGGCTGGACAACAGGACACGGGGTAATAGTAAATGGAATCCACAGTGGCAAGGCAAGGCAAGGCAAGGCAAAATTTATTTAAAAGACGCCCAATCCCGGAGGCTCTGGGCGCCATACAAGCATTTAAACAAACATATTTTAAAAGAAAAATATAAATTCACATATAAATACAAATCAATACAAAAATTTTTAAACCTAACAATAAATACATCTCTAAACATTAAATGCCTTAGAATAGAAGAAAGTCTTTAGCTGGACCTTAAAAACATCCACCGATGAAGCATCTCTGACCATAGTCGGTAAAGAATTCCACAGAACTGGGGCTGCGACACTGAAAGCTCTATCACCAGCTGTTTTCAGCCCAGTTCTGTGAATGGTCAATAGGCATTCATTCTATGAACGAAGAAGACGCGAAGAGAGGACAGGTGACAGAAGGTCTAACAGGTAGCCAGGGCCCTGTCCGTGTAGGGCCTTATAGGTGAGAAGACCCACCTTAAAGAGGACTCTCCACCTGACCGGCAGCCAGTGCAATTCACGCAGAACTGGTGTAATGTGACAGAACTTTTGCTGCCAGTGAAGAAAGGGGGGTTACTAGTGGGGTACCACAGGGTTCAGTACTGGGGCCGGTCCTTTTTAATGTCTTTATAAGTGACATTGCAGAGGAACTGGAGGGAAAAGTATGTCTCTTTGAAGATGACACAAAGATTTGCAATAGGGTTGATACACAAGTTGGGGTGGAAAGGATAAAAAGGGACTTGGCAAGGTTGGAGGAATGGTCAAATGTATGGCACTTAGATTCAATGCAAAGAAATGCAAAGTAATGCACCTGGGAAACAAAAACCCAGGGGAAGAGTACACAATGTGGGATGAGATACTGACAACAATAAAAATGGAAAGGGACCTGGGGGTAGTCATATCAGATGACCTAAAGTTGGGCCAGCAATGTGAGAAGGCAGTAAGGAGGGCTGGGGGGAAACTGGGATGCACAAGGAGAGTCATCACCAGTAGAAAAGAGGAATTTGGTGGCCCTCTGTACAGACAGTTGGTAAGACCACATCTGGAGTACTGTGTACAGATATGCAGACCCCATCTCCACAAAGACATAGACAGGGTGGAGGCTGTCCAAAGGAGGGCAACCACAATGGTGCAGGGTCTGCACCAGAAGACATATGAAGAAAGACTAAAGGAGCTTAAAATGCATAGCCTCGAGGAAAGGAGGGGGGGCATGATAGAAACTTTCAAATACCTCAAGGGCATCAACAAAGTCCAAGAGGGTAGCATCTTTCAGAAAAAGAGATGTAAGAACAAGGAGCATAATCTGAAGATAGAGGGGAACGGCTCAGAGGTAATGTGAGGAAGTATTTCTTCACAGAGAGGGTTGTAGATACATGGAACAGCCTTCTTGAGGAGGTCATAGAATCCAAAACAGTGTGGGAATTCAAGAATGCATGGGACAAACATAAGGCAATTCTAGTGGGGGGGGTAGGAGGAAGTAGGCTGTTGGTTAACTAGGATCTGCAGCTTATCCGTTAGGTAGAGAAATGAGCTGACTAGGTGGGCCAAGCGGTCCTTGTCTGTCATCAGATTCTATGTTTAACTTGGCCAGCTCTACCCCTCAAGGGTTCAGTTCCATGCCTTTCTCCTCAAAGGCTTGACTTCCCATGTAGGCCTTCCCTTAGTGTGGAGGCCAGGTGACAGCCTTTCAGTAGTTATTGCTCTCCTCATACCCATTTTGTGGGGTGGGCCTTCTTCACAGGGAACCTTCATTAGCTGCAGAGAACAGTTCCATGTAGCAGGAACAAGGAGAGCATTCTCACCTACTTGGCATTTACATTAAAGGAGTAGTGGGAAGCCTTCTTCTTTTTTATGTTGGTGCGCTTGCACAGCCAACATCGTGCGGCAGTGGGGATTTGGAGACGTGGTCTCTGTTGGGCAAATGCAGGGCACGCACCAGTAGGTGCATCCCTCATTCCCCAATCAGCCTGCATGCCAACACCACACCATGCATACTAAGCTGGTGAGCACATCTAAGGAAAGGTCCACTGCAATCCGAGCAAAGCTCGTCACACATAGTGGACCCTTCCTGTGTGCTCCCAGCTAGTAACGCATCAAGCGCATAGTAACCCGCTATGCTGCCGACAGCACCGACTTGAGAATTCCAACCCCCAGTTGGATTGCCCTGCCCCATGAAGTATGTGGCCGGGGAGCCCACTCCCGTCTGCAGAATGTCCCCCACCTCGTTGTTTGCTGATGGGGTGCCCAATCCCCATCAGCATCCGCCCCGTCCACTGTCATATGCCGACGGAGCCCACTCCCGTCGGCATGATGTCCCCCTTCTTCTGTGCTGATGGGGATGCCCAATCCCCTGTCAGCTACTGTACCCCGCCAAACAGAAGAAACCACCTGTAAAAAAGAAAACCATCTGTGATGTTTTTTTTCGGTTCCTGTAAACTGAAAATGGTCCCTCGTAGTCTCCCTACCCACCACCCACACCCACCCACTGCATACCCTGCCTTCCCACACACCCCCCTCACCCCATACTTATCTCCTGAGTCTGGTGCGACGATCTTTGGTGGACCGGGAACACGTCTGCACTCTTCAAAGCCAACCGTGATCTGAGGAAATGCCGGTAAGCTCTATAATGGAATAAACAGGGTTTTTTCAACTTTGCTCCATATCTTGGTCATTTGTTGGAATTTTTGCACCAAATTTTCAACATGGGGTTTTTGAGACCCTTCCTCATGATTTCTGTCACAGTTTTGACGTTAATAGGTCCCAAAAAGTGATTTCACAGTCACTGCATGGAATCACCTTTTGGGACCAATTAACACAAGAACAGTGGCAGTGTTCATAAGGTGGGCTCTCAAAAAGCCTATGTTGCAAATTTGGTGGAAAAAATCAAAAAAATGGCTGTTTTACGAGCATGTGTTGAGCAGTTGCTATGCAAGCTTATAACGTTGCAAATTCATAATATTTTCATGCCAGATTTTCAACATTGTCATTTTTCTACAGCTCCTTGTGAACAGTACAGCTGTCATTTTTCACACCCTGGCCGAAATGTGTTTCCGCACTTCAGGCGCACAATACTGCGGTCACTGTGGGAAATCAGTGTTCGGGCCAGATTACAAAAATGACAGTGACACTGCTCATGAGCAGAGGTCCTACAATGCCTATGTTGAAAATTTGGTGACAATACTCCATAAAATGACTGTGGTACTTTGCGCAGTTTGCATGCATGCTCGTAACATTGTGCATTTGTAATATTTTCACTCTGGATTTTCACCATTGGCATTTTTCCACACCTCTTGATGAACAGTACAGCTGTTATTTTACATATCCTGCCCGAAATGTGTTTTTGCACGTCCGGTGAAGAATAGCGCAATCGCTCTGCGAAATCACTTTTTGAGACAGCTTGAGGAAATGACAGTGACACTATCCATGAACAGAGGTGCTGAAATGCCTATGCTGAAAATTTGGTGCCGAAACTCCATAAAATGCCTGTGTTACAAGTGTGTGTTGCGCATTGTCCATGTACCTTTGTAACTTTGCATATTTGCAATACTTACATGCCACATTTTTACCACTGCCATTTTTTTACACCTCCTTATGAACAGTTCAGCTGTCATTTTTCACATCCTGCCAAACATGTTTCCACACTGCACTACCAAAGCCAATGCCAGTGCAACAACATTTGGCATTGACACATGCTTGTTTCTTTTTGGTGCTGGATCCCAGTGGCTCAGCCCTCACTCCCCTGGTCCCTCACTCATCCTCCTGGGACTTACCTCATGTGATGATCCTCCCGTGCTTGCCCCCCAAGGTAGGGCTGCTGAGTGGGTGCACCCCGATGGAGTCTAAATTTGGTTCCCAGTAGCCCCCTGCTACTGGTGTTCCTCCTTGTTTTGCCCCCAAGGGAAGGGTTGTGGGGTCTGGCTGGTCCTAATGCAACTATTGAACTCAGTCACCACCTGAGTGCTGCAGGCAGGTGTAGTGAGACAGATGAAGCGGGGTATCATTCTTGGGGCTGGCATTATTTTGAATGCTTTTCCCCACAAAAGGTGTGGCATGTACTGATGTGGGTGGGGTGCTGAAGCACCAAAATCCAACATGCCTCACCACAACATAGACTCTGGCAACTACTCCCACATCCTTTCAGCCTTTGCTAAAGGGCAGTCACATGCTGGCTGCTCACCACCCCCACCCCCCCAGAAGAGAAGAGTGGTCCATGGTATGCTCAATCCTCCTCCCTCTTGCCAGCCCCCAGCTCTTCAGGTCCATTCCCAAACCTGGGACATCGGCATCATAAGCGGAAGCTCTACCATTGCACCAGGGGGCTGGCCTAAGATCCCTTCCTGTAAAATACTTCCTCTCGATTGGATCTCCAAATTTCATTACCTGACCCATCACTAATCCTAACACTAGCCTGGAGAGAAGGCAACAAAAGCCCTTGCATCCCAAAGGTTTCCTCCTGTTCTTATTTATTTTTTCCTTTCCTCCAAGCTAAAGGTCATAAAAACTTATTACTTTGTGCAGGAGCTGGAGATGGTTGGTGCTTCTTCAGGTCCAGGTCTCATTCTGGCTAAATATCTCCTCCTTCGGAAGAATGTGCTTGTCCGTTTTCCCATGTGCTTTTGGGCCTTCTTCCCTAAGGAGTCTTTAGTCTTGGGACCTCATTACTGTGACACTTTGAGGGATTGGAATCGTTTCATCAGGGTTCCTCTGTCCTTATGACACCCTGACAGGGTGGTAGTCTCTGTAGTAGGTACAGAGAGAGTGTAAGCCACAGTTCACAGCTGCATATTCATTACATACTTCTAAGTCTTAATCAGTACTAAATCTTACTTATAAAAGTCCATTGACCCTATCCATAATAATTAATTAGTCTAACATTAATTTTATGCAGAAAAACATGATTGCAGGAATTTATTGTGCCATCTGTAAAATAAAAAAAATATTGATTCCAAAAAGTGACAGCATGATAAGCTTACTACTTCATTTTTTCATTTTTACTGAATTGTGGCTAAAGCAGGGACCAGAAAAATAAAGCACCAAGAGTGTAACTAAATGGCAGACTCACTTAAAACTCATTTGTATGTAATTCTCAGTATAAGTGTGGAATTAAAATGTTGTTGTTTTCAATACAGACTGATACAAATAAGAAATTATGCAAAGATAAATAGCTTATACAGACTGCATAACAGATTTAAGTAAAAGCCTGCTTCTCATTTTTATTGAATATTCACCAAAGAACAGCTTTTGAAATATGATTTAAACATACTAAAATATGATTACATATTTAATTTAAACAGCATTTCAAGGCGAACACCTTGCTCTAAGATGCAGGGTCAGTTTGCATATATTTGAAATACTGTTTAGTGGGTACACTGCATTTGACTTGTGATGCAATTCACAGAGGTGATAGAGTATGTCTGGGTCAGGCAGTGGTGAGTTTAAATAAAATACTAAATTAAATGAGAACAAAGTTGTTTTAATGTAAATAAGTAAAGTTGAATAGAGTTGAATGGTCTAGTGTTTGTAAGCCTCACTGGTCTGATGACTGCACATTGGTTAATAAGGTGTGAACTGAGCAATTTTATTTGAATGTCAATCAAAAAAAAAAGTATGAACTTATTATCAATTTACTTGTATATGAAAACTTGTTATAGGCATATCTGAACTGTCTTGAAGAAGTGGTCACTTATATTTAGAAGACCATGAAACATCGACTAATGTTCTGAAGATATGCAAAATCTTTGGAAAGGAAATCATAGAAAATAAAACATATTTGATACATACACCATTGAGTGGATTGTTTCTTTCATGTTGACTGATTGTATATGTAAATTACTCCCACACTGCAGAGGATCCATTTGTTTTGAAGGTGGTAGGTGTGTGTGTGTGGGGGTATGTCCTGAGAGAAATTAAGCACCAGGGTGGTAATTGCAAGAGGATGTATTCTTTTCAGCCACTGCAGAATGACATGCCTTGCAATGACATTGGGCAGGGCAGCAGCTATAATATCTGAGCAGCCAATATAATCTGTTATATTATGATAAAATATGTGATATATGATAAGATAATATATCATATGATTTAATATATGATGATGTTTATTATTTTGCAGCTATTAGTATGTATTATTATGTTTGCTTGTGCGCATGCACAAGAAACATTATGCCGCAGCTTAGGAGAGAAGCGGGTTGTGGAGATGCGGCAGTGTGGCACCAATGTCAGCACTGCATTTGTGGGCTTGGCGGTGTGCACCCAATACAGGCCCAGTGTCCTGATGACACTGATTCTGCAGAAGTGCAGCAAGTTGAAACATTTTGGCTGCTGTAATGAGGGGCCGCCTCATCATTGCAGCATCACCAATTCCACGGCAATGAGGGAGCACCCCATCATTGCAGGGCGTGCTTTGCATACTGAAACATTTCTGTTCATGCCACTCTCTCCATTGTGGCACCAGGAGTGCCATAAAACCCTCCAACTGTGTGCTATCTGCCCCCGCTCCCCGTCCTGGCAGCCAAAGTGAAAAAGAAAACCTCCCAGCTCCATCCCACCGTGTGCTGTCTGCGCGCTTCCTCTGTTCCCGTATGCCAGAGTGGAGGTACACCCTCCCACTCCCTCCCACTGTCTGCTGTCTGCCCCGCTCCCCGTTATAGCAGCTGAAGTTAAAAACAAAACCTCCCGCTCCCTCTCACAGTGTGCTATCCTCCCCGTTCCCTCTGTTCCCGTTCCCCGCAGTGAAAAAAAAACTCTCGCTCCCTCCTACTGTGTGCTGTCCACCCCGCTCCCTCTTTTCCCATACCCCACAATGAAAACAAACCCTACCACTCCCTCCCACAGTCTGCTGTCTGCCCGCTCTCTCTGTTCCTGTACCCTGCAGTGAAAACAAAACCTCCCTCTCCCTCCCACTGTGTGCTGTCTGCCTCACTCCCTCTGTTCCCATACTCCACAGTGAAAAAAGCCCTCCCACTCCCTCCCACTGTGTGCTGTCCACCCCGCTCCCTCTGTTCCCGTACTCCAGAGTGAAAAAGCACCTCCCGCTCCCTCCCACTGTGTGCTGTCCACCCCGCTCCCTCTGTTCCCGATTGTTAGTTGCGGTGTAGCAGGAGGCAGAGGGGGGAAGGCGCCAAGATGGCGACAGGCTGCTCCCCCTCATCACTGCTCCTTTTCATTGTAGCACTGTGCTTTTAGCTTTTAACCCTGCACAGTGTTCTTGTCACCGGCTTTTATGAATTAAACCCTGGCTGCTTTTGCTTTATGGACCCTGGTGGACTCCTATAAGTAAGATTTCCCAGAGCTCGGTTGGTCAGCTGTTAATTTAGCTTATCGTGCCCTTTTAGTGTTGACGGAATGACAAAGTGGGAAAAGAAATGCTTTTCACTGCATGAAGCCTCTACTGCTAACGAGTTCGAAAGGTGTGGAGAGCTGGATAGTTTGCGAATAGGGAAAATTGGAAGCATGGAGATCAGAGCAGAAGCTGGTTTCAGTGAAGGAAATCGATGGAAATCTCTGCAGCAATTTGTGCAGTTTAAGCACTAGAAGGCTGTTTAAAATTTAAAAACAGGTATGACATCTTTACCTAGGGGGAATATGGAGAATTTGCTGCCTCTTTGTGTCAACGGTATTATGCTCAGAGGAGCACCTTTTTTTCTCTTTTTACCCAGGCAATGCTGTTCTGTTTCTCAGTGATTTCTATGAAGACCATTTACTGGTGTTTTGGGGGAAAAAAACTGCAAAAAAATATTTTGTTTGGATGGCAAAGAATGGTTGGAACATGTGGCTTTTTTGTCCGTAATTGGTGGGCTTAGTTGAAGTGTGGCACAGGTAACTGCCTCAGTTGCTGTCAGAAAAGCCATACTTCTATTACATGGTTGCTGGATCATACAGCAAATAGAGTATTAGAGTCAATTTTCTATGTGTGTTGAAACTGTATGTTTTATAGCTCTTGTGGTTTGAAATATGATATTCGCTGGTTACCTGCAAATTGAAACTAGCATTGAAGTTATAAAGGGCTATTTGATTAATTAAAATAGATTCATAGAAGTTGGGGGGCTGATCGTGCGTGTGTGTGTGTGCATGTGTGTGTGGAGGAAGTGCTGGCCATGTGTGTGGGCGGGGAGGAGGGCTGGTTTTGTGTGTGTGTGTGTGTGTGTGTGTGTGCGTGCAAAGTGGGGCTGTCCATGGTGATGGTGAGCACTCTTCCCCCCCACCTCCCTGGCTAGTTAAGGAAGTTGCAGTGCAGCTGAGCTCCCTTGTGGTAACAGCCCCTGGCTATGAACTTTGTAAGCAATAAGCCACGAGGGTGTGGGGTTATCGGGGGATTTTCCATGGCCGGAGTGGTTTGCGCCAAGTGGGTAAATCATCGCCAGCCCTGGTTAATAGCCCGATAACCCACATCCTCCGAGTGGCTTATTGCGATTATACCAAGGTCAATTTTTTTACTATAATAAAACACAACTTTTAAAGAGGCTTATATTTTTTCATTTTTTTAATTTTATTGTATTTATATCTGTGCCACAATGATTAAGGACACCAGCCAGTGATTATCATAGGATTTACACTGGTGGTAAACTGCCAGTCTGACCATTTCATTGGCTGTTCACTTATGTCCATGGTATAATCTTTTATAACAGCCATGAGTGTGACCAGCTGTATAACAGCCTCCCTGATGCTGCTGCTGCTCGAGAGCCCCTCAAGGAAACTGAATTTGCAACTGAAGCAGGTAGGTGGAGGGAGGCACTCCTATACTAGCCTCATTCCCCCTTCCGACAACCTGCTACCCCTCACTCTCCTGCCTGCATGAAACAGGCCACAGCCCGAGCTCCATATGGGCTGAGAGTAGAACGCACTTGACCCACTGATGTTCACTTTAGCACAGTCAATCGTGCTACTTGCTGCAGCTGCCCAGCTCGTTCTCCTCACACTCCACACCCCTGCTGGCTGTTGCCAAACAAAATATTTATCAGGACCCAAGAAACCCACCACCACTAGACCCAGGGAAGAAGATTCTTTGTAGTTTAAATACATTGGCCACTGGCCACACGGTGAAGTAGCTCACTTGGGGTATTACAGAAATCCCTCACATACCTGTGCCAGCACTAGCCCCCACCCCACCCCACCACTGTGAAATTATTTTAATAATGCTGGCCGTTATCTCCAAAGAATCCAAACTTGTCCACCTGGGCTACTAATTGTACTTACTACCTACTAGGCCATCTAGGGGGTTATAAATGGTTTTGCTGTCCCCCACACACCGCTTTATAGTCTCTTTTGTTATGTGTTTATTAATGTTGTTTATTTCTCCATCTTTCTCAGAATCTTTCTCTGAATCTTTATCTTCTTCCTGTGCCCCGACTGTAACTTTTTATCTAACACACCCTTTTTACTCTTATGCTGTCCTATACACATTTCATATTTATCTACTCTCTGCTGTCACTACTGTATTTTCTGCATACTAACCTATTTTTCTTTTAACAGATCTCAGAGGATGTTCACCCCTTCTCTATCAGAGAAGTATTGCTCTACATCTAACTTCTTCTGTCCTTTCTATTTAATCCCTAACAACTATGGATCCTTTGTGAGCTCTTTCCTATATTTTATTCTACAGGTCTGAAGTACATTTCCCTCTTTAAGGCTGCTTACTCTGGCTCCCTAGTTCCCAGGTAAGAGATTTTCTACATATTATCTACACTTGGGTTTACTGTAATGGTGCGGCTCTACATTTTTATTTATTTTTTTGATAACATTTTTGCATTGGAGGTTGACACTGGTGAGCTCTCAGCCCTGTTCCCTCCTCACCTGTCCAGCACTCACCTCAACCATATCCAAGAAACCCAAAGTCCCCCCCCATAGATTGTCCCCCCCCATGTTGGGACCTAGAGGTAAGGGTCATTCTCCACCCACCCAGTGAGTCACTTCCAGAACTCGGCCAGTAATTTAGTTGGTGGCATGGGACGGATATAAGCAGCCAGAGTTTCATGAAGACAATTTTAAGTTTTCTTAGGTCCCCTGCTGTGGTGGTACCTAAGCATGCATGCAAGGATGTGCACAGCTGCTACAGAATAACTGTCCCTCTCTTTTATGTTGTTTAGGCTTCTGGCACCACCCACAGATCTCCACCTGGGCCAGTTAAGGGCTGAATGAGCATGCCTCCCCACCCTGAGAGAGAGGAGCTGTCCGCTGATGGATGGTCAGTGCCGCGTGCCCCCCCCCCCGCAACCAAGCTAGCTCCCAAACCCAGGTCGGAGGCATGACTGGAGGTAAGGTACAAAGAACTTCAGCCCTCCATGCCTTCTGGCCAGTCTTATACTGCAGCAATTTTTTTTTATTGCATGAAAGTTGCTATCTGTTAGATGGAATGTACGCTATGCTTACCTGCTGCCAGAGGGGATTGTGTGTGTATGTAAATACAGGTGGGTTTGTGTGTGCGTGTGTGTATATAGATATAGGCAGGTTTGTGCATATGTGTAGATGCAGGTGTGTGTGTGTGTGTGTGTGGGTGTGGGTGTGTGTGTGTGTGTGTGTGTGTGTGTGTGTGTGTGTGTTACATAGTATACAAGGATTTCAAAATAGTTAATACCTTTCTGATGGTGATGGGAGGGTGCTGTTGTCAATACCTGCCATGGAGGGCTCCTTCTTTGTGTAGTGTTTGTTTGTACTGTAGGATGTACATACTGCAGCATTTATAGTGGACAGTACTATGGGCAATAGCTGGCTGTATGTGTGTATCAGAATCCACAGCATTTTGTCGATAGTCCAGACTTTGTGGGTGTATGGGGGGGTGCAGAGAGTGTTGCATGTGATAATATCAACATTTGACTGTATGTGTATATGAGTGGCAAAGTTTTATCACTTTGTTAATATCCAACCATTTCATGACTGGTACAGGGGGTGTTATGTGCTATGATCAATATATGGATTATTGTGTGTGTTGGAGGGGTACTGTGCTATAGTCAATATGTGGATTCTTGTGTGTCATAATTTATTTCCTTGTTCCTCCCTTGCACCCCCCACCAGTCTCTCCCTTCACTGCCACTTCTGCCACCTGGCTCCCAAGTGTCCCTACATCTTGGAGGGTTCAGCTTCCCCCTGCTGGGCGTCTGCTCTACTCAGGTGAATGAAGGACAGTAGCATTCCTGGAGGAGTCTGTCTGTAAGGTGTGCAGGTTTGGGGGAGCAGGAGTGGTGCTCTAGGGGGACGTGTGGCATGGGAGGAGCTAGGCACTCATCTGGCAGGCCAAGATGGGTGACTTTTCCATTGTCTGGGTCCCATCTCACCAGCATAGATGAAGGCAATGCCCTGGAGGCAGAGCTAGTTGATGTGTGGACACCCATGTTGGCAAGGATGGAGACCCTGTGAGACATCATGCTGTTTTGCTACTATTGTGCCTCAGAGGATGCCAAGAAGTAAGACTTCTTGGACTATAGTGGGCTCCAGTGGGGTGGGGGTTATGGGATAGGAATTCATTTCTCAGCTACTGCACAACTCGTTTGACGCTCTGGCAAGATGAGACTGCCAAGAAGAAGGCATCTGTCATTGGCAAGAGAGGATGTGAGGATCCTTCATGTGGGAGGCTCCAATGTGGGTAGGGGTGTCGGAAAACCTCAGCAAGTATCAGTGCTTTGGAAATTAATGGAGGCTGTGCTGAAGGAGAGGCTAATGGACTACATGTAGTCAAATGAGCTGCTTGGTTTTACCGGTGTGGGTGGGTGTGTGGGTGGGTGGGTGTGGGTGTGGAGGTGTCTCATTTCAAACCCTGATAGATTTCTTTGACTGAGTGACTAAGGAAGAAGATCAGATGAAGGCAATGGATGTGGCCTCTCTGGACATCAGTAATGCCTTTGTCACTGTCACACACAGGCTAATAAAGAAACTTAGCAACTAGGGTTGTGGAGAAGGTAGTAAGCTGGGTATCAAACTGGTTAAAGCATAGGAGACAGAATATGGTGGTAAACAGAAGCCACCCAGGAGATGAAAGACTGACCAGTGGAATACCACAGGGATTAGTACTGAGTTCTGTCCTCTTCAATGTCTTCATAAGTGACATTGATGTGGAACCAGAGGTGGAGTGTCTTTTTGCAGATGACACAAAAATCTGCAATAGGGTGGATGCCCATAAAGGAGTGGACAGATTGCACTGGGACCTACGGAAACTAGAGGAGTAGTCTAGAGGGTGGTAGCTGGGTTTCAAAACCAAAAAGGGCAACGTCACACACCATGGGCAGAGAAACCAAGGGGCTGTATATAAGATGAGTGTTACTTACAGCCAACAATCAATGAAGGACAATGGGGAAATCATATCTGACAATCTCAAGGTGGCAGGGCACTGCAACAAGGCAGTTGATAAAGTTATTGAGATGCTGGGATGCATAGTTATGGTGTTTACATCCAGGAGATGGAAGGTTATGTGTCCTCTATCTTTCCCTACATTACAAAAGGTCCCCTACCTGCACCTTCTTTATGCCCTTGATGTACTTGAAAGTTTCAATCATGTCCCCGCGCCGTCTCCTCTCCTCCAGTAAGTACACTGCCATTCCTAGTCTGCATCTGTCTAACTCCTGCATTCCCAATGCTAATACCAGCAAGCAAACATTCAGCATTGACAAATGCTTGTTTTTATTTATGTCACAAGAAAACATGCCTCATAAAACTGAACTTGTGATTTGGGCTTGCTGCTTGACTTCCTTCCCTTATGCCATTTTCCGAAGCCACTAGAGTAAACTGGAAGGCGGACTTTGAGGAACTGGGCAGAAAATGCAAAATAATTGTTTTGTAAAATAGGAATTACATTTCTGCATGGATATTTTCTGTCTCAGGTAGGGGAACTGCAAACACTTGAAGAAGGAAAAGGGAGAAAGTGGTGTGCTTCTGGGCAACCTATGATGGTTTCACCACCAAATACAATGGCTGAGAGGCAGGGAAGATTGCTTGCACTGTGGTGAGAGTGATGCCAGTGGATTTCTAGGTACTAATGAGCCATGGCTTTGTTTAGCTGTACTATCATGTACTCAACAGCCTTTGTCCTCATAGACTCGTAACCATGTCACCCAGTTGCTTTTGCACATGAGCAGTTCCAAACTCCACCATCACCACTTGCAGAAGTTGTACTTGGTGGAACTGGTATGGTGGAGCGGCATCGGGTCTTTTCATACCCCCTGCAATGCTTTCACCTGTTCTTCTCTTCATGTATTCTACATGCTGCAACAACTTACACAGGACAAGCAATGACACAATGTAGTCACTGCCAGATGTTAGCAATGATGACAAGCAATACTCATCTATGATTCATTGATGCCCATGTGACATGCACACCACATGCTTGGCACATGGACAAGACACAGTGCCATATGACTCATGAGATGATTGGGAAGAGTGATACTTTCAGGTCACCCCCATCCCTACCAGACCACACAGAACCTCACTGAAGGACCTTATGACCTTGTCTCTCACAGAGCAGTATACTTTGGAGTGGCAGTATAGCCTAGAGGATAGAGTAGTAAGCACTGAATGAGCTTGGTACATCTAGTGAACAACAGAAAATCCTCACAACTCTCCCCCTAGGTCCCAGAAAAAACAAAGAAACAGAAGGTATGTGAAAAATCACTAGTTTATTTATTTCATATTATACTCACACACCACATAAAAATGCAAGTCAGGGGCCACCCTCCACAGTCCATTACTAAAACCTGATGGTGTTTCGCTCCCTTCTCCCAGAGCTTTATGAAAGGTTTTGATTTTTGCAACCTCCACTTGTGTACTGTGTGACCCTGTGAAAGTCATTTAACCTCTCCAGTGATACCAGGCTGACCCTGTAAATGGGCTTTGTGCTCAGTGGACCTTACCTAGTTACCAAAGAATAAAAGTAAAACAAAATATATATACTTTTCTCTCACTGACTGACTGTCAGAATCACACTTACAGGCATAAAATAAAATTATGGATTTCTGTGTCTTGCAGCACCACCGGTAATCACTAAAAATATTTTTTAAATAAAATTTTCAAAATCACCCCTGCACCTTTCCTAATGTGCTACATTTGATTTGGCCTGTTTTGGCCGCAGTTGGAAAAATACAGTAAATATGCATTTCTGTGCCCTCTACTACACCATTAGCACCAAGTAAAAAATATTTCTCAAATAAAATAAATCTGTCAAAATTCCCCCTTGCACCTTTTCCTAGTTGTAAAATTCACTCTGCCTTGCTTCTTCTGCCTACCGGGTCGTAATATGCAAGCAATAGCATTACAACGTATGGATAAATAAGCTGGCGTAGTCATAACTTCTGCACTACTGGTGCAATACCACATATACTGCTGTATGTGGTATTGCACCAGTAGCACTTTTGCAGGCAGAGGATATGACCTCTGCTGGGAGTAGGTTCTGCTGTGCAGCTGCTGTGGCTCACAGGACTGAGTCACAGCTACAGAAACCCAGGTGCTGCGTCTGGGACTGAGTTTGAATCCTGGTCCCCGAATCTTTTATTTTTCACATTTTTGTGTGCTCCCCTAGTTGAAACCCCGTGGAGTTGAGAATCTTTAGTGGCTGGGATTTGGAGGGCGCAGCACCCAGTAATGGGGGGTGTGGGGGGCAGAGCTCCCCACTGAAAAAAGACTTATGCCTCATGGCAGAAATCGTGCTGTATTGGCAGCGCGATTTTTCCATGAGACATAATGTCTTGTAACATAATGACCCCGTGCCCTTCTGCTGCAGGGCGTGCAGCTGCCAGTGCAGGCTTACACTGTGCACTCTGTCTTCACTCCTGTGCTGCACAAATTCATTTCTCTGCCAGTCTGAAACTTAAATGTGATGGAAATGAATGAATTAAAATGATAATTGATTGATTTTCTTTATTCTTTTAGCTTTGTTTGGGGGTGGTGGTGGATGTCAAGATGAACAACTCTGAGACTTGTAGGAGGGCAGCAGCCAAGGCCAACAGGATGCTGGGATGCATCGCTAGGGGGATCACCTCCAGAAGGAAGGAAGTGATACTCCCTCTGTATAACTGCTTGGTGAGGCCGCACCTGGAGTACTGCGTGCAGTTTTGGAGGCCGCACTTAAAGAGGGACATTAACCTCCTGGAGAGGGTCCAGAGGAGGGCAACCAAAATGATTTGGGGCTTGGGGGACAGGACTTATGAGGAGAGGCTCGAAGAGCTAAATATGTACACTTTGGAAGAGAGAAGGGACCGGGGGGACATGATAGAGGTCTTCAGGTACATGAAGAGGGTAAATAGGGGAGGAACAGTGAGGTGCTTGAAGAAGGAGGAGGAGGGGCCACTAGAGGGCATGGGTGGAAACTGGAGGGGAAGATTCAGGGAGAAAGGAGGAGGTGCTACTTCACTGAGAGGATGGTAGAGCCATGGAATGCACTACCTAGGGGCTGGTGGAGGCAGAGACAGTGGAGGGGTTCAAGAGGGGGTGGGACAGGTACAGGGGAAGGGTTCAGGAAGCAAAATCCAATGCAGCAAGAATATCCGGAACTGGGAAGGGAGAAGCCAGAGAAGGTGAGGGGGACAGCAAGGTCAGCACCCAGGGTGGGGGCTGACCAAACGAGCAGACACGAAAGACCATTAGGCCTATTCTGCTGGCATTTTAGTATGTTAGTATGTTTGTTGCCCAAGTAAGTGCATTAGACCAAATGTGTTTTTTTAGGCAAAACCTGGGAGATTAGATACAACAATGCATTACAGAGAATGTTTACAAGGCAAAACATTTAGAGTAGCAAATTACAGCATGTTTCCATGATGATTTTGAAAGATTTCTGCTAGCAATTCCTTTTTTCACATTACAGGAGCCCCCTTCCTGCCACAGGTCCTTCCTCTGTGAGAGAGAGTGGGAAATGGCACCAAGATATGCCCAGTGCAAGGAGTTTGCATTCTCCAGCATCACTTATTAGCTGCTGCAGGTCATGTGGCTTGCCAACAACTTGGACATACTCTGTGTTTGTTTCATGTACAAAGTGCTGCATCATGTTACTTAAGAGTCAAACTGCTGAAGGAAAAACTACTTCCTTCAGACCTGCTTTGCTGGTGGCCAAACTACCAGATTTTGTCACATTAGCTGAATGCAAATTCAGCATCAGCTCATTCTTACACGTCTGCAATGCCCAAATTGTATGTAAAACCAACTTGTAAAATTCAAGAGAGCAAAACTGTGATTGGCTGCGCTAACATGCATTGGGGTACTCAGACTATGTCAGAGATAGAGAGCCCCTCTAATAGTGCTGTACCCCACATTGCTTATGTTGGCATTGTATTTATTTGGGGCACTGTTTTACTCGTGTGAATAAACACTGCATGTTTCCATCAGCTTGAAATGATTGTCAGATATTACATTTATAAGTAATTGCTACTAATGTAACCTATCTCCATTGATACAAAATTAAATTAAATCATGTTTCTAAGGTGCAGTTTTCTATCACTCTTATGACTCTTTAAACTAGGAACATCATTGCTGACAAATAGCTTAATAGAAAACCATGCATAAATGAACCTTAAGAGAATATTTAGTACCCTCTGCTTAAAAACACATAACATGTTTGTGTAGTTTAGAATGGTTACTTTAATGATGTATGTAAATTTCTCATTTCTCTATTATTTATAAGGTCAACCCATATTCTACACCATTCCTCTGTATTCTTCGCTTCACTCAGACAGGAAAACAAGCTACGGCAATGAATTATTGTGTAATTAATCACTTGACCATGAGGGACTCATTTACTAATTAAAAACTCAAAAAGAGTAAATTGAAATAACCACCAACCACTTAATCACATCTTTTGACATGGCCGTGGCATTGTAATATATTATAATGTATCAATTACCAACATGTAAATTGCATTTATTAGCTCAGCTTTTCTCTGGGCTGCCAAGGTCATTTATGATGTCTAATTCTTCCAGTAAAATATGTTCAATGATTCAACTACGATTGAAGTGATTCTCTTTAATAGGGTTATCACTACCTAAATTATGTTACTGTGCTGTTGGAATATAAACAGCCCATCCTCTCAGTGTAAATATATGCATCATTATGTATTAGAAAGAAACAGCCTCAGTTTAACAGACTCATTTTCTAAACTAAGCTGATGTAAGCCTATGATACTTAAAACTTGTTTATGCAGAAAACTGAGTAGTTCCTAATAGAAATTACATCTCTGGCTACCACTGTGATGTTGAGGCCAAGCAACTGATTACTAAACATTTACAGAGATTCTCATGTGAGATGACATTTTATTTATTTATTTAGTTAGTTATTTGAAATAGTTTACCAGGTAAACAAACAGAGTCCAGACAGCCTTGTTTCCAGCTGTGACATTTGTGGGGGGTGGGAGTGGGGGGTGGGGGTGGGGACAAGAAGCATTAGGGATATTGAATAACAAACAAAACAGGGTATGCAATATTGCAGAGCCAAATGTATGCCTACCATAGATTACAGATGTAGAAGAATGGGAAAAAAATAAAGTCACACTATACATACAGTAGATCTCAGTATGAGTGAATTTTACAGTTCTTTTAGCCTTGTTACAGCAGCTACAGTATGGTTGCTGCATGGATAATACTTGGATACTAAAGTGGAAAAAAAAGGTATATGACTTGCTTATATAGATTCAGAATGCAGTATTATGATATGAGTAAGTCAAGATTGTGTCTGTGGTGCCTTCAATTAATAAATAGAACACCCAATACAGGAAAGCAATACAAACATAAAACAAACCATTCTAGAAAGCAAAAAGCTGATTTTATGTCTAGGCTAGGTATAATCTGACAGTAGAAATGGAAAAATAATGGCAGTAGCCATAAACACACTCAGTGTCCAAAAGCTATTGCACTACAACCAATTCAATATACTCTACCATTAGCCAATCAAGCCTCCACTCCTTTTGAATCTTACTGTACTAGAACCTGTAGGCCAGGTATTACTTTAAAACAGAAAGCAAATATATATATGGATTGGTACAGCAACAGCGTTTGAATAATCCATGTTTAAGAACACTGCCATTATTTTACTTTTCAGTTTTTACTTATGAATGTTTCTTGGCCTAGACACTATATCAGATTTTTCCTTCCAAAACGGTCTGTTTGTGCCTATGCTGGATTCCTGCATTGCATGTTGAATTTAATAATGCAACCAGTAGTGTGCAGTCACTGTATGCAAACATACATTGCATACCCCCCAAAAATTCATAAAATTATGAATTAGTACAAATTAGTGTTTGTACTAATTCGTACAAATTAGGAACTAACAGTTCCTTCATACCAGGTTCCAAACCTTGCAACAGAACTCGCTGCTACACCACCAAATTTATTTCTAGTAAACATTCAAAAATAGGATTAGCACTCCAAAGAACCAGATCAGAGGAAGGCAAGTTGCCAAAGCTCTGGGGCAGTGTGGCATGTGCTGTTCTTTGCACCTGGACATAAAATCCATGAACTTTATTTAAAATGTGAATCTCTGATCTGGTTCTTTGGAGCACTAATCCTATTTTTTAATGTTTTCTAATATACAGCTGGCAATTGTGGGCTAAGCGACCCGCTTTTCTCTGGCACAGGTTTATTTCTTTTGAACAAATTTATTTCTAGTGTGACTGAAATTTGGGGCTCACAGGTGTTTTTCACATAGCCAGGGAGTTCTCATGCGCCTCCACTAATGTGGTATACTGTATTCTTTGCAGGAAGTGTGCAGATATTCACATCGGAGAAACTGGTAGACACCTTGCTGACCATTTCAGGGAACACAACAGGGCAGTCAGGAATGGAAACACTGATAAACTCATTGTATCCCACTTTATCTCCATGGACCACAGTGTCAATGATCTTTCTGTTTGTGTCCTTCAGCAGGGCTTCTGGGATTCTGACCATAGTAAAAACATGGAAAAAAAAGCTAAACATCCGCTTTGGCTCCAAGCAGTCCTCCAGTTTAAATGATAGTCTTATGTTCTACTAATATATTTCAGCCCCCCCCTTCTTTTCCCTAAAGTCTGTTTGTATCTGTATACATCTATTTTCTTTTTCCACAGATGCCTCCATCTATGTCTCCTTCCACCACATTTGTTACCTTTCAGCCTCCTTACTAGGCCCTACTAATGAGACCATACCTGGGGACTTCTCTAGCTCATTCATTGCTAGTATGCCTTGTCACTCACATCATCACCTTTTTGTTTTCCAGATTCTGCATTATTCTTGCCATTTATCACTTCTTCTCCCAGAGCCTCCCCCTTTTTTCTTTCCTCATATATATAATCCTTATTTTACCTCTCCTTCACACTAATCTTGCTTTTTCTCTTTTAGATATTTCCTGAAGAAGATCTACAGTCAAAACATTGATTTTTAACGCCATTTTCTATTTTCAGCGTGCATTTAATATAACCATTTTGTTTTGTTTTCAGAGGTGTGTCGTTCAGTCACCTACTGTAAAAGGGGGACTGGTAATGCCAGCAGTGTCCTGATGTTGGTTGTCACGCTGGTGAATGGTTTGCAATGCTCCAAGTTAAATCCGGTTGCCTAGGCAATGGTGACATCATACAGCTGATCTTCCGACCAGCATTGCTTTAGAAAAAAGAAGCTAAGGCACACAACTGAAAGACTGAATTGGAGCAAGAGATAAGACGTTATGTCTGGTACACCACCAGAGGCATGAAGGTTTGGCCACCATTCCCTGGAGGAGCTAACCATCAGGATCTGAAAGGCAGGGCCAGTAATTAATTCACAAGTACAGTGCCAGCTCCTCTAAGCTGTAGAGTGCTCTGTGCTGTATGTGATCCAAACTGTGGGTGGCCCAGGTGCTGTACAGAAAATGCCACCAAGTTTCAGTCCCAGCAGTGGCAGTGGTGGGTAGCTGCCAGTCCGAAAGTGGAGACCATCAACCAGGGAGTCCCTGGAGGATGATCTGCTGAATTCAGTGAAGCAGTGGGGAAATCTGATCATAGAGGAGCTGTGCTCAGAAAACAAATCAATGACAATATAAGGTGAGGGGCAGGTGGGCAGTGGGGATAGAAGGCAGAGTGGAGGGTGGACATGTGCCTTAATCATTGTGACTTATAAATTGGGGAGGGCTTAATGTAATTCCAACAACACTGGGCTTTCCAGGACACTTAAATGTGTGTGTGTGTCTAAGGGGGGCAGGGGGGTGTCATATATGTAGAGATTTTGATCTCTGGTGCTGCCTGCTATGTTAGAAATGTATTTTTGGCAAACTAGAAACTTGGGATAGCATAGTAGCCACTACTGATTTCATTTACTCCAGGAAATTCCTGCTGCATGGAGGAGGAGGTGGTGGGGCACCACCGAATTGTCTGAAACTCTTGGGGCTTCTCCAATCACCTCTTTCACCCTGCTGCAGGGAGTTCATGTCTCCCTACTGGCTGAAATGGTATCAAGTGACTAGGCAAGGGCTGCAGGTAAGAGCTTGTGAAATCTTTGCACCACCACCAACCAGGGTTACAGCTGGGGAGGGGGAAATTCATCCATTCCAGGCCTCTGGGACCTCCCCTGCCAAAGGTCAGACACAGGTGCCACCTGTTCTGTGTGATATTTCTATAGGCTCTGGATTTCTGCAGTGATGTGATATCTGATGGTGTGTCCTTGGCCAAGCAACACCTTATAGAAATAGGACCCTAAATACATGAAGAGGATACCCAAGAGCTGCTTGGCACAGGTATGCCTTCTATCTTCAGTCTGCTTCATTTTATAATTTGAGATCAATATTAGGACTGTCTGAGATAGGTCTTATAGGACCTTATATACAATTGTGGGTAGACTACATATCATTTAGTCTTATATAAATATCAGTATAGGATGCAGCAGTCTGGTCATTTGCAAACAGGCAAGGCCTTGTGAAGGATTGAAGGAAGATATGCGTGGTAGAAAAAGTAGAGGGTGGGTGCTGGTACCTCTAGAAACCGAATGTACTGTCCATTTATTTTATCACCACCAGAGCTTAGTGCGGTCTTTTTGTTTTCATAACCGAATTGGGTAATTGTTAGTGCATTTTTTTTTTCATGAGCAAAAAAAATAAATCATGTAACACCTGCTTTAATGCGATAGGTGATGACTAGAGGAAGGATTTTGCCATTTTTGTGCATTGACTACTGACCTGAGATCACTATATTAATGCAAAACAAAAATCACTAGTGATTTTCAAGGTTGCACTGTAAGATGATAGATGACTGCTATCCATAGGCACAGCTACAGCAGTACAGTGGCTGGTTAGCCATCAGAGAGGTGTGCATGTGTAAGGGTTGTTTGATGTCATAATGGTTTCTGCTGGTAGCTGCAAGGGAGTCAGGTATATCTGACCTAGTATTTGCCACCCAAAAGAAATGTTTGGTTTATTTAATCGCATTTGTGTATGTTATCTTCTTCATATGTCTCCAAAAAAGTTGTTGTAGCCCTTGCTAAAAAAGTCACTGCACACCACTGAATGCAACAGGAGGGGAGGTTTGGTTTGCTTATGGTACATTATATTGACTAAATGTTGCCCTGTCTTTGAAAGTAGTTCATAACAGCCACATCTTTTATGTTACAGTACATCTAATACAGTTTGTCTTTTTCTACTGTTTTATGTTACCCTGTCAGAAATAAAGCAAAGTAGTTTATGTCATAGAAGGTTATTTCATACTAGTCTCATATCTGCTGAGAGGAGACACACTGTGCCGCTTTTAATTCCAAGATATTTATTCTCTGAGCTCATAAAAGCCTTGTTAAGTTAAAGTAGTCCAGTCTCTGAAACACTTATCTGTGGGGGGATGGAGCCTGGTAGCCAACATGGTGGCATGCTAATTCTTGCTGGAGTTACCCTGTGAATCCCTAGCAGCCCATCAGTGACATCCAGTCAGGAGATCAGCGCTTCTAAGAGCAACCTCTCATTGTCGGATTACCAAATCTTTCGAGTAAGACATTTCTTGTTGGAAACAGAGGCAGACTCGCATTTCTACGCCGTGATTAACAACCTGGGCCTGGCTGTGTCTAACATACTATATAGGCCAAGATTCAAGCACCACCCGAGTTTTGGAGCTCCCAGTCCGATGCACGGTGAACAGGCAACAACCCTGAGTCTGCAGGGTGAGACATGGCCTCCTCCACCACTTCTGAAAGCTTGGCCAAGGACATTGCAGATATGACGGTGATGTTAAGCAAAGTTTTAAAAGATACTACGGAGCTAAAACAAGCAACTACACAAATAAGTGAGGAGCGGGGGGGGGGGCGTGGCTTGGCTGAGCTGAAGATGGCTGCTTAATTCTGCAACTCCTGGGATCACCAACTGTCATCATCCATCCACTCCTACCTAAACGTTAATTCTTTATTCTACCTGCATCACAGCTCAGCTCTGGTATAGTATTTTTGCTATCTTGCAGTTATAGTATTTTATATCTGCAATCAGACAGTTGCTCTATTTCTGGCCTGCAATAATGGCTGACCAACCTTTGCAAAGCAGCTCTCTCAACAGAATTGAATCAATGTTTCAGCAATTAATCAATGAATTAAATGACTTAAAAATAACCTCACAACAAAATGTTACTAATGTACAATTGCTTGACCAAAAAATCTCTGCTACAGAATCTAAAACAATTCAAAATGAAGGCTCTATTTTGGATCTGAAAGCTACTATCAGGGAACAGGATAGAATTATTAAAAATCTTCAGAACAAAATTGATGACATTAAAAACAAAAACAGACATAACAATCTTAGATTTCTGGGATTTCCTGAAGGTGCAGAGCTCGGGGATACCAGTGCGCTTCCGAAACATGCACTTCCAATGTTGCTTAAACTTCCTCCCGACCAAGACCTCACTATTGAGAGATCTCATCGTACTCTAAGCCCAAGGCCTGGTCCTACTCAAAAACCAAGGCCCATCATCACCAGATTCCTGAATTATGCTCACACAGAATTAATCATCCAAAAAGCAAGGCAAGTGGGTACACTTATTTGGCAGGATCATAAAATATCAATTTTTAAAGATTTCTCAAAAGAACTATCTAATAAACGCAGACTTTATAACCCTGTCAAAACTGTTTTACACCAGCGGGGTATTAAATTTGCTTTACGCTACCCAGCCACAATGCGTCTATTTCTGAATGATTCATTTAAAGATTTCCACACACCTGAAGCTTTATCAATATTCCTCAATATACCTCAAACTACACATACTATACCTATTGATTGTACTGCAGCCAACCTAAATATTGATCCGAATTCCTTCCAAGAGGGCCGTCAATCTCCAGTGAACGTCTTTGAAACTAATCCAAAAACCATAGAGAAGCCTGCACAAACCACAATTAAAACTTCAACTCCTGCCAGAGTTTCAACGCGCATACAAGAAAAAAAGTCGTTCAATCTCTGCATGCTAAACATTTATGCTGCTCGAATTATACTCCTTCTACATCGGACCTGCAAACCGAAAAGCATGTTGACTTCTCCACTCCTCTTGTGTTGTCTAATAAATATACTCCACTATGCGAAGATTCACTCTTTTCTCATGAAGAATGCCAAGAAGATGATTTAGATCCACCTGCTGATACCTGTGTGAATGCCCTGCCTAATACCAATTCACCTGACTCCTCATGGGCAGAGCTGGTATCTAGTTCCCCATCCAAATCAGCAGAACCTCCAAAAAAGAAAAGAAAGGGGAAACTAAAGAACAGAATCCATAATACTGCTTCTCAGATAAATAATCGACACAAGCACTGACTGATAGGAGGTCCTGATAGTATTTGTGAGTATCTATATTAAGCCCCTGTAATCTCATATTAAAATATGTAACACTATTACTCCCAGCCGGTTTGGTCTGAGTAAGGCTGTAAATCTCACCGGAATTTCAAGGGCTGTATTTAGAGTTTCTCTTTTTTTTCTTTGCTTACTTGAAGTGCATCTGCATTTCCCAACACATCTTGAAATGCACCCATCACATCTGTTAATAGTGATGCATTAGATCTAATTATTGCCCCGAATCCCTCCCAGGTGGACCGGCATTTTTTCCCGCTAGAGCCCATGTAAATGACATGTATTCAGAGAAACCTGCACAGTTTACATCTAATCCAACCGCTCCTACCCAAGCCTCTACGCTTATGAATATGAAAGGAATTTTCTGGCTTTCTATATACGAGTCATTAGCGATGCTGGAATAACATCTCATTATCGTTTATTACTTGGAATTTGTAAACAGGTCGGTTCTTCCACTCCGCTAGCGCTATCTAACAGGTGTGCTCCATTTCAAAATGTTTCTCTACCACCTTTGTAGAGCACTTCGTGAAGAAGTCTAGGAGCCACTGACTGATGCTCTCACAAATCTGCAGTCTACATTTAATTCCCCTGTTTCCTTCTAGGCAAATCTGGTGACTGATTCCTTAAACCCCCTGAAAAAAGAAAACTAGGGGAGACTGAAGATCAACGTAATTATCATTGTATACTGGGTGCAGAACTGTAAGGTTCATTGATTGCCATGTATCTCTGACTTTGTGCGTGAACATTTATGTGTAGCCCTTCATTTTAGTACCACTTTTGGTTACTCCTTTTTTTCGCTTTTTCTTTCGTTCAAATGCGTTGCCTAGCTTAACCTATTAGAGCTTTACATTCAGCGGTTTGGAAGTAATAAGCTGTAACTCGCGTTGAAACTTAGGGGCTATATTTCTTTCATTCAATTGAATTTATAAGCATATTCTTGCTAAAATTATCTAAATGTAAACCTATTTACCGGATATGTACCATTTCCCTTTTTTTTTCTCTCTTCAGATTTTTCCCAGGCCCATGGTTGCTACTAGTCATCAGTTTATCAGTAAAATAAAAAGTGAAACATAAAATATAACATACTGCCATGTATGTTTACTACATTGAAGACTTATTTTTACTTTATGGCAAGTATATATATATATATATATATATATATATATATATATTTACATAGTGGTTGTCTATATATATATATATATATATATATATTTTTTTTTAGTCCACCTACTACTTTAAGCTAATAGCACACATATATCACATATCCATTCTTTATTAAGCTCATGTGGATGTTTATATGCCTTATAAACCTTTATCTTTTGATTATGCTATTCAGGGATATGTGATGTTATTTTGGCATATTATTCTTTTTTATTGAACTAATTTGATATAGTTCAACATGATTATTATGTCTGGTTTAATTATTACTTTAAAAATATTTTATGCATTGTTTTGGTATGTTGCTTATTGGTTTTTCCCAGGGTTCTAGCTTAAATATTTGAGTGCTAGTCATAATAATTACTTATAAGATATTGTTACACATAGTTAATAACTTAGGAATATTGCAGGTAACCTTTTCTTAAGTGTTTTCTACATGTTTACACGCCTAGTAGTGTGGCGAGAGAGTCTCAGGTATGTGTACTGACTCCTATCTCTCTACACTTCCCAAATGTTCTTACTGTAATATACAAGTTTTCATTGTTTCTAGGAATATTCTCTCTACTATTCTATTCCTCTGTCTCTCTTTAGTGAGACTCAATAGGCATATTTATCATATTAATCTGAATCCATATGTTCTAAGGATCCTGCTCACATTTGCACAACCTACTCATCTGCCTTTAGAACCTTTGACACCCTCTGACTTAGTTTTTTATGAGTCCCTCCTTCCGATTTGTAACTTCCTATTTTACTGTTTACATTATGAGTAATTTGATATTACACTCATGGAATGTTAAGGGACTCAATTCTCCTTGTAAGTGAAAACAAGTACTTACCTACCTTAAGAAGCATAAAACACATATTGCTTTCTTACAAGAAGCTAAACTTATGTCAGAGGATGTTGACAGGCTAAAAAAGGATTGGGTCAGTCAAGTATTTGCATCCTCTGCCTCCTCTAAAAAACGAGGTGTCACTATTCTATTACATAAGTCTCTTAATTGGAGCCCAAAGAAAATTATTATGGACTCGGACGGCAGATGGATTATAATTCAATTATCTTCCACTACAGGTACATTTATGTTAGTTAATGTTTTGCCCCTAACTCTGATTCCCCTGAATTTTTTCATAACTTGGCTCAACAAATTATGATTAATAATAACAACAACTCATCTATTCTTATGGGTGGTGATTTTAATTTAACCTTAGAAGCATACCTAGATAGAAGTAATAAATCATATGATGCTCATCCATGAAGCATTAATGCCTTGACATTGCTAATGAAATATTGGGCCTTTCTGACATCTGGAGACTTTCCCACCCTAGACAACGTGACTATACATTTTATTCCCCATTAGACAAATCTTACAGCCGTATTGATTTTTTGGCTTTCATCCCCTCTTATTACAGAAGAAACTATTAATACAGACATCCTTCCAATTACCATAACAGACCACTCTCCTATTAGCTTACATCTACTTTGGGGTCCACCCCCCTCTAAATCTCCTTCTTTGCATTTAGATCCACTTTTACTGAGGGGCCAGGAATTTATTCCTTGGATTACAGCCCAGATTCAAGAATTTCTCTCATTTAATGATACCTCTGAGGTATCTCAAGGCACAGTTTGGGAAGCATTAAAAGCAACAATTAGAGGCAAAATTATTAGTTTCGCAGCTCATAGGAAAAAGCTAAGAGAGCAACAACTAGCAAATTTAGAGAATTCCCTTAAAGTAAAAGAAACTCAGTACTATAAAACAAAAAAAACCCAATCACGACTCACCATTACATCTCGAAATCCTCCAATTAAGAATTAAAATAAATGAATTAATATCCAGGAATGAACTTGCCCTTTTAAGGCTTAAACATCGCTATTGGGAACAAGGAGACAGATGTGGGAAGTTGCTTTCTTATCAGCTTAAAACTCAGCAGATGGAGAGATATATTGCTGGTTTGAAAGACCCATCAGGCCAAATTTATACAGACAACCTAACAATAAATCATATTATGCGTTCTTTCTACAAGCAACTATATTCTCATCCAAATTCCAGTTCTTCTAATCAAATACATGATTTTCTCGATAAACTGCATCTTCCTCACCTCTCTCATCAAGATATGGCCATACTGGATGAACCCTTTACCCTACAAGAGATCCAAACAGCACTATCATCTTTAAAAAATGGTAAATCCCCTGGGAGTGATGGTTTCCCTGTCGATTTCTACAAATCCCTATCTGGTACTCTTTGCCCTTTACTGCTTAAGGTCTATTTGGAAGCATTTTCCAATGGTAAACTATCCCACACTATGACCGAGGCTATTATCACTGTTTTACCAAAAAAAGATAAAGATCCTTCTCTTCCATCAAGTTACAGATCGATATCACTGCTCACTACAGACGGGAAAATCTTTTCTAAATTATTAACCCTCTGCTTAGATTCATTAATTTCAAAACTTATCCATCCTTCTCAAGCCAGATTTATTAAACATAGAACTGGTTCTGATCATCTTCATTCCTTGTTTAATTTAATCTACAAAGCAAAAACTCTTAAAACACCAGCCGCGGCTATAGCCATTGATTTTGAGAAAGCATTTGATTCCCTTAATTGGAACTATTTATACCAAGTTTTATCACATTTTGGTTTTACTAATAACTTCTGGCGCCTATATCAAATTATTGTACACTCTCCCTTCTGCTCGAATTCTGACTAACACAACTATATCCCCCTCCTTTCATCTTGCAAGAGGCACTAGACAGGGCTGCCCCTTATCACCATATTTGTTTATACTTGCCATGGAGCCTCTCTCTTCAACTCTTTGTAAATCCTGCATAATTAAAGGCATCCCTATTGGTAACTCTCTTTACACTTCACTATCTTATGCAGATGATTTTCTTATTCTCCTAGAAAATCTCCAATCTTCAGGGTAACCTTTAGTTAAACTTCTTAACAAATTCACCTTTATCTCGGGACTAGCTCTAAATCTTAATAAATCTGAAATGCTGCCATTAAACACCCTCTGTAAATCCTATATGAATGATCCTTTGGGCTTCTGCTGGGCTCCCCAAGGTATCTCATATCTAGGTATTCGGATCATCCCAACATTGGATAAAGTTTGGGATGCTAATTTCTCTCCTTTACTAACATTAAAAATATATTTGTCAGATGGAAATTGCTTAATCTTACCTTTAATGGGAAAATTTCTGCTATTAAAATGACATTAGCTCCAAAAATATTGTATCTTTTTTCTAATATACCTCTAAAACTTCCCTCTTGCTTCCTCATTAAAATCGATAAATTAATAGGTAATTTTATTTGGGATGGCAAAATCCCCCGATTTAGTTGTAATAAACTTAGATCACATTGGTTAAGAGGTGGATTTGACCTCCCTTGGTTTCAGGCCTACTTTGGGCTTTTAAGTGCAGCCAGACTATCAAATGGTTTATTCAATCTGACGCCAATTCACCTTTATGGGTTAATATGGAAGCCTCTCTTTGTGCTAACAACATTGCTACTTCTTTTCTTTATAATCCCATCCCTCCAAATTAAAATCTCACCCCACTATAGTACCATCCACGTTCTACTGGAAAATAATTCATAAATATCTCAAATCAAATCCTATCCCTCTTGTTTATGCTCCTATCTGGGGAAATAGCCAAATATCTCTCGAAAACAGTCCAATCTACTGTCGATCCTGGAAAAACAGAGCCATGCTTTTATTAAGAGACATACTTGAACCCCATATGTTAAGAACAAAACCCTATTCTGATCTATGCACTCAATGGAATCTTCCCCGCCAGGATTTTTGGTAATATCTACAGCTTCGCACAGCATGCACTTATTATTTCTCACTTATTACGAATCAATCCTTACATGATCAACACATCTCCAAATGGATAAAAACAACATGTAAATTGAATAGTATCATCTATAAAGTTATTAGATAATCACTACCGGACCAATCCATTAGTGCAAAAAATAAATGGAGCAACTTATTATACTATAACATTACAAATGAGCAATGGCATAGGTGTTGGCTTTCTTGCCACAAATATTTTAATGATAAACGTAGCTCGCTCATTCAGACTAAAATTCTTCATTTATGGTATAGGACCCCAACTGTATTGCATAAAATGAGATTAACGGATAATGACAACTGCTGTCAATGTAACTCGCCTAATGGCGACTTACTTCATATTTCATGGGATTGTCCCTCCATATGAAAATTTTGGCATCAGATTCATATATTTGCAATGAAAGTGACTGGTCAACCCTTTGTATTAGATCCTAAACACTGTATACTTGGTATTTTTGACCCTCATCCCTATAATATTCCCCAATCCTTGAACAGATGGTTAACCATACTTTTTCTTCTAGCTAAACATAGTATACTTATGAATTGGAGATCTAATATAATCCCCACTCTCCCTGATATTCTTAATCATTTATCTCAATATGCCTCCCTGGATCATATGACACACATTTCTCTCGACTGACTCAACATATATAATAAATGTTGGCAGGAATATTTTAAATATTTGGATTCATCTAGCCAATCTGGCACTTAAAGTATGGATTGAAATACTTTATATAATATCTCTCTCTCCTTTTATTGATATCCCCCATTTCCTCAGATTGTGGTCTCGCTTTTTCTCTACTTACTTGATACTCTCTTCTCTTTGCTATTTCTTCCTCTTCTCTTGTTTTCTTAATCTTTTCTATATAAGCTTTAGTAGCACTCTAACGATATATACATTGTAGTAATGTACAACTACGACTATTCATATCTCCTTTTTACCTCATACTTCTTCTATTTTTACTGTATATTATGTAGTGCTAAGCCTTTTTTTTTCATTATAATATTGTAACTGTTCTAGTTTAGGCAGTTAACCCATAATTATTCTATTACCATTGAATAGTCTTTTTTTCCTCCTTTGTTAGATGTTATGCTACTTAGTTTATCATTTATATAATGTTATATAGTATTGTTATAGGATATACTCATTGTTTGTTAATCTTTTAAATACTTCAATAAAAAGATCAACTGCAAAAAAAAATAAGTGAGGAGCTGCGAGTCTTAGCTCTTCAGGTGGAGGGCTTCGAAAAAGTTATAAAGCAGCAATGTGAACAAATTTTACTACACAACGGACACCTTAGGGAACATCATGGCCAGATTCAGTATTTACTCTCCAAAGTGGATGACTTGGAAAACAGAGCTCGGAGACAGAACATTAGAATAGTGGGAATTCCTGAAGGAATGGAGGGCAGGGACATGATATCCTTTTTGGAGGATGCATTGCCAGTGATGCTAGGGCTGGAGCTCGAGGTCCCACCAGAGATTGAGCGAGCTCACAGCACTCTTGCCCCCAAACCCAAACCTGGGGAGTGCCCCCATCCAATATTGTGCAAATGTCAATGGTACCCAGTGAAGGAGAGATATCTTCACCTAGTAAGAGAACTAAAGTCCCTAACGTGGCAAGGTCGCACCATCCAGCTTTACCAAGATTTCTCGCAGGAAATCACAAGGCAGATAAGAGTATACACAGAGGTGAAACAGCAACTTTACAAGATGGGTATTCCCATCTCGCTCAGATATCCAGCGCAGCTAAGAATCCAATACAATGGGGTCTTTCATATGTTTAGCAATCCTGGAGATGTGAAACACTTTTTGCAAACCATACAAGTACCGAGCAGGGGCATGGCCACATCCCCGCAATGTCAGAGCAGCAAAAGCAGACCGCACAGGGAGAACTCCCCAAATCCCATGGAGATAGCAACCAGTTCTGAGCCAAAGATACTAAGCTGGGGGGGGGCCTGGCAGAGAGCCCAACGGGGTCAATCGAGGAAGCCTGGGAGGGATACACTGAGTAAAAAGTCATCGGCCAGGAAGAAAAGATCTAGGAGCCAACAGAGATTGCAAATCATCTCAGATAACAGCACAATATCCCCAGCTACTACACCTATTAAGTTGTCCAACAGATATGAACCTCTGGGGGATCTTGTGCCGCACGCCCTGGACTTAACAAAGAATTCGGACTGTCCATCCCCAGAAGATCTCATGGACCAGAGTCTGCTTAAGGACTGGGCCCCACATTGCACTGATTGGGCCAAATGCGAGGGGGAACTGCTGACCGAGCAACAGCTGCCAAGATGACTGAGGGGTTTCAATCTTATTTTCCCTGCCCAGCTCGCTGGGCTTTGAAGAGCTATGGAGGGGTTGAGTTATTCTCTCCAACCTTCCCTCTCACCAGTTAACATATAGGGGATGGGTCCCCATGTTTGGCTGGCACCAGTGAGGTTTTTCTGTTTGGCGGTTAGTGAGGCAGTATCTGGGGCTCGCCTGCTTCCCTATGCTGGATGGCCTAAGGCCTAATATGGGTCATGATGATTTGGTAAACCAAGTTAGGTGTTTTCTAATTGCAGGAGAGAGTTAGTGCAAAGCTTTTTATTATTTCTTTTGTTTTGCGCAGCACATACTGGGTTCACTCAATTAGAGAGAGAGTGCTTCCCCCCTCTAGTGGTTATAAGGGGGAACTGATCTGGATTTTATTGTTTGTTCAAGCATGGTATAAGTGTGTCAATATTATGTTCCATGGTTTGCAGCTTTATATCCTGGTACTCCCTGCATTGGGAGTTTAGAGGGGGTTCACAGGGCCCTATTTGGGGTCAGGTAGCAGAGGTGGTCACAATACAGAATGATTGCAAAATTAGCAGTTCCTGGTAAATTACCAGGCCCCACGCTCAGGAGGGGTTCTCTGGATCATGGACCATATCCACATGCTATGGTCAGATCTTACAAGGAGAGCCTTTTAGGCAAAGGTTTGGTACAGGGAGAGTGGTATGGAAAGGTAAAAACAAAAGCTGTTATAGGGACTAGTAGGGTATTAAGTGAATGAATTCACAGTGTATGTGGGGAGTTCAGAAATACAGAGGGCAGACATGGGAAGGGATTAGGGGTTGATTCGAAGGACAAGCTTCCTACATACAGACTTCTTGGTTTCCTGGTAATTAGGTGGGGTCCTCGGGCTTTTCTGACTGTTATAACTCATGGCAGGTAAAGATATGGTAACAGCTACCTCATGGAATGTGAGGGGCCTGAACTCACCCATGAAACATAAGAAAGTACTTGCCAGACTTAAATCCCTGAGTACTCAGATAGCCTTCTTACAGGAAACTAAGCTAAATCATATGGAAGTGCAAAAACTAAGGTGGGAATGGGTGGGATGGAAGGTTCATAGTGTGGCTAACAAAACTAAAAGGGGGGTAGCCATACTGTGTCATAAAAACTTAAAATGGTCTTTGCAAGAACAAAGGGCTGACAAAGGAGGGAGATGGGTATTAGCCAAAGCTGGCACTCCCACAGGGAATATAGTTTTAGCTAACATTTACGCCCCTAATGAGGACACCCCCAATTTCTTTCATAAACTTTCACAAGATCTACTGGAGTTGTCGGCCGGGGAGGAGGACATTCTCCTGGGGGGATTTTAATTTAACTATGGATTCCCTCCTAGATAGATCCAACTCCAAGCCAGACGCACCCCCCCCCCATCTATTAGGGCTTTAAAGGATTTGATATCCCTGCACAAGCTGCAAGACATATGGAGAGTAGCCCACCCAGTTGAGAGGGACTATACCTATTTCTCTGAGGCTAAACAAGTTGCTAGTAGATTAGACTATTGGTTTATCTCTCTGAACATTATAAATAAGGTACTTGATGTTACAATTGCCCTCTATACATTTCAGACTATGCCCCTTTAAGTTTAGCCTTGAGTCCTTTTGCTCTCTTTACTAGGTCAGTCAGTTGGAGGTTAGACCCTTTATTGTTGCAGGAGACAGACTTCAAAGAGTGGCTTAAAAGGGAAGTTAAAACCTTCTTTTCTGACAATTCGCGTAGGTCTGCAACTGCAGCAGCCATCTGGGAGGCTTTTAAAGCCACGATTAGAGGTCACATTATCAGCTATGCTGCCTACCATAGGAAACAGAGAGAAAATGAGGCTAGGGAACTAGAAAGGGTATTGGGAGAGAAAGAAGGCCTGTAAAAGAAGGACCCTACTAAACTACAGAACCCTGATCTGTTACATGACCTCCTGGCCCTACAAATGAAATTGAATACGTGTGAGTCTAGAAAAGCAGAATTACAAATTCTAAGATTAAAACACAAATACTGGGCAGGGGGAAAAAAAGCTGGGAAACTCCTAGCCTTCCGGGTAAATAAAAAACAAGCTGAGAGGCACACAGCCCAACTTAGGGACAATAAGGTGGGTAAAGCATAGTAAACCAGAGGTCATTAACCAAATCATGCTATCTTTCTACAAAACCTTGTACAGCTCCCATTCTACCTGGAACGAGTCCAAATTTGAGGAGTTCTTGGCAGGTACATGACTTCCTAGACTCACAGACGCCCATAGAGACCATCTAGAGAGGCCCATGGAGATACAAGAAATAAGGGAGACAATTAATAAGATGGCCCTAAAAAAAGCTTCTGGGGGAGATGGGTTCTCTATTGATTTTTATAAGGTAATACCAGAGATAGTATCTCATCCCCTGAGGGATACGTTACAAGAATCTTGGGATCAGGAGATTCTTCCCTCCACCCTAAGGGAGGTGATTATCACGGTCCTTCCTAAAGAAGGTAAAGACCACACCCTACCTACAAGCTATAGACCCATTTCATTGATTAATGTGGACACCACAATTATAGCTAATGTACTAGCAGCTAGAGTGGAGAAAATCCTTCCCTGTTTGATTCACACTTCCCAAGTTGGCTTTGTGAAGGGCTGTGCCAGTTCAGATCACATTAGATCCTTAATCTCCCTTGTACAGAAGGCAGCGATGGCCCCCACTCCATCAGCCACTATTTCAGTAGATTTTGAGAAGGTCTTCGATTCAGTAGAATGGGATTTTCTCCACAGGATGCTGCAGCGCTACAACTTTGGGGATATGTTTAGGGGCTGGGTCAAAACACTGTATATGTCACCTATGGCTAGACAGCTAACTAATAATATGCTTTCTGATCCATTCAAATTACATAGGGGCACCAGGCAGGGATATCCCCTCTCCCCGATGTCATTTGTGCTGGTCATAGAAGCCCTGGCTAGTGCTCTGAGGGAACATCCAAATATTAAAGGTATTACGGGTAGGCTCTGAGTCGTATCAGGCACTGTTATATGCTGATGATTGTCTCATTCTAACTGACAATTTTCATTTCAGTGCTGAACATGTTGTGGAGCTACTGCAATCCTTTGCTAGCATCTCAGGCCTTAGGATTAATCAGGGTAAAACAGAAGTCCTCCCCCTGAATAAGCACTTTCATCTGAAGATATCTCAGCGGTGGGGTTGGTTAGGGCCTAGGCGAGTATTAAGTATCTAGGTATTAGGGTAAATGCCAATGTATCTTCCCTTCCGGAGACTAACCTATCTCCACTAATTGGTAGCCTCAAGGCAGAAACTCAAAGGTAGAAACAGTTAAATCTCTTGATCCCGGGAAAGTGGTGGCAATTAAAATGATGATTGTGCCGAGGGTGTTTTACATACTATCCCACCTTCCAATTGAGATCCCCAAGAAATAGTTTCAATTACTGGATAGTATAATATGGGCTTTCATGTGGGAAAATAAACCCCGCGGTATAGTAGAGCCAAACTTCGTGCTCCATGGAGTAAGGGTGGGTGGTGCCTCCCGCACTTTCAACACTACGCATATGCATTTTCAGCTGCAGCCACATGCAGACTGCTTCAGAGAAATAACTCTGACTTACCTGCATGGGAAGCAATAGAGAGGATGGCCATGCAAGGGACCCATCTGGTTGGATATTTGGGTAAGCCCTTCCCCTCTAATATTCATTTTTGGCTCACAATAAAAGCAGCTCACAAGGCTTGGTATCAAGTGGGGGCCATAAGTAAATCCTGTTTGAATCTGGGGAAACACCTCCCCCTATGGAACAACCCGGGTTGGACCATTGATCATAAATCCCTTTACTGGGAGTGCTGGAAGGGAAAGAAGATCAACACTCTACAAGATATGCTAATGGAGGATGGCCATACCATAGATAGTTTTACCTGTCTGAAAGAGAAGTTTAATTTGGGTACTAGTGATTTTTGGAGATTTCTTCAAATGAGACATGTTCATTCAACCTGGTTGAAAAGAGGGTGCACGTGCATGATATGCCAAGGTAATGGCAAAGCCAAACAAAACTAACCGCCTTTAGATGGCTGGCTAAAATCGCAGAAAGGCCTGGCAAGCTGTATTTATAGGTATATGAGGGGTGCCTTAACAGACCCATCCCTACCTGCCAAAACTAGGTGGCAGCATATGTTAAACCTTCCCTTCAGTGAAGATGCCTGGCAAATGGACTGGTCAATAGCAAAAAAAGCTTGTTGGGACCCCAGAAGCTTCTTTATCCAAAATAAGATAAGACACCTCTGGTACCGTACTCCGGTAGTACTAAAGAAAATGAATTTACTTACGAACGATAGGTGCTAGAGATGTAATGCGACTGGAGCAGACTTACTCCATATAATATGGAAATGTGACCCCATCCGTCCTTTCTGGTTGGAAATACTTACATGTTGTTCCAATGTATTGGGACAAAAGGTTCCTACCTCCCCTAGTTTTTGGATCTTGGGGCTCCCGCCCACTGAATTCAGATCATCTAGCCCCCACTTGACATGGCTTATACAAGCCTCAGTGGAAGCTAAAAGGTTGCTTCTTTGTAGATGGAGGACTAGAGATGTACCCTCTCTCACGGCTTGGTTAGTAGCCATGGCTAATTTGGCCAGTTTCTCCAGGCTGACCTACTTGGCTACAGCAACCCTGCGTGCCTTCTTGGATAAATGGGACCCATTTATGCGGTACCTTCAGAATGTACCCCCACATCTTGTAAACCACTTGGGTAAAGATATGTTAAAGCCACCTTGAGTGATCTCAGTCTTACTTTTTCCCGCCCTTCTGGTGATAACTGGTATGGTGAATGAGCCCCCCCCCCATTACCCCACCTTGTAAGTAACAACCCAGTCCCAGATCAGGACCATGATTTAGTCCACTCCCTTCTAACGTATTGCAAATGCACTGTGAATACTTTATTATGATACAGTATGTAAAATCTGACTGAAATGTAACGCTTATATATGCACTGTGATATATGTCCTGTCTCTATAACAAAATAAAAAATCTAACTGCAAAAAGAAACACTTATCTGTAATGTAGATTAATAAGCTCTGTGTCAGTCTTTAAATATTGTGATTTAGGTACTACTCTAGTACATGTGAGAGAAAAGGAAAGAAAGGGTTCCCTAGAGCCTTATTCAGAATATAAATTAAGTGATATTATAAAGAGTCTCTTTCTCTCTCTCTCCCTCTCTCAGAAAGGCAGCATAATGAATTTGAAACATCATGTACTGCTGACCAAGGTCAGGGTATGACAACAAATTACTCTGTGAACAAGTACTGTAAATAGCATAAGTGATAGTAATTGAGAATATTTGTAACTCTAGTAATGCCATGTTTAAAAAAAAAAACATCAAAATGCATTGTCTTCAAAAAACTTAAGATGGACAAGGTAAATGTTTTAGAAACAGGATACTTATGCATGTTTGTTGCAGGGTGCATCTGCATTAGCCAGTAATACAGATAATCTGATAAAAATCAGAAAGCTGATTTGTATGCTATGCTAATTCAGGATCATCTCTATGGCTCAGGGTACTGCCCAAATGCTGCATGAGATTACTACAAGCCTTAGTGCTGACATTAGATTAAATTCAATTCCTTTGCTTATGATTTTTTAAAAGAAATTACATTCATCATTATTTACAGTAAACCCTCTTTAGCATTTGAGGGACAGGTACTATTGTATGTTAAGCCTGGCATATTACTTTTTTATCTGGACATATTTACAAGTACATGGTGGGGCTACAGAATAATAGCCAAAGGATATACAGTACAGTGTTGCACTGCAATATCTTGTGTATCATATAAGAGAAAATGGACTTAGACATACTGAAGTTTTACAGTGTGTGAGAATAACAACTGTAGATTAACAACTGCAGTTTAATGGGTCTGGTTATAGAAGAAGTAGCATTTAGATAGTGTTTTTCATACACATTGTCTCCCAAAGTACATTTCAAGCAATGATAGACTGTAATGAAGGGACTGTAAATGTAAAGTGACAACCATTTTGCAAATCAGCACTGACACACAGCTTTGGACAATTGCATGAACCAATTGTTTGAGGGAAGGGGAATCTTTGCAAGGACAGAAAATCTGCATCTCTTGTGAAAAGTGATTAACAAAATCACAGTAGCACTCTCAGAAAGGGATGTCATTAGTAAGCACACAACTCAATACTGCTGCAGAAACAAATGTATTGCCCAAACTGGCAAATAAATACAAACAGCTTTATGAACATAAGGTGCAGACTAATACAACCAGTCACTGTTGAGGGTATAACCCCAGCACTTTGTCATAAGGCTTTGTTAGGGGCTGTATTAGTCTTTGTGCAGTACTATTGAGTATATTGTGTGCTCACTAATGATGTTGCTGTATGAGAGTACAACTGTGGTTTTGTAAATTGTTTGACTCTGCATGGGATAGCCACCCCTCTTGGTAGCACCACCTCAGATTTTCTCTGAGGTGCAGCTGTAGCAACACTCTTGTGAAAAGTGCCCTGGATTCTTTAACTTATGGCACACCCCAACAGTACAGCACCTCCTGCAAGTCCACTAGGTTTCCATTGTTGATGTTATGAGCCCAGTCCCTGTGTGGGACTAAAACCTATGACCTTCCAGCGCAGAGGTGGATGTGCTAACCGCTAAGCCATGCTGACACCTATTTAGTCCGATTTATTTCCCTGTTTGCTGATGACATGAATCTCTGTAACAGAGTGGACATACCAGAGGGTGTAGACAGAATGAGGGAGGACCTGCAGAAACCTGAAGAATGGTCAAGGGTTTGGCAGTTGAAACTCAATGCAAAAAAAGTGCATGGTAATGCATATGGGGCACAAAAACCCTGGAACAACATATCAGTTGGGGAATGAGGATATAGCATGCACCAAGCAGGTAAGGGACCTTGGGGTTATCATCTCTGATGACCTCAAGGTAGGGAAACAATGCAACAAGGCAGAAGGTAAAGCAAATAGGATGCTGGGATGCATAGGCAGGGGCATCATTAGCAGGAAAAGGGAGGTCATAATTCCACTATGCAAGACACTAGTGAGGTCTCACCTGGAGTACAGTGTACAGTTCTGGAGAACATACCTATGTAAGGACATAGGGTAGAAATGTTAAGAGGAGGGCAACAAAGACGGTACAGGGATTACATCACAAGTCCTAAGAGGACAGGCTGAAGGACTTGAATATGTACTCCCTGGAGGAGATATGATAGAAACATACAAGTACCTTACAGGGAGGAATAGGGTGCAGGAATACACTATTTTCCAGTGAAAAATATTTTCCAGGGCTCGAGGGCATGGGATGAAGTTGGAGGGAGAGCAATTCAGAGGAAACGTGAGGCAGAATTTCTTCACAGAAAGGGTAGTTGACAAGTGGAACACCCTGCCAGAGGAAGTGGTGGGGGCTGAAACAATCACAGGATTTAAGAATGCATGGGATAGACATAAGGGAATTCTGGAGGTCAAGGGCAAGGGGCAACAAACTTCTAGAAAAACATAAAGTGAACTTACAAGCTCAAATGGGCAAACTGGGTGAGCCATAGACCCTTATCTGCCAACAGTGTCTATGTATCTATGTATTTAAGATGATGTTATTTAGGCATGTTTCAAACACTGAAGTCAAGTATTTTTTTTCTTTGGGCCTAGTGTTCTGCCATTTGACAATGCATCCTTCCCATTTCTGAATTTATTTTCTGCACTTAGAATGCTTGATGAGCATACCAGAGGAACAGTTTAATGTCAGGATTACTCTCTTGGTCTGGCTGCATGTATGGCATCAGCTATGGATTTCTCCCTTTGTTGTTGAATTTATACTTGGATGTCATCATTTTTGGAGTCATCTGCATTACATGTAATTTCCATCGCCACACCCATGCCTGTGTCTGAGCAAGAAAATGCTGGTTATCTGATGACTATTCGATGACTAAGCATGACAAAAGAAATCATATAAGGTAAAAACACTGGCAAGTTGTTGACAATACAGTTTGTTAATTTAGCACATTTACCAATGCTCATATGTTTTTGATCTATTGTTTCACTAGTAGCATGTCTTTTTCTACTCCCATTCTATTAATCTTTGCCTTTAACCTCATTCCACATCACTCTGCACAAATCAGCTATGCTCCCCCCAAACCCCCACCTTGATTTATCCTCCTCATCCCTCCAGGCTCCCACAGTCTGGAACATGTAATGGAATTTGTGACACACTCTGCTATGTAACAATTTAAGTGCCTGACGTTTTTGGAGTGGCATGACATATGAGCAGCTGTACTGTTAGTGCAACTGAGATGTGCCATGGGTCACCCATGTTGTATTTAACTATGTTCATGTAGGTGTTAGGTACAGTAGGGTCCCACATCACTATGGGTGTGTATCATTTTTTGAAATACAGGGTGAGTATTTGTAATTGCTGTCCCAGATATTCATTTATTCTGTACTCATCATTCATATTCAGCCCTAAAACTATAGCAAGGAATGAACCAGCCTCTATCCTTTTTTTGGTGGGCAGATTTTGACCCTGGCTAACCCCACCCCCGTCATTTCCCACCCTCTACCCCCTCCATCATTCTCCAATGCAGATGGCAATCAAAGAAAATCCTGTCCCCCTGGCACTGTGCCAGGAGCCAGCCATCATGCTTTAGATAATATCCAACTCTCTAACCCAACCCCCCAGTCACCCAATGGCTTTATTTCATATATGGATCCAGTTAGTCTGTCTAGCGTCATCAATGATGCATAATGCAGACTTGTTTAACAGTTCACTGGAGACTGTCATGGTCTTGGAAGACTGGAGAAGAGAAGACATAGTACCTCTTCACAAAAGTGGTAGCAAGGGGGAGGCAGGAAATTTTAGGCTAGTCAGCCTGACTTCTGTAGCAGGGAAATTGGTGGAAACACTATTAGAGGAAAATATTGTGTAACACCTGGAATCCAATAGACTACAGAAAACAAGGCAGCATGGCTTCTCAAAGGGTAGGTCATGTCAGACAAAGCTAATACATTTTTTTGACTAGCTAAACAAGGTGTTAGATCAAGGAGGGGAGGTGGACGTAGTCTATCTGAACTTCAGCAAGGCCTTTGACACCGTTTCACATAGGAGGTTAGTAAACAAGTTGAGTAGCATGGGGGTGGGCAATAAGATGGTAACCTGGGTAAGAAAATGGTTAGGGGATAGGAGACAGAAGGTGGTGGTAAATGGAGTTTGCTCAGAGGAGGGGATAGTTACCAGCAGCGTACCTCATGGGTCAGTGCTGGGGCCAGTCCTCTTTAAAGTCTTCATTAGCGACATAGTGGAGGAACTGGAAGGGAACGACTGCCTCTTTGCAGATGACACCAAGCTCTCCAACAGAGTGGACACACTGGGGTGGAGGCAATGGATGGAAAGAAATTTAAAATGGCTAGAGGAGTGGTCACAAGTTTGGCAACTACGGTTTAATGCAAAAAAGTGCAACATTTTGCACTTGGGTCACAGAAGCCCAGTAGTGGAGTACAAAATGGGTGGACAGATACTTGCATTGACCAAGCAGGAAAGGGACCTGGGGGTAATCATATTGGATGACCTGAAGGTGGCCAGACAATGTGACAAAGTGAGCAGGATAGCTAATGAGATGCTGGGGTGGATAGGTAGGGGTATCACCAGCAGGAAGAGGGAAATGGTGTTGCCCTTATAAAAGTCATTGGTAAAGCCACACCTGGAGTACTGTGTCCAGTTTTGGAAACCACATCTCTGGAAAGACATAAACAGAGCAGAGGCAGTCCAGAAGAGGGTATCAAAATGGTGCAGGGTCTGCATCAAAAGTCATATGAGTAGAGGCTAAAGGAACAAAACATGTACACCCTTGAGGAGATCAGGGAGATGGGGGATAAGATTGAAACCTTTAAATACCTCACCTGAGTGAATAAGGTACAGGTGGGAGCTATTTCCTGGAGGAAAGAGTGATCTAGAACAAGTGGTCACAATATGAAGCTGGAAGGGGGTAGGTTCAGGAGAGATGTGAAGAAATACTTCTTCACAGAAAGAGTGGTGGATGTCTGGAATAGTCTTCCAGGAGAGGTAGTGGGGTGAAAACAATGGTGAGATTCAAACAAGCCTGGGATGGGCACAAGGGAATCATAAGGGATAGGCGAGAGGTGGATGATAAAGTGCTGTACACTTAGAAGGGTCTGCAAGAAGAGCAATCACAACAAAAAAGAACATACTTGATGGGCCAAGAAACCCAAATCAGCTGTCAGTTTCTATGTTTTTAGTGCTCTGCCCCCACTCACATTCATGCGCTTGATCCCTAAAACTGTCAGATGACTGTATTTACTGAATTGGGTTGGTTGCGGGGACTGAACCACAGTAGCCTGGAACTGTGAATATTTTCTCCACCACAATTTATGAATTGGGGTCAAAAGGGGGAAAAGTGTGAAATAAATTATTTGGAAGGGTGGGCATTCATAATAGGTACAGGGATATTATCAAAAAGGGATGATGGGCTCCTGTCACATGACTAGGAGCTGGTGTATTTATTTTTAATACAATGTGTCTGGGAGAATGGGGAATGAGGGTAGAGACAAACTGGAGAGTGATAGTTGTTTTTTTTTTGTTTGTTTAAATGTATTTCCTTTCCTGAGAAGAATACTATAAATAATTAAAAGTAGTATGTATTTGGTCCCAAGTACCTAGAATGCTATTATCTGTGGAATTCAGGAATTATTTATTAGGGGTGTGCAAACCCTTAGCCATCAATCACCAAAATGTGTAACTGAGCCCATCCGACTGTGCTATTGTAAAATACCTGGCACATTAAAATAATGCCCCGCATCATCCAGTTAATGACAATGTAGCATTCTGTAATACATTTTTCAGGGAAACAGAAACACAGAATGTGTTGGCAGAAAACAACCGGTAGGACCATCTAGTCTGCCCTATTTTCCTTGCTTTTTACTACACCCTGGACTCTACTTGCTCACAAGTGTCCCTTCCTCTTCTCTTACCTCTACTTATACCCACGTGCCTGTCCCACACATGTCTGAAGCTCCCTATTGTCTTTACTTCTACCTCCTCTTCTGGCAGACTGCTCCAGGCATCCACAACTCTTTCTGTGTGGAAGTACTTCTCACATCCATCTTAAATTCTCCTCTTTGGCTTCATAGCATGTCCCTGTGTTCTAGGACCCCTCCTCCTGTGAAAAGGACTCTCCTCCTGGCACCTAGTGCACCCACATGAGGTACTTCTAGGTCTAAATCATGTTCCTTCTTGCTCTTCTCTCTTGCAGGGAGAACATGTTGAGCTCCTGCAGCCTCTCTTGTATGGTTTTTCATGTAACCCCAGCACCAATTTGGTAGCCTTCCTCTGGACCGATTTCACCCTGTTGATATCTTTGTGGAGGTGCCCCCTCTAGAGCAGGACACAGTATTTCAGGTGGGGTCTAACAGGTGAGTGATACAGAGGTAACACCACCTCCCTTCACCTGCTAGAAATCTCCCTCCCTATCAATCAATCAGTCAATCAATCAATCAATCACTCTCATTTATATGGAGCCTTTCAATTGCCAAGGCGCCTCACAAAAACAGTTAAAACAGCTACAGTGTAAAATGAAATATATTATAAATATTATAAAATACAGATAAGACCAGCAAACATTATTCAAATTATTCCCCAAATGGTTGCGTCCATAAAAATGTTTAAGAGCCTGCACCACTGCATCTGGCTAGCCTTGCTTTTTGCATTGTCACACTGCTCTGCCACCTTGAGGTCACCAAATATGATTACCCCAAGGACCCTCGCTTGTTTAGTAAATGTAAATGCCTCCCCTCCCATCTTATACACTGCCCTCGGGTTTCTCCACCCCAGGTGCATGACTTTACACTTTGTGGCATTAAAACCCAGCTGTTACTCCCTAGACTACTCTTCTAGTTTCCCCAGATCACTTTTCATTTTTCCACCCCTCCTTGGTGTCAACCCTATTACAGACTTTAGTGTATTCTGCAAAGATACACACCTTCCCCACCATTTCCTCAGCAATGTCACTTATGAAGACATTGAAGAGGACATGTCCCAGTACCAATCTCTGTCGTACTCCACTGGTCACTTTCATCCTCTGAGTGACTGCTATTTACTACCACCCTCTGCCTCCTATCTGTCAACTAGTTAGATATCCAGTTCACCCCCCCACCCCAGGCTACTAAGTTTCTTTATCAGCATCCTGTGTAAAACAGTGTCAAAGGCCTTACTGAAGTTCAGACAGGCCACATTCCACTGCCCTTCCCTGCTCCACTTCCCTAGTTACCCTGGTAAAGAAATTCATGAGATTTGTTTGACATGACCTCCCCCTGTGAAGCTGTGCTGATGGTGCTCCTATAGCCCATTTGTCTCAAGGTACTCCATCATTCTTTTCTTCAGCAGGCACTCAATTAAGTTCCCTACTACTGATGTGAAACTGACTGGTCTGCAATAGCTAGCCTGCTCCCTGCTGCCACTATTGTGCAGAGGGATCACAATAGCCCTTCTCCAGTCCTCTGGAACTAACCCCATCCCCATAGAGGTGCTACAGAAAATAGTGTTACCAGAGGGGCAGCTAGCACTGTGCTCAGCTCCTTTAGTACCCTAGGTTGGATCCCATCAGACCCCATCACCTTGTTTTTCTTTAGGGATTTCAACTCTTTGCAGACTCTCTCTTCCGTAAATGGACTTATGACCACACATTCCTCCTCCTGTTGCCTGTTAATGTATGTTGGACCATCCCACCTTCCACTCTGAAGACCAAAAAGATGTATTATAATTTTAGCTTTCTCATGGTCTTCCTCTGCATAGTCTCCACCTTCTGGTCTCTTGTTCCTCAATATACCACCCTTCATCTTCCTCTTTTCAATCATGTACCTAAAGGAAGTCTTATCCCCATTCTTGACCTCCTGGGTAATCCTCTCTTCAGTTTGAACCTTTGCTGCCTTTATGCTACAGTACTTCCTGCAGGCCTTTGTTTCTCTAGCTATACTTCCCTGTCCACCTCTGTTTCTCTCTCCTTGTACTTCCTGAAAGCTGTTTTTTTTCTCTCTTACTGCCTTAGCCACCTCCTTTGAGAACCACAATGGCCTTTTTCTCCTCTTACCATTGCCTACTACCTTTAAACACCTTGACATTACCTAAGTTATTTCCTTCTTTATTCTTTTCCATTGTGCCTACATCCCCTGGCTATCTCTCCTTTCAAGGTAGTTCCTAACGCAGTCTCCCATTTTCTTTTAAATCTGCTCTCCTGAAATCCAGGACTCTCAGCCTAAAGTGGTTTACCTTCTTTCCAGTCCATATGCTAAACCTCACTGTATGATGATTGCTTGTTCCCAGGGGGCTACCCCAGTTCATAACTACCAGATCTAGCAGTGCCCCATCTGTAATGGGATCTGTAAATAGCTGCTTGATAACTGCCCCTTGCAGGGAGTTTAGGATGACTCTGCTCCTGGTTGTAGCTGAGGCCAGGATGTTCCAGTTTATATTCAGCAGCTTAAAATCCCCATAATTACTACTTTTCCTTTGCTTGCCATTTAGCTTATGGCCTCCCACAAAACACGGTCCAATTCCTCCCCCATGCTGGTGGCCTGTATGCAACCCTCATGCATATAAAGGTCCCAACCCCCAACTCTTAGCCAACCCAAATAATCTTCAACCCCTCTTTTTTCTCACTGTGTCCTTGTATTTCTGAGGCATTTATACCTTGCCTTACATATAAAACAACCCCCTCTTTCCACCCTGACCTATTCTTTCAAAACATGCTGTAACCTGGTATGGCCGTCTCCCAGCTGTGGATGTCAGTGCACAATGATTCTGTTATGGCAATCAGATCCAGGTCAGTCTCCACAATGGTAGCATCAAGGTCAAGAATTGTGTTTCTTAGGTTCCTTGCATTGGGATACATAGCTCTCCACTCCTTTTGTCCCTCCCTGCACATACATTGACCTCCCTTTCTGAGTCCCTCCTTCACCCTTCTCGTTTCTATAGTACTGTCCTTCCCTTTTTTAACTTCCCTCTGCCCACACTCCTAGTATTTTTCTCAGTCTTAGATTCACCACTTGACCCTCCCATTCCTTCCCCCTCCCTTGCCCTACTCCACACTACCCATGGGAAATTTATTTGCCCTGGGCTTATCTTCACTACTGCTCCATTTTCTGGAGGTGGGCATGCACTGCCATCCTCATCTCTTCTGCCTACACCCTTGGCTACTTTTAGTGCCCATTGAAGTAGCATTTAAAACTTCCACTAAGAAAAAAGAAAAAAATGTAAACCAAACCCCACCGCAATGTAGCAGTTGTTGTGGGCTGAAATGCTGGGGCTTCGGGTGTTAGCCAGTGACTCCTTGGTACTACACTAAATTGAACACAGCGCTAGCCTTTGTGAATTTATACCACGAGTGCAGATCTTTTTTCTTTTGAGCATTTTTTGGCTGGCCACCTAGCTCTGCACTGCTTCCCATTACCCTGGAGCACACTGCTCATTTCTCCCATAAACCTTCCACCCAGGACTGCTGTTCCACACCTTGATGAATGGAGGCCATCCCATTTGTGCACAACATTATCCTTCCAGGTAGAACCCCAGTCCCCAGTCCCTAATATAGCCAAACCCCTCCTTCCTGCACCATGCCTTCAACCAGTTGTTGAAGGCTGTGGTGCAGTGATCCCTCTCCTCCTACTATCTGTGGACAGGTATCACATAAGTGAAAGCCACCATACTATATATGCTGTCTGCTTCAGGCCCCTCCCCAGCTCCCCAATCCTATCCTGCAACTTCCCTGCTGTGTCCTCCACCAAGTCATTTTTCCCCAGATGGACAATGACATCCAGCTCCTCTTCCTCCTGTCCCACTGCCCTAGCAAGCCTACGGATCCACTCCCCATCCCTCTGTGCTGAGGTGTCAGGTGGAACCACACTTCCTTCCTTCCCTCCCAAGATATTCCCAAAACTACTCCCTTAATGACTGAGTCCACCACCAGACATTGTTTCCTCTTCTGCTGGGATTTTCTGCCTCTTACATTTGATCCACCACTATGAAGGACACCCACGTCCTCCATTGCCACTACAATGGGTGCCTTGTCATGGCATTCCCATCTCACCAGAGTCAAAAAAGAGCAGTGTAGTAGCATGGGTTGAGGAATGTACAAGAAATCCAGGTGCGTTGTGCTCAGCAGTAAGGTGCTGATGCCTTGCTGGGGGTTACGAGCCCCAAATATTCTGTAAAAGTTCCTCAAGGAGGCAAGCACTCACAAGCAGTAGAATAAGAGATGAATCATGACCAATAAATCCATTCAGAATTGGTTTATTCAACAAAAGAAATATCAGCATTCACATTTTCAGTGTGTAGCTTACTTCAGCCATACAACCCCTAGTGCCTTGACCTCAGGTCTTCTAAGGGGGCTGAGGAATGTGTCCACTTACCCCCACCAACACCTTCACGGAGCCCATTACAGTACAGCTGACCCTCCTTCTTTGTACCCTGTGAGGTAACAGTGGTGGACTTGGTGGCCCCTGGATGGGGGAAGAATTCTCTCTGAATCCCAAGCAACTCAGCCCAGACTCTAAAGACCTCCTTCCTCAGTCCAGAGTGGTGCATAGAGATGGGGCAGCACCACAGTCTCCAGAAGGTCTCCCTGAAGACTGCCACTCCACAGTCGTTGCTCTGCACCACTCACAACATTCCCAAATATACTCCCCCTATGTCATAAAAAATAATTTATCCCCTTGCCCTGATAGGATGTTTCTTGATTTCCTTAATTTGTTTGGTTTGCCCCTTTTTGCTGTTCCCTAGGTAATAACTTTATTTACCTTTGTTTGGTGTACAACTTTTTGCTTTATTCAGAAGATTATTAATTAGCTTTCCCTATACACTTTTAAAATGAATTTACTAGCTTTCCCTTTATACCCTTACCCAAGATAGGGTGCTATTAGTTAAGATAGGGTGCTGTTAGTTTTCCCTGTTTTTTTTTTTTTTTTTCATTCTTTGGTAACCAGATAGGGCCCTTGTTTTCCCTGTTCCATCTTTAATCCTTTTATACTCCTACCCTAAATAGGATGTTACTAGCTTTCCCCTATTCCCTTTTAAGCCCTTTTAACCTTACCCAAGATAGGGTGGTGCATCTATTCCCAGTGATGGCTTACCTTTTACCCTCCACCCTTCCCTGCAGTGAGTGTTACAACTGGGCAGTTCTCCAGATGGAGTCTCACTAACTGTTTGTACAGAGGGATAACAACTTCCTGTTTTCTACTGTTGATGCCTCTCCCTATGCATCCTAATATCCCCCAGCCCTCCTTGCTGCCTTCTCACATTGCTTGCCCACCTTTAGGTCATCTGATATAATTACTCCTAGGTCTCTTTTGATTTTTGTTGTTGCAGTTAAAGGGTACCTAAACAAGCAGTTTTTTAAAACTGCAAACTCCAAAATCTGGCTTCATCGCGAGGTAAAATATAGGCTACTGTTTACATTTATGCTAAAAATGCATTTATGTAAATAACATAAATGCAGTTTCATAGCTTTTAAAAATGTAAACAGCAGCCTTTCACTTTCAAAAAACAGCCTTGGCTTCTCTCTAAGATGTCTGCCAAGTGTGTTAAGTGATTAGTCATGATGACATCATCAGAGCCAGAGCCAGAGATCCACATATATTTCTACAGTGCTAACTAGTTCTTCTTTCCCTCTTTATTTTGAATTGTTGTACCAGAATGATCAACACCATGTATTAACTCGTGGATTATTTTGATCAGTACACGTGTTAGGCTATGATTTTGTTAATTTTATTTACTTTAACTTGCAGAAAATGTTTTGCAATCCAGCTGACTTTTTCCTTGGCAAACTGCATTACAGTACAACACTTCAAATACCTGATGATCTAGTGGTTATATGATACACCAAATTTTGTTTTTTGTTAACCAGGAGAGACACACTAAGCTGAAAGCTTGTTTACAAGTGTGGCCTGGGAGCACAAGGAAGTTTAATGACTTGCTCAGGGTCACACAGCAAAGTACTGGTCTTGCTCAATTCCAAAGCTCATGCTCTCTAGTTAATCCACAAATAAGGCTTTCTTTTTTCATGTGAACCCCCTGCACCTAGCCTGCCTTCTGTTGAACACCCCACCATCCATACCTTGTCCTTTGTACTGCCTGGGGCCGCATATGAGCCTACGGACTCATGAAGAGAATTATCACACCTCAGATTGTAATCTTGTACCTCTGAGAGTTGTGTACACCTATACTGGTATGCATCATCAGCGGCACTGTTAACAAATGCCTCTCAAATCACTCTCCAGTCCACATTCTCAATGTTTGACTTCTGCTCCCATAGTAAACAATGAGTGGATCACCACCCTTCTGCACAGTGAAGGTAGTATGTACAGTTCCCTGTTGTGTTTTTTTCCCACCTCATTAACTAACAACTAGGTCTTCTTGGAGGACCAAGCAATAAGCATCATGACCCACCAGAAAAACTGCTGTTCATGCCCTCATAAGGGCTGCACTTATAATGGATAACAATGTTATTAGCAGGAGAGGCATACTAATACCTTGAGCGAATCCACTTGACTTCCAGTGTCAGACTACTCCTTTACCTGTGATCTGCAGAACCCTGCAAGGCAGTTACCAGCAGTTCTTCTCCAATAATTTTCTGTGCCCTACTCCACAATGAGAGTTGGCTGTCTATCACCCTTCCAAATCTTAAATGAGCTATACACAACTCCCTGAATACTGTCCTAACAAATGTCAACATCCCCCCCACCCAAGGGTAATCTCCCTACACTGAATTCATGTAACAGTTTAGGTGCAGCCCTGCCACTCTGAGTATTTGTCATCACTGGCTATTCTCATCCACAGTCAGGTAGTGATCACGATGCTGGCAGCCCCACATTTCAGATCCCACAGTGATCTGCTCAGCATCCTCCTTCATGTCTTCAGCTAACCTGAATATAGCTGTACCCTGCTGGAATGGCCTCTTCAGTCCCTCTCTGGCATTCATTCTTCTCACTGTTCCCCACACCAAAAACTGGTGAGTTCACTACCCTTCCACATCATGAATGTGTTTAGTACAGTCTCCCGTGTTATATTTACATATTAATAATAAACACGATCTTCTGGTAAGCCAAGCTGATAGCAGCATGGCACAAGTGGAAAAATAGGCTTTCCTTGCCATATAAGATCTAAACCACCTATGGTTAGGCAGAATTAAATGACGTGCATAATGATGTGCACACCCATCACTTAATAGTGCCTAATCAAAGGTAGACTAGATCTTTTAAGGATAGGAAAGACCATCATTCCCCTTGTTCCCTGCTGCTATAAGCCTAACTTACTGGAAAGATATGTTTATATTTGACATGTCAAAATAAAATGGGGACTGTACTGCTTGCATTCATGATACAGAAGGGTGATGAGCTCACCAGTTTTCAGTGTGAGGAGGAATACTGAAGAATGAATACCAGAGGGGGACTGAGAAGGCCACTCTTCCAAGGCACTGCTATATTCAGGGAAGGGGGGAAGACAGAAGGAGAGAAATATGAGCAGATTACTGTAAGAAATAAGATGTGGCGCTGCCAGCACCTTGATCACTACCTGACCCCATTGTCCTGGCCAACATTCCCCTTTCCATAAAACCAGTTCATGCAGTTGTCCAAGCCTGTGTGTGGATATTAATGTATGAAATGGCTGCCACTACACATTCAGTCACTTCACTACCAGTCTAGTATTGCTTGTAAAGCATTTTGGGATACAATGTGTATGAAAACCACTATATAAATGCTGATTCTTCTTCTTATTATTATTATTTCCCATGGAAAAAGAAGACAAGACAAGCATATATTTGAGTTTCAAGAAAGTATGAACTGTAACATTGGACTGCACAAGAACTTTGCTACAAAAAAGTGGTGGCTCAAGGGGGTGGTGAAGGGTCTGGCTGCCCCCCCCCCCCACATAGTAATGTACTTGCTTGCTGCTGTATTTCACTTTGTTAAAGAAGTCTGATTTATTGATTGTACAAATGTTTGTATTCAAACTATGGATTACATTTGTAGGTACTGTCAAAAACGAACTAGAAAAGACTAATAGCAGAAATTATAAAGGTTTAATAAACATTTTAAAAAGTGCATATTAAGCATGCACACCACCCCAGCACCCCCATTGTAGCATCCTGGATCCACCATAACCACTAGACCACCAGGTTATTCAAGATTTGTACTGCACTGTGGTTTGCCACAGGGAAAGTCGGTTGGATTAAAACACATTTTCAGCATGTTAAAGTAAACAAAATGAACAGAACCATAGCTTAACATGTGCGTTATACAAAATAATGCACATGGTTTTGACCATTTGGGTGAAACAATTCTATACAAAGAGAAAAAAGAACTAGTTAGCACTATAGAGAGACATATATCTCTCTGACTTTGACTCCAATGATGTAATCACAGAACACATTTGGTGGCCATTTTAAGAAGCAGGTAAGACAGTTTTTTTGAAATTAGAAGGCTGATTTGACAATTTTCAAATGCTCTGGAACCATATTTAGATAAATTATGTAAATGTAGTTTTAGCATTAATGAATACAGAAGCATTTCCTTTAGTCACCTACGGAGTCAGATTTTTGAATAGTTTGTTGTCAAAATGCTGTTTAAGTATCCTTTAACTCACCCCCCATTGTGTACTCTTCCCTTGGGTTTTTGTTTCCCAGATGCATAACCTTGCATTTCTTTGCATTGAATCTGAGCTGCCACATATTTGACCATTGTTCCAACCTTGCCAAGTCCCTTTTCATTCTTTCCACCCCACCTTGTGTATCAACCCTGTTGCAGATCTTTGTGTCATCTGCAAAGAGACATACGCACATACCTTTCCTTCCAGGTGCTCTCCAATGTCACTTATAAAGACATTAAAGAGGACCGATCCCAGTACCGAACCCTGCAGTACCCCGCTAGTTACCCTCCTTTCTTTACTGTGGACTCCTTTTACTATTACCCTTTGTGTTCTGTTGTCCAGTCAGTTTTATATCCAGGCTACCACCTTGGGACCAATCCAAGGCTGGCTAACTTGTATATTAATCTTTTGTATGAGACTGTGTCAAATGCCTTGCTAAAATCTAGGTAGGCCATATCCACAGCCCCTCCCTGGTCTACTACTTTGGTCACCCAGTCAAAGAAATCTATTAGGTTCATCTGACATGACCTTTCTGCTGTGAAACCATGCTGCCTTGGGTCCTGTGCCCCGCTGGCATCTAGGTACTCAACAATTCTTTCCTTCAGAAGTGATTCCATCATTTTCCCTACCATTGAAGTCAAACTAACGCGTCTGTAGTTTTCTGCCTCTGCCCTGCTCCCACTTTTGTTAGGTGGAATCACATTTGCCCTCCTCCAGTCCTCAGGTACCACCCCATTCTCCCATTATTTGTTAAAGAGAGTAGTCAGTGGTGTTACTAGTTCTACCCTTAGTTCTTTTAGAATTCTTGTGTGAATCCCATCAGAACCCATTGCTTTGTCCATCCTCAGTTTCAAGAGTTCTTTCAAATCCCTTTCTTCTGTGAATGGACTGGTATCGACCCCCCTATTCAGAGTTTCTCTCTTGTTTGGTTTAGGTACCTCCCCCTCCTCTTCTGTTGTGAATACTGAGCAGAAATATTCATTCAGTATCCCTGCTTTTTCACTGTCACCTTCTGCCCACATTCTCTCCCCTTTATTAAGTCTCTGTATCTCTCCCTTGGTCTTTCTTCACTCCCTAATGTACCTATAAAAGGTTTTATCCCCCTTCTTAACAGAGTTGGCTATCTTTTCCTCAGTTTGTGCCTTTGCTATTCTGACTACCTTCCCTGCCTCCTTCTAATTTAACTGTTAAAGTTCTTTGTCCTGCTCCTTCTGTGTTTCCTTATTTTTCCTGAATGCTATCCTTTTCTCCTTAACCATTCCTGCTACCTCTTTTGAGAACCATAGTGGTTTTTTCCTTCATTTTGTTTTGTTAATTTGCTTCACACAAAGGCTTGTTGCCTCTGCCATGGATGTTTTGATTATTCCCCATTGTTCCTGCACCGCTCCTTTTTGCCCATTTACTAGTGCTTTTCTGAGGCACTCTCTCATTTTTCCCAAAGGCAGCCTTCCTAAAGTCAAATACCCTTGTTTTTGTATGGCTTGACTCTATGGCTGTGTTTATTGTGAACCACACTATTTGGTGGTCACTTGTTCCCAGATGGCTACCCACTTCTAAATATGAGGTCCTTTCTCCTTCCCCATTTAAGAGTACCAGGTCTAAGACTGCTCCCTCCTGAGTGGGTTCCAACACTAGCTGTCTGAGGCATGCGCCCTGTAGGGCATCAAGGATGACCCTGCTCTTGGATGTGCCTGCAGCAAAGGTAGTCCAGTTAACATCTGGCATATTAAGGTCCCCCATCAACAATATCTCCCCTTTTCTGCCATTTTAAGGATGCCTTCTATCATTTCCTTGTCCATTTCCTCCCCCTGAGATGGGGTCTGTACACAACCCCCATGCAGATTGTGGTGCCATTTCCTGTCCCCAGGGTGACCGATAGTGACTCCTCAACTTCCTGTTTACTCTTTAGTTCTGTTGCTTTAATCCCTTCCCTTACATAGAGTGCTTCTCCTCTTCTTCCTCTTTTTCCCACCCTGTTCCTCCTGTACACCGTGCATCCTGGTATGTTGACATCCCAGTCATGGTTCTCTGTGTACCATGTTTCAGTAACTGCCACAATATCCAGGCATCCCTCTTCCATCAAGGCCACTAGTTCAGGGAGCTTGTTGCACAGACTATGGGCATTAATACTCATCACCTTCCATTTATTTTTTATGGCCTTACCCCTTTTAGCCCCATCCCTGTCCTTACTGCCTTTTTCTGCATTTATTCCTGTCCTACTCCCTACTGACTTCTCTACCTTGGTGTTTACCTCTCTAACTACTGTGTTTTGTGGGGGGAGGCTGGGATTTCCCTGCTCCTTTTCAGTGCCTCCCCCCTTGGCTAGTTTAAATGCTTGCCAATGAAGCATTTAAACCTGTCACCTAGGATCCTGGTTCCCCCCTGGACAGATGCAGACCATCATGCCAGTATAAGCCTGCATCCTCCAGGTGGCTCCCCAGTCCCCAATGAAGCCAAAACCCTGAGCTCCACACCAGTTTTTCAACCATTCATTGAATCCCATGGTGCAGAATACCTTAGCATCATCCTTGTCATAGACAGGCAGCACCTCCAAGAAGGTTACCATACATGCTACTTGTCTAAGGCCCCTCCCCAACTCCACAAACTCCTCTTGCACTGCTGTGATCCCATTCATAGTCAGGTCATTTGTCCCTAGGTGGACAATGACATCCAGCTCCCTCCCTCATGCTGCTGCTCCCGCAATCCTGAGGATTTGCTTCCTGTCCCTCTGAGCGGTGGCACCAGGCAGGGACCTTACCTTCCTATCCCCTTCCTCCCCCACTTCTACTCCTGTAATGATCGAGTCCCCCATCAGGAGTTGTTTCCTTCCCCTGTGGGGTCTCATGCCACCCTCCTGTGGGTCTCCTTTGTGGAGGTCCCCAACATCCTCCTTGGTCTCCACTGCAGGTGCCTCCATAGAGGAAACACTCTTTGCCAGAACAGCATATGAATTGTGGAGAGGTACAACTGGAGGCATGCACCTCTGTTCCACCACCCTCTCCCTCCCTGAGCCCACCTTGGTCTAACCGCTCTTCTTTCTTCGCAACCTCTGAGGTAATGGTGGTGGCCCTGGTGGTCCCTGGGTGGGGGAAGAGGTTTCACAAATCCTAGCCTGGTCAGCCTGGAGATGGGCAACCTCCTCCCTCAGACCAGAGAGGTGCCTGCAAACAAGGCAGCATCACAGCCTCCAGAATGTCTCCCGGAACATTGCTGCCCCACAGCCATTGCACTGCATCACTCCCATCTTGACTTATTTTGTGTCCCCTCTCCTGTTGCTTTGTCTGCTTACTGTCTCCTCCCTTTATGTATTTTTACACTTACTTTCCTACTGCCTATGTGCCCTTACAACTCTCGCACTTCCTGTTCTCGGACAGAAACTTCCTGTAGTCTTCAGTAGTCTCCTTCTTCCGTGCTTGAATTCATACCTCCAGCAGTCAGGGTGGAGAAAAAAATTTTTTTAGGTTCCTTCAAGGTTGATGAAACTAATGTGTCTCAGTGATCCTTCCCTTCCTACTGCCAAACAGGAAGTTCCTTTTGTCAGTCAAATCCAGTGGCTATAAAACTAGAACAGGCTTTGGGTGGGAAAGAGGGCAATTCGTAAAAAATCTGTAGTTCTAGACTGCTGTTTCTTGTTCTGAAACCAAAGTTCTCCTCTGTTAATAACAGCAGGAAGCTGTAATTGGAGACATATGCTTTTGTACTCCTAAAGCTGCTAAGCCACCCCCCCAATTCGATTCACCCTCTGCTCTGACTCAGTAAATTAAGATGATACAGACCCTTTCCTCAGAGAAACACACAGTGATTTTCTTCTTTTTTTTCACTTAAGAGACCCCCTTCTTCTAATAAAGTATCTTTTTGCTTAATCCAAACAGATACTGACTCCTGCTGAGATAGAAGTGATTATATAGCCAATACAAACAATAGAAAGTTATTATACTCCTTTATGAACACTAATTGTTGGAATAGGGTCAAATCTGTGGGATAAATCAAGGAGAATCAATAAATAATAGTTGATGATAAATTAGTTGCCAACAAATTTAATTCTTACTTTTGTTTGGTATTTACTAACTCGACAAAACAAAAAATACCAACTTATAAAATCTGAGGAGATATATTTGTATGAGGAGGAAGTTATCAATCTTACAGATCAACTTAATATTAATTCTAGTCCAGGACCTGATGGCATTAATACCATTTTATTTAAAAAAGCGGAAGTACTTTGGCATATCCTCTCTCCTTACTTTTTAATACAGTATGTCTATACATGAAGGTCATATACCTGATGATTAGAGAAGTGTGTTGGTTGTACCTATACATAAATCAGGTGATAGGGGTAAAATTGATAATTATAGGCCAATCAGCCTCACTTCACACTGTTGTAAACTATTAGAGCGGCTTATCAAGAATAGGCTACTGCAACATCTAGAAACCACAGATCAAACTGATGCTGAATAACATGGTCTTGTCAAGGGAATATTATGCACCACTAATTTAATTACATTCTATGAGAATGTTAGTAAAATTCTGGATGAAGGGATTCCATCTGATATAATCCTATTAGATTTTTACAAAGCCTTTGATAGAGTAGTACATGATAGATTCATTACTAAACTCATTTCATTAAAAGTTAATAGTCATCTAATCAAGTGGACACAAAATTAGTTATTAAACAGGAAACAAAAGGTGCGTATCAATGGCATACTGTCTGATAAGGGAGATGTGGGCAGTGGAGTACCACAGGGTTCAGTGCTCAGACCCTTATTATTTAATATCTATGTCCAAGACAATGAATAAAAATACTAAATCCCATATAAGCAAATTTGCAGATGACACTAAGCTATGTGGTGAAGTCAACACTATTGACAAACACTTTCAGCTAATTGCAGATCTGGCAGAGATTGAAAGCTGGGCATATGAAAATTATATGAAATTTAATACTGACAAGTGTGTAGTTCTTCATGTTGGCAGGAACAATGCTGGATATTCTTATATCCTTAACCAAACTATTATTAAGTCAGCTCAATGTGTCAGAGATTTGAGAATAGTGGTTAATGACACTTTTTCATCAGATAGACAGTGTAAAAAATTAGCCAATTCCACACAGTCTTTACTAACTAGAATAAGAAGATAATTTATTGGAAGATCGGAACATCTTATTATACCCTTATATAAAACCCATGTACGTCCTATTATGGACTATAGTTCACAATTTTGGTCCCCATACTTAAAAAAAGACATCAGGTTATTGAAAGGGGTGCAAAGAAAAATAACTAGATATATTCCTAGACTAAAAACAAAGCAATATTATCTTAGACTGCAGGAGACTGGTCTACAAACATTGGAGGCAAAAAGACAAAGAGGAGATCTTTTGTTGTTGTATAAAATAATTCATAGTGATGTTGGTTTACAAGAATTTAATATGCAATATAGTAATACAAGGAGGAATCTCCATTCTCATAATCAGAAAATAGTGGTTGAAAATACTAAAACCCTTAAAAGGGATCACTATTTTATAGTTAGAACTCCTCTTGCATGGAACAAGCTTTCTCAGGATGCAATAGATAGTACTAATCTGGAATCCTTTAAAAAGTATTCAGACTGTACTTATTATAATAACAATATATTGGTGTAATTATACCCACCTATGTGGGAGACATATAAAATGGGCTTGTCGACTCCCTTATGTCATTTAAATCCTAGTAATTCTAGTTATCAGTAAAAAATATGCAGTTCTAGACTGCTGTTTCTTGCTCTGAAACCAAAGTTTTCCTCTGTCAAAAGGAAGCAGATCTTCCGGTTTATGTAGCATTAGTCACCTCGGGTGAGTATACGGGTCTCGTTACTCACACCACACAATGCATTGTTCTATATCTTATAATAATAACTGGTAGTGTAGTGGTTAAAACACCAACTTGGAAACCAGGGCATCTCAAGTTCAAACTTAACCAAGGCCAAATACTCACTGTATGGCATTTAGTAAGTCATTTAAAGTGTGTTTCTCTATGAAAACAAAAAACTTTAAACTACACAATTTGCAACAAGTATGTTTAACTTTAGTGTTTTCTTGTTTTTCCACATTCATACAAAGATAATTTGATGGCAGATAAGGGCCACTTGGCCCATTCAGTCTGTCCATTTCTCCCTACCTGCACGATTACAGCAGACTGGGTACAATCTATAACTCTCCCTTCCCTTCTTTCTTACTACTATGATTCCCTTCTGCTTATGCCATGCATTCTTAAACTCCACCACTGTTTTCACCCCCAGCACCTCTGCTGGAAGGCTGTTCCAGGAATTCACCACTCTTTCTGTGAAGAAGCATTTCCTTGAATCTCTCCTGAATCTACCTCCCTCCAGCTTCACAGTATATCCCCTTGTTCTTGAGTACCATTTCTCCTGAAAAATAATTCCTTCCTGTCTTTCATTTACCTCCCTTGAGATATTTAAATATAATTAAATTTGTAATTGTTGTTATTCTTTTTTCAACGAGGTAAGGTCCACTAGGCACAAACGCCTGTTTTCAGGGGTGACCTGGGAGCAATGGGGTGGTTAAATGACTTGCTCAGAGTCACACAGTATTCAAGTGGAGGTTGTGGCAATGAAACCAGGTCTGCTGAAAGTATCAAGCTCATTCACACCTCATTACTCTAACCTCTAGGTTATACTGCCAGCCCCGGGTCTCAGTCAAATTCCCACCCTCCCTCCTCTGTTCCAGGGTATACATAAGACTCCATACCATTTTAGTTGCCATCCTCTGAACCACCTTCACTCAGTCTAAGTGGTATTCATAACTGGACACAATAGTTTAGGTGGGGTCTTACCAATGATCTATACAAAGGCAGCACCACCCTCCTCTTTCTGCTGGAACTATCCCTCCCTATGCACCCCAACATCACACTAGCCATCCCTCTTGCCTTGTTGCACTGCCTGGCCACCTTTACATTATCTGATATGTTTACCCCCAGATCTCTTTCCTGCTTGGTGGTCATCAATACCACTGCACCCATTTTGTACTCCCCCACTGAGTTTCAGTGCCCTAGGTGCATTATTTTGCACTTTTTGCATTGAAACCTAACTTCCATACTTTTGACCACTCCTTTTGTTTTCTCAAGTCTCTGCTCATCCTTTCCACCTCCCCTGAAGCATCCACCCCTTTGCAGAACATGGCGTCATCTGCAAAAAGGCAGATCTTCCCTTCCAGCTCCTCTAAAAAGTCACCTATAAAGATATGAAAGAGGACCAGTTCCTCACTGATGGTTTTATCTGATAAGGGTGAATCCCTAAGAGCAAACCCAGAATCGCGAGTCACAAAGGGTAAAACCAAGACGTCAACTTTTCCTTTTTTTTGCAGGGGGCAAAACCCCCTTACTATTATACAGTAACTAACTCCAAGATGACAGCACCTTGTGGAAGGGGTCAAACTTTTGTCCCCGTTCCGGTTTCAGACTATAGGCATCACAATTCTGGGTCTTGGCATTTTTTTTTTCGCCCTCATCACTGACCACCAGCACTGATCTCTGAGGTGCCCTTCTTTTCACCATCTCTTTCTCGGAGTGAACTCCGTTTACCACCACCCTCTGTCACCTATCCCTGAATAATTCTCTTAGCCAGTTTACCACATTTGAACCCACTCTTAAGCTACTCAGCTTGCTTACTAGTCTGTTATGTTGAACAGTCTTGAAAGCCTTACTGAAATCTAGATAGGCCACATCCACCACTTCAAACTGATCTAAATCCGTTATCTCTGTGACACAATCGGGTAGTGCACTGCATTCTTAATCAAAAGGTTGGTGGTTCAAGTCCACCTAACAACACTTACACAAAGATCTGCAACAGAGTTGATGCTCAAGGTGGGGTGGAAAGGATGAGAAGGGACATGGCAAGTTTAGAGGAATGATCAAATGTATGGCAGCTTAGATTCAATGCTAAGAAGTGCAAGGTAATGCACCTGGGAAACAAAAACCCAGAGGAAGAGTACACAAAGGGGGGTGAGATACTAACAACAACAAAAATGGAAAGGGACCTGGGGGTAGTCATATCAGATGACTTAAAGGTGGGCAAGCAATGTGAGAGGGCAGTAAGGAGGGCTGGGGGGATACTGGGATGCTTAGAGAGAGGCATCACCAGTAGAAAACAGGAAGTTGTTATCCCTCTGTACAGACAGCTGGTGAGACCCCATCTGGAGTACTGTGTGCAGTTCTGGAGACCCAATCTCTGCAAGGACATAGACAAGATGGAAGCTGTCCAGAGGAGGGCAACTAAAATGGTGCAGGGTCTGCACCAGAAGACATATGAAGAGAGACTAAAGGAGCTTAATATGTATAGCCTCGAGGAAAGGAGGGAGAGGGAGGACATGATAGAAACTTTCAAATACCTCAAGGGAATCAACAAAGTCCAAGAGGTAGCATCTTTCAAAAAGGGTGTGCAAGAACAAGGGGCACAATTTGAAGATGGGGGGGTGGCTCAGAGGTAATGTAAGGAAGTGTTTTTTCACAGAGAGGGTTGTGGATGCATGGAACGGCCTTCCGGAGGAGGTTGTGGAGTCAAAAACAGTGGTTGAATTCAAGCATGCATGGAACAGTCATAAGACAATTCTAGGGGGTTGGGGTAGAAAGAAGTAGGCTGCTGGTTAGCTAGGATCTGCAGCGTATCCATTAGGTAGGGGAAAAGGGCGGAATAGGTGGGCCAAGCGGTCCTTATCTGCTGTCAAATTCTATGTTTCTATGTCACCCAGTCAAAGAAATCTGTCAGATTCATTTGACATGATCTCCCCCTTGTGAAAACATGTTGATGCGGGTCTTGTAACCCACTGGATTGAATATATTCCATAATCCCTTCCTTCAGCAGTGCTTCTATTAATTTTCCTACCACATATGTCAGACTGACTGGCCTATAACTGCCAGCCTCCTCCTTGCTACCATTTTTGTGTACTGGGACTGCATCCACCTTCCTCCATTCCACTGGAACCTCTCTTGTTTCCAGTGAGTTGCTAAATAGAGCTGTCCGAGGTACAGCCAGTATTTTTCTGAGCTCCCTCCATACCCTTGGATGCACCCCATCTGGTTTGTCAACCTTCAGCTTAGCAAGTTCCTTCAGGACTCTCCCTTCCAAAAAAGGATTGATGTCCATTCCCTTCCTCCAATGTTTCTGTTACTTTTTTGTGGCCTTTCCCTTCTCCTTCCTCTGTGAGCACTGAACAAAAGAATTTTTTTCAGGATTTCTCTCTTTTCCTGATTCCTGGTCCCCCTCTGCATAGTTCTCCCTTCCCCTTTGTGTAGTGTGACTATATTCACCCTCCTCTAGTCCTCAGGAATTTCTCCCATTTCCAGTGAGCTGTTAAATATAACTGTCAGAGGTGCAGCCAGTATTTCCCTGAGCTCCCTCAATATGTTTGGATATAACCCATCTGGTTTGTCCACCTTCAAATTAGCAAGTTCCTTCAAGACTCTCCCCCTTCAAAAACAACTGGTGTCCACCCCCCTTCCACCAAAAAGCTTCTGTTACTCTATTTTGGCCCCTCCGCTTCTGCTTCTTCTGTGAGCACTGAGTAAACGTATTTGTTTAGGATTCCTGCCTTTTCCTGCCCCCCCTTCCCAAACATCCCCTTTCACTTTTTAACCTTACAATCCCACCCCTGGGTTTGCACTTTTCACTTACATACCTAAAAAATGTCTTATCCCCTTTTGTTACCTCCTGGGCTATTCTCTCTTCAGTTTGTGCTTTTGCACTCATTACTGCTTTCCGTTCTTTGCTCTGTTTCCCCTTATACACCTCCCTATCTTCCTCCCTCTGCATTTCCTTATACCTTCTGAATGCTACCCTTTTGTCTTTTACCTTTTCTGCCACATTCTTCAAGAACCATCTTTTTCCTTTCGCTTTTGCTCACTTGATGCAGAAGCATTTTTGCCTTTATTATGCTCCCTTTTAACTTTTCCCACTGTTCCTCCTACCCACCCTGGCCATCCCCCCACCAGGACATTCCGGAGGCATTCACCATCTTTATAAAATCTGCCCTCCTGAAATCCAGGACCCTCACCCTTCTGAGGTTCTGTTTCGCAGCTGTCCTTATATTGAACCACACCATATAGGGATCACTTGTCCCCATGTGGCCTCCGACTTTGACATCTGCAACAATCTCCCTGTTAGTGAGCACCAGGTCCAGTATTGCCTCATCATGAGTGGGTTCACTGACTAGTTGCCTGAGGAATGCCCCTTACAGACAGTTCTGGATATCCTTGCTTCCAGCTGAAGCTGCTGCTTGGAGGCTACAATCTATATTTGGCAGGCTGAAGTCCCTCACCAGCAGCATCTCCCCCGTTTCTGCTATCTTCTGAAGATTTGGGACACCCATGCCCCCCTTAAAACAGCCAGAGTAAGGCGCACCCACCAACCCTGGATAACCCCTGATATCCTGGCCAAGTCAGAGCTTGCGACCATGCTTGGCACTGTTTCAAAGCTTCAGGCACCCAAGCCCACCTCCAAGCCTTCCGTACCCTCAATAACAACTGTACCTTAAGCATCTGGTATGCAAAGTCTGACTTTTTAAATCTCGGTTGCACTCCTCTAATAGTACTCTGTCCTCCTTCTGGCATGACTTTCACTCGCTTCTTCACCCCTCGTCTGACTGCCCCCCCCCCATTCAGGTGAATGACTAACTTATATCCAATCCAGCTCATGTTGCTGAAGCCCTTACTAAATACTTCAGTTCCTGTGCCATTTCCGTAGAGCCTGCCCCCCATCCCACCGCACTACCCCCTCCCTCTCTTATGGCCTTCTGGCCTCCATCTTCCACCTATTCTACCATCTGAAGTCTTGAGAACCCTTATCTATCTCAACCCAACAAGTGTAGCCCTGATGGACTTCATCCCCGGCTCCTAAAAATCTCTGGCCCTTCAATAATGACCCTGTTAACCTACATCCTTATTCTTTCTCTCTCCTCTGCCACAGTCCCAAATGCCTGGAAGTCTGCCACTGTTCTCCCCCTCCACAAAGGTGACGACCCCATTACCCCTGGAAACTTCCACCCAATCTCTCTTCTCCCCACCCTTGCCAAAGTGCAAGAATCCCTAATTCTTGCCAGACATAACAATTTCCTGTCTTCATCTGACACCCTCTCACCATTCCAATCAAGAGTCCGGAAATCCCACTCAACCACCTCTTCTCTGCTATGTTTCACGGATGCCATTCACTCAGCCATAGATCAATGTCAGATCACCTCAGCTATATTTATCAACCTCACAAAGGCCTTTGACTCTATTTCCCATTCTGTCCTACTCTCTAAGTTAAGTTCTATATTACTTTCCCCAGATTCTGTAGTCTGGTTCAGCTCCTACCTAACCGGCTGCTCCCAGTCTGTCTCTATCAACAGAGTCCTCTCTCCATCCCTACCTATACTTGCTGGTGTTCCCCAGGGTTCAGTCCTTGGGTCTGTTCTCCTTTCCCTCTTTATAAATGATCTCCCATGCTGGCCCAGTGGCGCTGAAGGTTGAGGTGCTGGATGCCACACCTCCCCCCCGCTGGTGACCCGAGTTCGGGAACGGACCCAGGTCACCAGAGGTCAGCAGGTGTGGAGAGGGATTGAGAATCCGTGGACTGCTTTCCCTCTCCGAGGGAGGGGGGTCACCAGCTGTAGGCACGCTAGTGACCTCTGGTGGAGGCTGGGGGTGGTGCGTTGGCACTACTTGGAAGGGGGTGATTGGGGCACGACACTGGGAAGGAGCGTGTGCAGACATGTGCGTGCTTCCTCCATTGGTGTCTTTGCATGCCCCAGTTCACGCCAACCCAGGAACGGGGAAAATGACACCGGTCACGGCGGCTTGATGGCCGTTCAGTGGGATGCCCGGCTCCGAGGGCTCACGGCAGTTACTGGATCCTGTGTCAGTGGAGACAATGGGGGCCTCTCCACCACCCCGCCGCGGGGGGAAAACCATGGGGGTATATGGTAAAGCCCAACTAGGAGCCAGGGCGATCTGGATGGCAGCCCGGAGAATGTGGGACGCATGTATGTGGATGGCAGACTGGGGGCCAAGGTAAGAAAAATTACCAACAAAAATAAATAAATAAATGATCTCCCCTCTGCCAGTACCCATGCCCGCATTCCCATGTATGTGGACGATACTGTACTCTTCCTATCCAGCCTATCTATCCATGTAGTACAATCTTACCTTCAAAAAGATCTCTCATCAGTCACTACCTGGTTTGAAAACAACTGCCTTAAGCTTAATACCTAAAAAACTGTGGCTATGACCTTTGGCTCTAAACAAAAACTTGCCAGGCTTCCTTCCTTTCTAATTTTCTTCTCTGCAGTCAACACTCCCCTCGACAATGTTCTGATCTATAAGTATCTTGGCATCTGGCTCAACCCATTCCTCTTTTTCTCCTTCCACTACAACGCTCTCTACACCAAACTACACCCTAAGCTAGGATTACTTTATCACCACAAATCCAGTCTCCCTCTCCCTGTAAGATGTGACCTCCTGGCAAAATGATCCTCCCAGCCTTTGACTATGTAGACATTGTTTACAGTGCTGCTCCAGCTACCTCCCTCGCCTAATTGGATATGTTCTTTCATGCATTCGGTAGGTTCACTTCTTATTCCTTCCCCAAACTCACCACTATGACCTTTACTCCTCCCCTTCCCCTCAGTCAGTCTCACAGAGGTGCTCCTCTCATTGCCCCACCTTCATTGCTAAATACTGGTTTGGGTCTCTCCCGTCTTATCTTGCCTCTGACTTCACTCCTTCTACTCCCTCACCCTACAACTCACATTCTAACAGTACTCGGACTTTCTCTCTCCCACATGTCTGCACCTCCGTGGGAAAACTCTCCTTATCTCACAGACTTCCCTTCCTCTGGAACAGCCTTCCCTCCCACTTACGCTTCTCTCCTTCCTTCCCTACTCTCAGGTGCCTACTCAGACCACCCCCCAATACCTCCTGCATCTGTTCTTCCACCTAGGCCTCGCCTGTCATATCTGACCCCTCTTGTTCGGGGGGAGGATTGAGCATCCCATGGATTACTGTCCTCCTCTAGGGAAGTAGGGGATCTGTGGTCAGAGCTAGACTGACCCCTAGCAGAAGGCTGGGGGTTGGCACACCGACACTACACAATGCGAGTGGAGGTGGGGCAGATGCCTGGCATGCTGCACCTGGGAGTGTGCTTGGCACTGCCACTGGCGTCACTGCATGCCACCTCCCTCACACTGGGGAGAAAATGGAAAAGGGCCAGTTGCTGTGTGAATGACATTGGCCATCCCACGGCTCTGCACTGGCATTCAGGGCTCTCTCTCTCCCACACCAAATCCATTCTTTGGCAGATAGGTGACCACCGTCAGATCCCCGTCATGGGGGGGGGGGTGCCAACTGTGGGGGATGCTTGGGCCTAGGACCCACATCACATCTGTGATTCCAGCGGTGTGGTGTCTCCCTGTTGAACCCCACCATGGGGGGGGGCATGGAGGATGACTGAGAGAAGAGGTAAGCCCCTGGATGCAGGTGGTGGGGTCAGTGGAGGGCTTGGCTGAACCATGGTGGGCTGCAAAAAACCCCATAGAGCAATACTTTTAATATTGCTGTCATCTTTTTAGAAATATTCATTACAGATGAGGTACAACTACTTCTTCATCTCTGATGTGTGAACTATAGGAAACATATATGATTACAGATTTACACTATGCTAACTAAAACTCCAGTTCACTTTCTCAAAATGCAAAATTAAGCATGCCGGTGTTGTTTACAGTTGATGCTTAATTATGCTTAGCATGTGTAGTTCATTTTCAATGGCCATAAATATTGCAAGTGTAAATGGAGCCATGGTTTCAAAGGTAAGATCAGTTTTCACATTAACTGGCAACATATACATTTACATAAATAGAATCTACTTAAACAGACTTAATGAGCCAAGGGAAATGTGTCCAATGGTGTTCCTTGGAAAGGAATTAAAGTATTAGGCTCTCATGCTTTATGATTAATGTGTCTTTGTTATATTGGATTGAGAATCCAGATAAGATCTTAAAGAGCAGGCTGGGTAAAATCTTGCCATAGTGTATATCAGGAAGTAATTATAGCTGTGTTAACTCTAAAAGATTGTCCATAATATCAGTGCATTATAGGCATTCAAAATAGGTCAAGTACTAGTTTTTTTTTTTTATGATTCTTAAAAGGATTTAGCATTAACAGGGCTGCAAATCATTTTGTAAGTACAATAACATTGTTGATTCATGTTCAAAATATATTTTTTTTAAAACATGTTGAGAACATCAGTTGAGGTTTTCCAAGTAGGAAAAAGCTCTTTAACCCCTTGCTTCTCAAATCTCCAACTGTTGTACCAGGGTTCTCTAGGGGAAATGCATGGATTCCCCTGAGGAATCCACTAAATATTTAAGGGGTAGACATGACTTTCCTTGAGTGTAAGTTTAAATGGTGTCAGTTTCAAACGAGATAAGAGGTTCTGTCTGGACATACATTTGGACACGTTTATGGGAAACAAATTGCAATTAAGAAAACTTTAATATATTTTTTAAAAGGTCCGAAATGCACCTTAAGGAGTTAGTGGCACCAAAAGCAACAAACTGAAAATGATATCCATTTTTAAAAACTGTTAGTTTTTATTTCTAAAGTATTGTTTCATTTTTTTTGCTAATTAGGTTTTCTAACTGATCGCATTTGGCGTGATATATAAAACTGTACTTTACTTGAAGGTTGGCTTATCTAGTGCAGTTGCTTTTCATACCTCATCAGCACTGTGACCATACTGACTTTGACAACATCAGTGACCTGGCTGGCAGCAGCTGAGTGGCTCTTCTTAGAAAATTGTGATGTCACAGTCAGTGAAGTCACAATACTGATGAGATATGAAGGAAAAAGGAACAATTTATAAAATGAAAAGAAAGAGACTAGCAATTTCATTGGACAAAGCACATCACCTGACAGAAGTTTAAATAAGTATACACACTTCAGCCAAGGAGAAGAAACTGAATATCCCCCTCCTGCACTGCAAATCACTAGACTCATGCACCAGCTTTCAAAGCAAACCTGCCTGCCCTTCTTTCTTGCCCATCAGTGCTGCCCAGTCAACTTGCAGAAAGATAAAGCACAGCTATAGTGCAGCTCCTCAACAGCAGCAATAGCATCCATCAGAACCTGTCACATTGTCATTAAAAGGGGCCAAGATGGATTATAGTATTTAATCACTTCTTACACTACAACATGTATGTAACCCCTCTAGAAATGGGGGCTCCCGAAAAGTCTTTACTTGATCTTGCCTAAATGCTCACTGCCAGGCTGGTGTCCTGCATTTTAGCAGTTTAACTGTGATTGCCAGAGAGTGCCTGTATAGCCTCTGTGTACTGTCTCTTTATGAGCTGCCTGGATTGCAGTCATAAGTAATCTGAGAGAGAGCTCTGTTAAAGATGTAACTATTTGCTGAAAATCATTTAGAGTGATAATGATAATGTAGTTTTAATAATAGCCTTCTTTGCAGCAAGGACTGTTTGGTTTATCCCTACCACTTTGGCCCGGGACTGCCGAATTGGACCAATCAGTACTGGTGGGACCTAAAATGGAGATGGACTGCAGGAGCTGCCTGGAGTCAGAATCTGTAGGAATTGTAGTTTGGGGCTTTTGGTGCCTTTTTGCACTTAAAGGGGGCGTACCTGTTGTGACTGAGATGAATCAGCCAACCGAACCTTTTGGATCTTGGGGAAATTCCCAGGCTTGCTGGCAGTTGAGTCAGATCTAAGTTGAGATCTGAAGAAGCAGCAACTAGAGGCAGTCTCTGTGGAAAGGCTTGAGTTTTGGCTTGCATGCCTGCCTGCTGCCCTGAGAGGGAGAAGAAAATCAGTTCGGACTGAATCCGAGTTTGTGAGAATGAAGTAAGTCATTAAGTTGTGACCAGGATCAACCTGAAGAAGACCAAAGATTTGCTGAATGCATCGGCCTGTCAGGATTTCCTGCTACCTCTAAACTCCCAGTGAGTGCAGAGACTTTGCGATTGTGATCGGAGAGTGGTTTGCCTGGTATAGTAGAATCCCTTACATGTAAATGTGCTGTGTGTTTATATTGGGTCATGACTTGTTTCCCCACTGTGTGAATTGTGTTCTGCTTGCTGAAAGCTGTATCCTGCTCGATCAGACTGAATCCGCGTTCATCTCTATACGGTCTGGGCCTTGCCATATTGGCCCTTCCAGACTACCCCACTGCACGTAGAAAACCGTAGATGAGAGACCTGCCTGGGGATCAGCCCCCTGCTCCACGCTTGAACAGGAATGACGCCTCGATGAATCGTGCGGGCCCTGCTTCTCCTGGCACTCCAGATCGACTACCTGCAGTCTCAATTTTCGTCCACCCTCTGTCCAGTCTTGGGTATCGTGAGTAACCGTCAGGGTAGCTCCCTGCAACAACAGCTTAATCTAAGTGTGTCATCTGATTGTCTTGTTGTTTCTTTTCTTTCACGAACTGAGCCCTCTGGCTCCGGATTACAATTAGTGTGTGTGGTGCATGTTGTTTTCTTCCATCACAGGGCCCCAACCAGCTGTGAAGCCGGCCTACCCCAGGCAATGATCCTGGCTAGCCCCTTCTTCACCTGGGTACCCAGAGTGTGTGACTGTTTATGGACCCTGAAGTGCATGCATAACTGTTTGATGGATACAGCCTTTGAGCAAATTAACCTGATTACGCCCCTCCCTTGTTCAAGTCCCTTAAATAAATCAGATCTAACTCTTTTTGCATTTACCCTGACTGTGGTTCCAGTTTGTATAATAGTATTGTACTGCTGTTACTTGCTGTGTATAACCTTGTTTTACAGGGGGTCATCAGGTTCGTGCCAGAGGAACGCCCTGGTGGTAAGTGCAAACAGTGTGGGTACTTGTGTGGTGTATCAGGGGTATTGTGAAAGTGATTATTGTGTATTGTTCTGGCCACTAGTAAGGAAAGAGGGGGATTACAGTGTCCTGGAGGGCTGTTCCCAAGTTAGCTTGACCACTAACAACCTAGACCTCTGGGTGGAGGTACCCATTTCAGAACTCAGGCCCCTTAACCTGCTCCTAGCCAAGCAGGTAGGGGTAGTAGCCCTTGGGATAGTGCCACCTAGGGGTTACATGTACAGTCACTGTTCTGTTGCACTCATACGGTTGTGTTCACCTATTTATTAAAGCACACTGGCCATTTGGACAGTTTTATACAGTAAGTGAAATAGACAAGTTTAGAGTATAGTTTAAAGGATCTGATATGCACTTACTAGGGGTGTATGAACACTCAGCCTTTGGCCTTGTGCCTTCCATACCTGTAGCATGCATCTCAAATCCGTTACACCCCACTCTGCTGCTGGCCTGACAACACAGTGGTAAGGCTACTGCCCACTTTGTAGGGCACCCAGGCTCAGGAATGAACTCAAGTCAATTGGGGGCTGGGCAGAGGAGAGATTATTGAGCATCCCTGGGACATCTCTCCTTCCTTGGTGGGAGGGGGACAGCATTCTGCTATATGTCTGCTTTCTGGCAGAGGGCATGAGGCAGCACTGTGGAACCACATCAAGGCAGGTGCAGCTGACAGATGCTGACATAGGACTGCACACCTGCACCCTTGCGAAGAAAAAGCAGGAGCCGGAGGAAAAAATAACTGGTCCTTCATTGTGCCTGCACCCCCACAGGCCATCATGGCAGTCCACCCACAACTATCATGGTCCTGGGTAAGTGGTAGCTACTGCATAAGTCCATGAAAATCTCAGTGATGGGAATGGAGGAGTGCCATAAGGCAAGTCTTGTAGTGAGGAAAAGCTTAATTGAAAAAAAAAGTACACCTAGGCATGATTTATATGTCAGCCTACGGGTTTGGTACTGCTCCACATATAGCTGCATTGGTGCTGGCCAGAGGGCTATGCAGCGCTGTAAAAGAGCACCCCCATATCCCAGAGTGGTATCTGGGACCCTCTATAACTAGAAGTAATGCTCAATTGATGGGGTACCTCACAGAAAAAATTTGCATTTGCTTCAGAATCTAGAATTATAGTCACAGGGCTCAGTTCATATGCAAACCTCTTGAAGTCAATAATCACAGGAAAAGCACACACAGGGATTTACTGTTGATAACTGTTCAGTTTTATCACTCCTTACACTGAGGGTCCAGAGACCTTGGAATATTACAGCTTAGAGATAGCTCTGCATTATTCCAATGTCATATTCTCCCCAACCTCTGGTAGGATCATGAGAATGGCTCCTTTAGTGCTCACATCTCGGGCATGTCATCTTCTTGAGAAAGGTTTCATCAGCACTAACATCTCAGTGACTTGTGGGAATGGCTAAACCAGCACTCACAACTCAGTATGACAACTTATAAGACAGGACTACTTACTGTATTTGTGTCCAATCCTGCATTCTCATTTCATACTGCAGATGTATGAGAAAGGCTCCTTTTGCACTCACAGCTCATGGGACAGGAGGCATCAGCATCACGGTAAGTGAGATCCGCTATCTTGGGCTGTATGATTACCCTATACCACTTCTCTTAGGAGGAGTAAGATGGCGGCCAAGCTCACATTCTCACATTCTAACAGTACTCTCCTTCTCTCACAGATTTCCCTTCCTCTGGAACAGCCTTTCCTCCCACTTACGCTTCTCTCCTGCCTTTCCTACTCTCAGGCGCCTACTCAGACCACCCCCAATACTTCCTGCATCTGTTCTTCCACCTAGGCCCTGCCAGTCATATCTAACCCCTCTCGGTCAGGGGGAGGACTGAGCTAAGCTCAAGGCTGCCATCGGGAAGAGCTCTTTGGGGAGCTGGTTTTGCTGCTTTTCATGGCTCCTTTATTGCTCAAATCTCAGCATTTGGGAGAATTAATTTATTCCATAATTGTTGCTTTGTCCGGAATAAGTTTTAATTTTATTTTAGCTAGCAGTAGGTAGGGAAAAGTTGTTTGGTAGGGTCGGGCAGTGAGAAAGACTTAGGAGTCAGCATTTGTATTTTAGGGAGGTTTCTTGAGCAGTGTACACTGACTATACTGCGGATTTATGCAAGGAGTTCTTAAAGTTGTATATGTTGTCAGCTATCTCACCTCCAAAAACCGAAGCTGCCAGGAGTTGTTGGCTGGAACATCATAGAATCATAAAATGAACAAATGAACACAGAAGGAACATCAAAGAAGATTCGGTATTGGAGTACCTGTGTAAGAAGCGTTGGTGTGTGTTGGCGGTCGTTTGAGGAGGAATGTTGGGGTAACCAGGAGGTGCGATAGTGGAGTATCATTTTGTCTTGGGATGACCTGAACAACACTCCCCCACCCCACGGCACTGACTAGATCACAAAAGTTACAAGCAGATAAACTTTGATTGGAATTTTCCAGTTGCTGTATCGGATCGTTACAAGCCACTGTTACACCAACAGTGTTAGGTGTATGTGTTTTGCTGCAGCAAAATTGGTGAGAATGGACTAACTTCTCCATGGTTGTCTGAAAACTGTGCAAGGTTTATTCTGTCCAATTCACTGGTGAGAGCGGCGACCTAGTTCACTGCAGTTTTCACCCCACACCTCCTCACCCCCCACCCTTCCCCCACCCCCCACTCTTCCACTTAAAATTCTGTCCCTGCCCCTCCCCATGCAAGCCCCTTCATCAGCCTTTGCCTGTTCCATGAGTTCTCACCTTCCTATCAAAGCCATTTATTTTAACCCCCCCCACTACACCAGGCCTTACGCCACCAAGTTGTCTTTGCTTGCAAACTGCAGGCACCTAAGGCTTCTATTCCTATTGCTCCTTATCTCAGGCTCTGTTCACCCCAATCCCAGCCCCTTACCCCCTACCCTTTTCAACCCTCACTCCTCCCCCAAACCCTCTAAACAGCTCACTTTTGCTCACCTGACCATGCAAAGCCTTTTGGCAATAAAACCTTAATTGAGTCCTGGGTGATGGCTAATGCTTTTGATGTCATTGCCCTCATTGAAACCTGGCTGAAGGAGGACATCTCCCTCAATAAAATTCTACTTGAGGGTTACTCAATCTTTAGAGGAAACAGAGGTGGAAAGCGTGGGGGAGGCTGCCTCATATGGGTTGCCGATCACCTCCTTGCCACCAAATTCAACCCCCCCACTTCCCACCTCCTCCCTCAAGTCCATCTCAATAACCTCCTCCTTGGAGTGGATAAAATGGTCACAGTCAGCCTGGTTTACCTACTATCCTCCTCCTCACCCCATGATCTAGACTCCTTTCTAGATATCGAGATCTCCTTTACCCAAGGGAGAGATTGGTTCATCCTAGGGGATTTCAACCTTAACTGGCTGTCCCCTCACTGTGACTCCACCAATGAATCCTTACTTGACCTTGGCCTCCACTAGCTCATCACTGAACCTACCAGAACCAACTACAAGACTGGATCTCAATCACTCATCAATTGGGTCCTGGTCTCACACCCCTCCCATATCACAGCCTCCGTAGTTCTTCCCAACTCAGTCAGTGACCACTGTGCTGTTTTCTGCCATTGGTCCACAAAAACACCCCCCTGCCCCCACAAATTCATCCAAACCAGGCTATTGAAGAAGCTGGATGCCTCTGAGTTTTCCAAAGCAGTCCTAGCCAAGACTGGTCCTTCACTGAAAACATTTCTGACATCTGCAAAGCACCTGAAGCCTTTAGCAATAAGTTCCTTGCCCTCTGCGACCATTTCATCCTGCTTAAGAAGTTCCGGGTCAAGGGTTCTAGACAAGAATGGGTCACCCCTGAGCTTCAAAAACTAATGAGGGATAGGGACCGAGCCTGGAAGTTGTACAGAAAACACAAACCCCCCCCAACTCCTCCAAGACTTCAAAACTCTCAGGAACAGGTGCAAATCTTCCACAAGAGCTATTAAATCCTCCTTCATCCTGTAAAAACAACGTGCTGCTCTGGGAAACCCTAGGAGGACCTGAAACATTCTTAACAGCCTAACTGGTAGGGGAATTTCTGAAGAACGTAGTTGTCTCACCTCCAAAAGGGACCACCACCACCGAGCCAAGCTAAATAACATCCCTTTTCAATAAATACTTCGATGACCTCGACCAGTACAAGCACAGCTCCCCTCCTACCCCATCTACCCCAACCCCCCCCGTCTCCCACCCCAAGTTCCATTTTAGATACCTAACCCTGCTGAAGTGGACAAGTTAATCACAACATATGATCCAAGACCATCCAAGGGTGCCAACAACATTGACTTCAGAGTTCTCTGTCTTGTCTGTGACTCCCAGGCCATCCCTCTCACTAACATCCTCAACCACTCCCTCTGCATGGGGTCCTTCCCTAGAACATGGAAGTGCACCATTATTTAACCTCTTCAAAAATCCGGTCCCAAGGATCTAGTAACCAGCTACTATCCCAACCCCCTCCTTGCCCCTCACTCCAAAATTTTAGAGAAAGTGGTCCACAGGCAAACCATAGCATTCCTCTCCAAGTACCACCTGCTCAAGGAGGCCCAGCATGGGTTCTATGCTCGCCACAATACCAAAGCTGTCCTCATCAAGTTCACCCACTCCACTGAGCAAAGCCAACAACGAGGCCTCCTAACTGGTACTGCATTTACAGACCTCACCAAAGCCTTCGACCTCATTGATCATGAAGTCCTCCTCCAAACCCTGGCTGGCCCCCATTTCTCACCAGAGGTCTGCCTCTGGTTAAAGGACTACCTAATGGGTAGATTCCATTACACCATTATTGACTGTGTTCTTCCGAATTCTGCCCCACCAAATACGGCATTCCCCAAGGGTCCATCCTGGGCCCTCTGCTCTTCTCTCTGGTCATTAACTCCCTACCTGACATCTGCACCTCCTCTGAACTCATTCTCTATGCCTATGACGCAGCCTTTTTCTGTCAGAACAAAAACCCACCACTCTCATTAACAAACTCCAGTTCAATTTCAGCAGACTTCTCACCTGGTTCACATCCAAAGGTCTAGTACTCAGCTCCAAAAAAACTAAGTTCATGTTTTTTTCCAGACCCCACAAACTGCTTGGCATTGACCTCTCCCTCTATGACAACCTTGGTAACTTCATTGAAAAAGACAGTGAATTCAAGTACCTTGGCTTACTCCTGAATTGCCGCCTCAATTTCAATGCTCACACTAGCCTCACAATCAAAAAAGCCCAACAATGCCTCGGGATCCTCTACAGAACTAAGCATTACCTTAACAGGAAATCCAAATCCCTCATAGTTTCCAGTTTCCTACTTCCTGTCTTTGACTATGGTTCTCTTGTCTCCCTCCCCCACCTCTCTATTCAACATTTCTCCAGACTCCGAAGCTCTTACCACAATGCTATCCATTTTGCCGCTGGCCTCCCTAAACTCACACACCACTGTGACCTTTACCAGCTCACTGTTCATTTCTTGCTTGAGGCCCACCTCAACTGCAAGATGGCCACCTTCTTCTTCAAACTGTCCCGTGGGCTGCTCCCTGATTGCCTCACCTCTCTCTTCCAGATAACAACCAACATGAGTACCACTAGAGTGTCTTCCACTCTCTCTTTCCTGGTTTTTTTCTCCTGGACCACTCAAGGCCAGAAAACACTCTCCTTTATGGGACCCTTGCTCTTCAACTCTCTCCCCCTGGAACTAAAACTCTGTCCCTCCACAAATGCCTTCAAACAAAATATCAGGAGATGTTTTTCCCTCACACACTCCTGCACCTGCTTGCAGCCCTAATCTGTCTTCCCTACTGCACTCTTTTTCCCTCACCCTTTGGTTATCCACCTCTAGCACTTAGCCTGGCTTTCTAACACTTGTAGTACTGTTACTCCACCTTGGCTAGTTTTTTGATTGCACTTAAATGTTTGTTTCCCACTGTTTATTATATTATTGTGATACCCTCACAGAATGCTAATATCACCTTTGTATTTGTTAAATCACATAGGTTAGTTCTTGGTCACCCTTTAGTCTATACTGTCCTGACTGGATATGTACCTTGGTGGTAACCCTAGCTGTAAGTTAAATGTTTCAGCCTATGTCTTGTCACATGATTGTTGTATGTAATTGAACATGTGTGTAAACAGGCCGCAATGCTCACATGCCTTTCCAGTATAACCAATAAAAATGAAAAAGAAAGGAATGAGTTTTCGTATTTGGTATTGCAGAGGCTAAGAGATTTAACTTTTGAAATTCTACTTGCAGCTGACTGGTGCTGGTGGGAGGAGCAATAAAAGCTGCCATACTGACTCAGTTCTGACTATGTGAACTCTCCCTGCAAGGTAGCCTGTGACGTGGGTGCCTGAATCAAGGCACCATCCAAAATGTTGACGCAATGTGGGCAAAAGCCTGAAAGGCAAGGAGGCAGGGAGGGCGACCAGATGTGGTGGGGTGGGCGACCCTAGCAACAGGATGTTGCTGTATGTACATGCACGCGGAGGGGGGAGCGAGCATGGTGAGCATGGTCTGGGAGGCGGGGATGTAGGGGGTGGCGCTGTGGTCAGCTGCTGAGCTGCACCATGGAGTCAGTGGTTGGCCTCCGTTTGTGGTGCGTGGGGTTCTAGGTTTGGGTCTGGGTCCGGGCGCTACTGCGTTTTTGTTGTGGCCAGTCCAAAACTTGTGTTTTTTTTTGCTTTCGCCACCCCGACATGCACCCCCCTGCAGTTGCGAATCCTTAAGTAGGGGGGTGCGGGGGGCAAAGGCCCCAGCATGGGGTGTGTGTGGGGGTGGGGCACAGCCCCCCCTACAGAAAGCAAATGTATTTTTCTTTTTAAATTGATTGTAGCCAATGACTTATCAGAGCTGATGGATAGGAACACCGTTATTTTAAGGTAAGTGCTTGCAGTATCTACAGGTATGCCATGTTTTTTCCCCAAACAGATGCAGAAACAAAAAAAAAAAAAGAAAAGAGAGAACATATTGTGCCTGCTTACAAGTGGCACAACAGATGCTGAAGGTGTCACTGGCGATCCTATAAAAGGCAGCTTTTGTCAACACAGTCAGGCATAATGGTGCTATGGCACTCCTGTTCACTTTTGTTTTGCTTGTGGTGTGGTGAGGTGAAAGTGGGCTGCAAAGCATTATGGTGGGGGGTGTCACTAAAAAGACTGAAGAAATAAGAAAGAAGTGGATTGTGGGGGGTGAATACTTGCTATGTGTGTGTAAAATAATAGCTCTCAGCTGAGAACTGAATGTTCTGCCTGTTGCAGTGCTTGAAGTAAGAAGGCAGGCAGGTCAGGGGCTAGTTATTTACTGGTTTTTGTTACTTGATACCTGCCTGAGTCCAGGGTGTTTCTACCAATAAGGATCCAGAGTTTTTCTAACCCATTTTTATGTTGCTTGCACGCATGTGCAAGAAACATAGTGCCATCATCCGAGTTTTCGGAGGTGTGGCACCCTGTCATCCAATTCAGTCAGTATGTTTGCAGGTGCGGCCACAGTTCTCCAATGACTGCTGCAGCTGTCTATGACAGCAGTCGAAAATGCAGTGGCATACAGTTGAAAGGAAGAGCTCCGCTTCAGAGAGCAGAGCTCTCCCACCCCCCCACACACACACGCAAGCATGCATATTGCATGCTGATGCGCTCCCTCCCCCACGCACTCACTGTATGGCCAAAGGGGTGCCCAATCCCTGTTGGCTCCATGCCTCCCCACAAAGTTGAATCTGAGGTGCCATGCTGGGAGCCCACCCCAGCATGGCTAAAATGTATAGACGACGGGGTGCCCAATCCTGCTGGCTCCACGGCTGCAGGCCCCCCAAAGCTTTCCAGGTGCCTGCTGGGAGCCCACCCCAGCGTGGCAAATCTTGTTATAGCCGACGGGGTGCCCAATCCCCCATCAGCTCCAGCCCCCAAACAGCCTTTCCAGCTGCCATGCTGGGAGCCCACCCCAGCGTGGCAAACGTCCCGCGTCGTCTTCATTAAAAAAAAAAACTGTAAATAAAAAACAGTCACTGCAGTCTCCTGCCCCCACCCGCACTCCACCCACTGTGCACCCTGCCTCCCCACACCCCCACCCCATACTTACCTCCGAGCTCGTGCGATAATCATCGGTGGACCGGAACACATCTGCACTCTTCAAAGCCGACCCGAACTGAGGAAATGCGGTAAGCTGTATAATGGATTAAATAGGGTTTTTCAACTTTGTTGCATATCTCAGGCATTTTGGGAATTTTGGGCCCAAATTTTCAACATGGGGTTTTTGGTACCCCTCCTCATGAATTCTTACACTGTCATGGCGTTAATCGGTTCGAAGGGTGATTTCAGGTCACTGCGCAAAATCACCTTTTGGGACTGATTAATGAAATGACACTGCCAGTGTTCATAAGGTGGGCTCTCAAAAGCCTACGTTGAAAATTTGGTGAAAAATTCCTAAAATGACTGTTTTACTAGTGCTCGTTGCGCAGTTCCTATGCATCAGTAAGTTCGCGAATTTTCAATATTTTCTCTCCAGATTTTCAACATTGCCATTTTACCATACCTCCTTATGAGCAGTACAGCTGTCGTTTTCACATCCTGCCCAAAATGTGTTTCCGTACCATGTAGCTTATTAACATGCAGTCGGTAAAGCGAACCATGTATGGGACACATTAAGAAAATCATAGTGACACTGTTCATGAGCAGAGATCTTAAATGGCTATGTTGAAAATTTGGTGAAAAATTCTACGTATCGATTGTTTATTTAGCCGCAGCATTGCGCAGTTCCTACGCAGGCTCGTAAGTTCACGAATTTTCAATATTTGCACTCCAATGAGTTCCAAATACCTAAACAGCACATACAAGCAAGCAACATTCGGCATTGACAAATGCTTGTCTAACTATGTGTCATACCCACGTGTAAGCACAATACCTTTTTTTAAAAGCCCAATATCTTGCTTGAATATGCTTTTCCTGGACTTATTATACTGCATACCTACATTCCCCTTTAAAGCATTACTTACAGGGAAACAGTACAAAGGGCCTCACACAGAAATATGGGGCGGATCTCAGTGTGCCCTTTTTTACAAAAACATTTTGGTTTACTTACTGTTTATGGCAGTATAGTAGATTGTATCAAACTAATTTTGTTTACTTCTGGGCTGACATTTTCTGTTACTACAAATACCAGAATTTCTTGCAGGTGACCTCAGAGAAGTACTGCAGCAGTGGGAGATTCAATATCCTGCTTTGCTTTTTAGAGCTTTTACAATCTCCATACAGATGTTTTCAGGTTCAGCTTTTCTCCAGGGGCTAAGTACAGTCCTCCATGACTATACTTAGCCCTGTGAGGACTGCAGGACCAGCAAAAAAAAAAAAGATCAGAGCTTTTATAAACTTTGACATGCACTGCAGGCTATTGAATCTCCCACTGATGCAGTACTGCTCAAATGTCAGCTGCAGAGGATTCTGGGATTTCTAGTATCAGGCGATGTCAGTCTAGAAGTAAGCAAAGTTTGTGAGATACAATCTACTATACTACAGTAAACAGTAAGTAAACCAGAATGTGTTTGCACACATAGTGCACATTGGGACAAGACCCATACTTGGGCATGGGACCCATGCTGCTGACTCTCCCCCTTTAAGTGGCATTGGAGTCAACCACAGAGCCGAAGACTCCCTCCTCTGCTCCACTCCACCCTATCCCTGTCTTGATTCAAGTGCAGGTTTCAGAATTGCACACAGTACTCCAAATGAGAATGCACCAGGGACCTGAACAGTGGCAGCATCACCTTGCTCTTTTCTTGCTGCTAATCCTCAATCCTGTATATCCCAGCATCCTATTCTCCTTGTCCAGTGCTGTGTTGCACAGTCCTGTTATCTTCAAACTATCAAATATTATTACCACCAGGTCCCTGTCTTCAGCCATATCCTCCACACCAATCCCTTCACCCCCACTCTATTTAATCCTTGAATTTTTGCCCATATATGCATTACCTTGCACTTCTAGGCCTTGGATTGTAACTACTGGACCCTTCACACTTTCTCCAGCTTTTCCTGATCCTCCTTGGCACTTCTGAGCCTCTCCTCACTGTCAGCTATTGCAGATCTTTGTATTGTTCACGAAGAGGAAGACAGTCCTCTTGATTCCTACCTCAATATCACAAATAAAAACCTTGAAGTGGATCCAGTCCCAAGACTGATCCTTGTGGCACCCCACTGGTGACCCTTCCAACCTCTGAGTAGCCCCGTTAAAGAAAATGCTCTGAGTTCTGTCACTAAACCAAGTTTTTACACAACTTGTGATTTTGTTCCCCATCTCAGGTACCCCAAATGTTTAACCAGCCATCCATATTGGATGGAATCGAAGGCTTTACTGAAACTGAGGTGCAGTATGTCTACTGCCTGGTCCTTGTCTAGCAAGTTGGACAGAGAGAGAGAGATGGAGAGTGAGAGAATGAGAATAATGGCAGGTACAGTGTGAAAAATTCCCTACTCTTATGGAAGATGCTGTGGGATCTTTAATTTCTTCCTGGACAGGCACCAGAGATAGACAGAAGAGAACTTGGGTTTATTGTCAATCCAAATGCTAGTACCTCAACATTGTAGCTTTCCTTTAGTGCTGCACAACAGTATCAGTATTTGGTATTAACTAAAGTTCTTGATATGGGAGTAGAACTCATGACCTTCTAGTGTTTCAACCACAAAAGTGAGCATGCAGTTGACTGAGTCACTGATACTGCTGATACTTGTTTTTCCAGATTTTCCCAATTTAACATAGAACCATGCATAATAACACAGTATTGGGTTAGCAGAAATATTTGGGTCCATCTTGTTCATGCCCCCTGATGCACAGCAATGGCTGTGGTTCTGTTTGAGTACTCACAAACATCCAAATCTTACTGCCACAGTGAAAATCCTATACATACTGTGCAAAGCTTAATGCAATTCTCCCTCAGAAACTTAAACCAGCCCAGATGTAGCCCCGATAGTCACATCATTTCTCTCTGGTCTAATTTCATCAAAGAAAACACTACAGACCTCAATAGGTACAAATGGGTTGTTTACTGAATCATTATAGCAAACCAGTTTATGAATACACACTTTGCATACAGGTATCAGATAATATGTTGTGA